>OV050030.1:370560058-371160058 GCA_920105625.2 Clusia tigrina
ATATATATATATATATATATATATATATATATATATATATATATATATATATATATATATATATATATAGATATATATATATATATATATATATATATATATATATATATATATATATATATATATATATATATATATATATATATATATATATATATATATAATATATATATATATATATATATATATATATATATATATATATATATATATATATATATATATATATATATATATATATATATATATATATATATATATATATATATATATATATATATATATATATATATATATATATATATATATATATATATATATATATTATATATATATATATATATATATATATATATTATATATATATATATATATATAATATATATATATATATATATATATATATATATATATATATATATATATATATATATATATATATATATATATATATATATATATATATATATATATATATATATATATATATATATATATATATATATATATATATATATATATATATATATATATATATATATATATATATATATATATATATATATATATATATATATATATATATATATATATATATATATATATATATATATATATATATATATATATATATATATATATATATATATATATATATATATATATATATATATATATATATATATATATATATATATATATATATATATATATATATATATAAACTCATAGAATACAGAAATCGAGGCTAAATACGAGGTGTAATCAAAAAAGAACCGTTATTGTGTGATCAAAAAATAAAGTATTTATTTATTCATCAACAACTATCTTGTCCCCTTTAAAGTAATTCCCCTCAGATACAATACACTTATGCCAGCGTTTTTTTCAATCCTCGAAACACTTCTGAAACGCTTTTTTTGGTATCGTCAACAGCTCCTGTTTCGATTTTTCTTTTATCTCCTCAATCGTAGCAAAACGCTTTCCTTTCATCGGTGTCTTCAGTTTTGGAAAGAGGAAAAAGTCAGCGGGGGCCAAGTCCGGTGAATACGGTGGTTGAGGCATGATAACGGTTTTGTTTTTGGCCAAAAACAGCTCCTGAGCGATGTCCATGCGACGTTGTTTTTGCTCAAAATTTAGCAATTTTGGAACAATCTTCGCTGCCGCACGTTTCATGTCTCAAACATCCGTAAAAATTGCTTGGCATGAGCCGAACGATATGCCAACATCATCAGCAACCTCTCTAATAGCGATTCGACGATTATCCAAAATCATTTTCTTCACTGCGTCAATGTTTTCATCGGTTGTTGACGTGCTCGGGCGACCAGGAGGAGCATCGTCATTGACATCTTCTCGGCCTTCCTTAAACCGGTTATACCACAATTGAACTTGTGTTCTGCTCATAGTAGACTCGCCAAAGGCCACAGTCAACATTTCAAATGTCTTTGCGCATTTAATTTCATTTTTTACACAAAACTGAATACAGTTTCTTTGATGCATCTTTTCGAATAGTACAAAATGGTTGGTATTGCCAACATATATAACAGACATGTGTACCAACATAAAAAAAAAAATGCAAACATCGAACATACGTAACTCACGAAAAGATTAAAATAACGGTTATCTTTTGATCACACCTCGTATATACTAATACATATACATATAGAGTCGCTTTGTAAAGTTAAATTACGCGGTATTCTATTTAATGTGATATATTTGTGAAATTTTCTATCATTTGACTTGTTTTTCTTTTTTTGGGATATTTTTTTCAAGGTAATGAGTCTTTATTGTTAATTCGCACAGAGCAGTAAAGCAATTAGTGAAAGTTTTGGATAGTTCTTTAACCACCAGACTTATAGGAACCTAACGGTTAAAATTTCTACTCAAATCTTACATCCACCTAGCAGGGAATTGAACTACAAAACCTTCGCCAATATAGACTTTGTTCTACTAGCTAAGTTAACTATGGCTGTGGCATTAGTAGATTTATATTTAGGACATGGTGGAGAATGTCTTAAAAATATATTTTTGGTGTCACATGATTTATTTATCAGAATAAGGCAGATGTTCACTATTTCGGGAGTGGAATTTTTTGGAGAAATCATAAACATTGAAGGTATTAGTTTGTTAATTACTAAATTTTATTTGGAAGATTCGAAAAATAGGAACACTCTTGGAATCGCATCATAAAATATAAAAAGTTGTACTTTCTTCTAATTTTTTTAGAATATAAAGCTTCGTATAAACTTGTTCTCAATTGAGGTGGCCACTATAGGACTATTAATGATAGCGATCGAAATCGACAAATAACACAATATAGAAAAAAATTCTTAAAAGGTCAAATGCAATGCATGATAAACTACTCAAAGAAGTATATAAATTCGGTGATATTGATGTAACACAATCAATCAGGAAGTAAAAAACACTGACGATTTACAACTACAGTAGATAATATAGAGCTTTGGAAAATGTATTTAGGTCCCATTGGGGTATCGAGATTGCCATCGTGTCCTTCAAAGAAGTGGGGCATATGGGTCAAAGTTCAGAAGTTTCATGTAAAAATGTCCAATTGTTTCTTTTGTTTTCTTATGATTAACGATTATAGAGAATTCAATTTAAAATAGTTAGGATGATTTCTGGGGGAAAAAAGTTAATAATCGTTAACATGAACCTAAATGTGTCGAGTCGTATTGTTGTGGTAGTGTAGTCCCTGTTGCATTGGTTTCGCCCTCTACCTCCATACATATAAGACAAGAATTGCCCAGATCACAATATGTCCCGGTCTTCAGTGGCTCATTCCAATAATTTTCATCAAATTTCATTTAAGATCTTTCTTTGCTATGAGCTGGACCACACACCACACATTAATCGAATTTCTATATTAATTTTATAATAAATTTTATTAGGCCTTCTATGCCGTCACTGAAACACTACAAGGGCAAATTAAGGCGGAATTTCTTCGGGGATGTTGCAGGACTAATTGGCGTGTAAGTCACTAACAATTTCATGCTGACTTTTTTTAAAAATTCCTTTCAAGGCACGGAAAAAATTGGGAAGTGTTTCGCCAAGAAGTCCAACAAATTCTGCTGCAACCGCAGACCGCAAGGAAGTACATACCACCCTTGAATGACATAGCAACTGAGTTCATGACCAGGTATGATGAAGTAGAAATCCAAACTAAGTGCTATGCGATTTAAACATTTGAAATGCAAATTGCAGAGTACATGAAATGCGCAACGAGCACGATGAACTGCCAACTAATTTCCTGCACGAACTCTACAAATGGGCGCTTGAATGTGAGTTTAGCAAAGTTCAGCCAAACTGGCTACAAATATTTTTCACTGTTTGAGTCCGTTTTAGCTGTTGGGCGCGTATCACTGGACACGCGTCTGGGATGCTTAACGCCGAATAGCAGCGCCGAATCGCAGAAAATAATCGACGCCATTAACACGTTCTTTTGGGCAGTACCGGAGCTCGAACTGCGAATGCCGTTGTGGCGTTTCTTCCCTACCAAGGCATACAGAAGCTTTGTCAAAGCGCTGGACAATTTTACAGAGTCAGTAGACGGTGAATTAAATTACATTAAACGAATAGTGAATTTAACCAAATCATTCCCTTGGTAGAATTTGCATGAAAAATATCAGCAGCACCATGGACAAAGCAGAAGCGGGCACCGCAGAGAGATGCGAAGCTGACATTTCCATTGTAGAACGTATTGTGCGAAAGACGGGTAACCGCAAATTGGCCGCCATTTTGGCATTGGACCTGTTTTTGGTTGGCGTAGATACGGTAGATCTTGGGTGTTTATGCCCAGAACAAACATTAATGTACTCTCTCTCTTTCCTATTTTACGATGCTAATAAGACTTCCGTGGCTGCATCGTCGACTATATATCAACTGGCTAAAAACCCCGATAAACAAGAGAAGCTTTTCAACGAGCTGAAACAAATTTTCCCCACACGTGAGGCAGATATAAATCAGCACACTCTCGAGCATATGCCGTATTTGCGTGCATGCATCAAGGAAACTTTAAGGTGTGTGTACTGTCTTTGAACCATATTCACTTGTTACTAAAACCAATCCCGTAATGATCATTTAATCTTCCAGGATGTATCCCGTGGTAATAGCAAATGGCAGGAGTCTCCAATCAGATGCCGTCATCAATGGATACCACATACCAAAAGGAGTAAGTCAAACCATTTTTTAAAGATATATTTTAAAAACTGTCGACGTCATTGTCTGTTAATTTTTAACGGAAACAATAATTTTGACCCATTCAGAGAAGGGTTATGTCGTTACTCCAGATTAGCATGAGGGCATTCGTGACTTAAGATTTCTTACAATTTCAACAAATATTAAAACCGTATTTTGGCTGTTGGTAATCTAATCTTTTCGTTTCCTTTTTAAAATCGGAAGTTTAAAAATTTGTTTGAATTGTGTCACTTCCGGACAGACGAATGTCCAAAAATAGAGTTAGGGTGCTGGACAGTTATAACATATAAATTCCTGAAAATCTTGAATTGATGATTTTTTTTTTTACGAAAAGAGTACTTTCTATACACCGAACGGGTTCGAAAGTAAAAGTAAAAGGATTACATACTACATTATAAGTACCCATTGTGTAGGAACCGCTGCCTCTACTTATCCACCTCAGAAAGAGTATTCACTCCACTGGGACTCCACAAGACATATGAGATTCTTTTTTATTTTCCATCACGGGAAATTTATATTAAAATTATTGACTGTTTGTTTCGGTTACTATAAAATTTCAAATGTTGAAGCAGCCACCTTGCAATCATTCAATATCAGAAGATCTACTAACCAAAATCTCTCGGAATATCGCTGGAATTATTACGGTCCTCAGATATGCGAATGTGAACGACAACTTAATTATTACTAAAGTCTTAAATAGCTGCTCCGGCTAAGCTGACTATGGCGATGGAAGCCCATTATTCGTGAATTTTACGGTAACAATATTCAATACTCCATACTTTGACTTCCTCCGCCAGAGAGAAATATTAAAGAAGAGATGGCAGCATAATGCTACTTGATTGTTGGGTTGTCGGGAAATCTAACTCGCGCTGCTATTGACAATTTGAACATCGGCTCTCTGCTTTCTAATATATCTGATGAAAACTTACTTTAATATTAAAAGAATTTAATATTTCACAATAAGGTAAGTGTATTCAAATTTGCGTGTAGTGTGGTAACCTGATTTTTTCACCCCTTCTGAAATTGAAATTTCATAGAATTTCATAGAAATATCACATTGGAAAACAATAATAAGCCGATAAAGCTCATAATACAATACTGTGGGAAACAATGTGGTACTGATAATATATAATTGAGAATCACCTTAATATGTTAGATAATACATTTTTAAGAACTTTGGAATACGTGGTATTGCTTAAAAAAAACACACCGAAGAAAATGTTATTAAAAAAGCGGTTATTTTCTTATTAATTACTTTCAGACTCATGTTATATTTCCTCATCTAGTGGTGTCAAATGATCCCTCTTATTTTCCAGAACCAAAGAGATTTATGCCCGAACGTTGGATGAAGCAAGCTGAAGCGAGTAAGTAGTGTGAGATGTAGAACTAGGACAATTTAAAATTACGCTTAATAACAATTTTTTTTAATTCCCGATAACTTTTTATATTCCAGCTGAGGAATGAATAGTGAAATAATGAAATATAAAAATATCTACGAGGGCGGATTGATATTGAAGCTACCTAAGTAGGAAATAAAAAAATTTTTTTTTCAAAAACCATTTATTTCTCAACATAGTCTCCTTTTACTTCGATACACTTAGTAAGACGATATTCCAACTTTTTTATACCAGCTGAATAATACGATTTCGGGAACCCCTCAAAATACGCGTTATTTTCGGTAATCACTTCTTCGTTTGAGATGAATCTTTTTCCTGCGAGCCATTTTTTCAAGTTTGGAAACAGGAAAAAGTCACTAGGAGCTATATCTGGACTATAAGGTGGATGATTAACCAATTCGAAGTGTATTTCACGTAATTTTAGCATCGTATCTAATGCTGTGTGAACCGGTGCGTTGTCTTGAAGAAAGAGCATTTTTTTCTTCTTTAAATGTGGTCTTTTTTCCTTGATTGCATCAATCAATTGATCCAATAATGCACGATAATACTTTCCTGTGGTTGTGGATCCTTTTTCAAGATAATCGATGAGCAATATTCCGTGTGCATCCCAAAATACAGTGGCCATAACCTTGCCAGCCGATTTCACTGCCTTCGCCTTCTTTGGAGCACTTCCACCAGCTTCCACCCATTGTTTCGATTGATTTGTGGTTTAAGGTATGTAGTGGTGGACCCACGTTTCATCAACAGTTATTAATCGACGCCAAGAATCAACAGGATTACGCTTTATCATGTCCAAACACCGCTGTGCAGTGGTCTGTCGAACTCGTTTTTGTTCGACACTGAGCAAACGCGGTACCCATCTTGCCGATAACTTTTTCATATGCAAATGTTCATGCAAAATGTTGAACACACGTTCATATGATATGTTTACCATTTCAACAATCTCACGCAACGTGACGCGGCGATCATTCATAACGATATCGAGGATTTTCTTGATATTTTCTTCAGTAACCACCTCTTTTGGCCTTCCTGTTGATGGTATTGTTGCAGTGCTTGTTCGGCCGAGTTTAAATTCAGCAATCCAATATTTTACCATGTAATCTGACGGAGCAGACTCACCGTAATGTTTATCGAGCTTTTCTTTTGTCTCTTTCGCCCTTTTCCCTTTCAAATAATAGTGTTTAATCACTGCACGAAATTCGCTTTTTTCCATTTTTCAAGAAACACAAAAGTTGCTTACTTCAAACGACTACAACAAATAAACTAATCGATGAATTTGGGTGAAATTTTAACAGCTGACATTTGACAGATCGCAATTTCTAAAAGTTTTTGTGTTTGTGCTGCCATCTAGCGCTAGGTAGCTTCAATATCAATCCGCCCTCGTATGAATTGTTTACTTAATAATTTAAATTAATCAGATTAACTTAGGAAGCAATTTGAAATTTTAATTACGAATTGCAATTCCTTGTAATGGAATTGGAAAAATTATATAACAATCATAAAAAATTTCCATTTCTTTACTGCAGAGGTTATAGTTCTTCATACACATATGTGATTAATTTACAAACTGAACTCAAACTACGAACTCATTTTCATTGCAGACGCACAATGCCCTCATGCGGGACAAAAAATACATCCCTTCGTCAGTTTGCCATTTGGCTTTGGACGCCGCATGTGCGTCGGACGGCGGTTTGCTGAAATTGAATTAAATACGCTGCTAGCGAAGGTAGATGCTGCTGAAAATGATGCTTCCGTGCTCTGAACGCGATTTACAAATTTCTATATTTTCTTGGTCTATTGCAGATATTCCGCAAATATATAGTGGAGTACAATTCCGGCGAATTAGTTTACAAAGTGAACTCAACCTATATTCCAGATTCCCCTCTGAATTTCAAATTAACACTACGGGATAAGTGAGCGGAATTGTTGTATCATGTTCAGATGACTTTGATTTAAGCTATCACATGTAACTGTAATATGTACATACATATACATAAATAATTTCAACATGCACCACCCCGTAGAAAGGCTTCTATGTGAATAGTGTGTACGCAGAGTGTTTCACTAAAATTTAATAGGGAAAAATGTTATTGTAGCAGAAGCAATTCTCTTCAGATTGAACCCATTAAACTCCTGTGTGCTGGGTCTAATTGGCACTCTGGGTATTTAATTTAACGCAACCGCTTTTCATTTGAAAGTGGCATTGTAGGCGATAATCTTACGCGAATCGTAGGTAACAGGGTACTTACTATTTAGCGGAATCATTTAATTGATATTCGTTGCTACGCGAGAAGCACTCCTGAACACCAGCGTCCTGCCATAATCGCTTCATAGCTGCTAAAAGCTCCTCTGAGAAGGGTTCCGTATCGTGCATGCGTTGACATACGTCGAACACCATTTTTGCATCGCTCTGGAAAAAAAAAACGAAAAAGAATGCAAATGAAATCGCGCATACAGTTGGACGTGTGACTAACTGCAGAGCAGTGCGTTTCAACTTACCTCCCGCTCATTATTGCTGTATTGAATACTGAGATTTGGCATTGCTCTCAGTATTGCAACTAATGATTGTATTGTGTTGCTGTAGACAACCGGCCGATATTGTTTAAAATCCTCCGGCGTGAACCCACTCTCGTGGATGATTTTCATTTGTTTGACTATTGTACTTTTACCCGATTCACCAGCGCCTAAAAGTGTAAAAGTAAAATTAACATACATCCGTATTTTTGAAAAGAGCTTGGACCTTAAATAGTAGAAATATGGAAATACAGACAGAGATTGAGAGAGAGACAGAGCTGGAGAAGAGGTTTGTACTATTTTAAAGCTCGAATAGTATATTCACATTGCCAAATTTAACATGCTTCTCTCAAAACGAGCTGTTCATAAGACTCTTCCATCTGAACCGGCTAAATAAGCTTTTAGCTCGTCAAAGAATGCTGCCATTTACGGCATCTATACATATTTCTACCTTGGTGTGTCTTAGACGATTTGAGATATTTATACCTGAAGGTTTTCGGACAATGCGATAAGTTATTTTCCATTGATATTAAATGTAATGAAATTATGACGTTTTCTTTTCTACGAAAAAATGTTACACTTGCCATACACTGCGTAGATTTTTGTGTTCTTTTCTCAAATAAGTGCAACACTGTGTCAGGGCTGTGAAATATGAAAATTTTACATTGAGTGCGTGCGAAAATGATACATTTTCTACCCTGTCATTCAGCGACAGGGTAGACAGTGTTAAGGTAGGACCAAAATAGACGAGACGTAACGATAGCGATTGGACGAACGTCTGCACTCGTTACGTCGATTAAAATGACGGAATTTTGCTACAATTTAATCGCCGCTGTGAGGGATGAGTTCGGAATTTATGTAAAAAGCCATCCATCGATGCGTTTGATGATAGCGTCACATTTTGGGTTAAATGTCAAAATCGACGTAGCGAGTGCAGACGTTCGTCCAATCGCTATCGTTACGTCTCGTCTATTTTGATCCTACCTTTACGGAACCGATCGTCACGTCTAAATGTTTCGTTCAGTTTCGATCAAATACGTACGGCCATTTTGGCTATTTACATTGATTCGCATATATTTATTTATTTTTTTTTGTCGGAACAATCTAGTAAGCGCAGCACTCAGACAGAGTATACATATATCCATTGTACTGCACTTAAGGTTCCCTTTTACTCTGCTTTAAATCTACCCGACCTCCGAAGAAAAAGAAGTATGTAGATCCTGTGGTGCCAAGGAGCCAAGTTGGTTACTCCTCAGCACATCAATGCCAAAAATCCCTAACCTGATTCGAGCAAAGGCAGGGCAGACGCAAAGAAAATGGTCCGCCGTCTCGTCTTCTTCTCCAGAGGCTGAGCACAGCGCACTGTCTGATATGCCAATCCTTTCCATGTGCCTACCCCATAAAAACTGCCCTGTCATCACGCCAACCAACAGCCTGCAGTCCCTCCTACCTAAAGATAGAAGGAACCGTGACCATCGGTCAGAGATAGCAGGTAGCATAATTTTCGTCCATACGCAGCCTCTCAGCCCGCCATGCTCGCTTGTGGGTCGAAACAACCCACTTGTTTGCAGTGGCTTTGATGGCAGCAGAAGGGTGTGGCAGAACAGGCTCAGGTCCAATAAAAACAGCCTCGGAGCCCATCCTGGCCAAAGAGTCAGAGGTCTCGTTACCCGCAATGCCAGCGTGTCCCGGGACCCAAGTCAGCGTCAGACTATTATGTTTTCCAACACAATTTAGCCTGGATTTGCAGGACCTGACTATCGTGGAAGTGGTGGTCGGACTATCCAAGGCCATGAGCGCAGCTTGGCTGTCACTGCAGACACAAATAGATTTGCCTTTCCACCTGTTTTCCACAACAAAATCCATCGCCTCAAGTATCGCATACAACTCCGCCTGAAACACAGACGCATGCAGACCAAGGGCAAAGAACCGACGGGTCCCACAAGATTCCACGAAGACACCAGAACCTGAACCTTCTTCAGTCCTGGAGCCATCAGTGAAAATACGGCAGCAGTGTTTGCCGGGCTCATTCTCGGGATCTAACCATGATCGAGCCTCTGGCAGCAACACATTGTACCGCTTTTCTAGTATGACGGTTGACGACATGGAGTCCGGGGGCATAGACAGGATTGCAGAATCGATGTTAGTGCCTGCGCCGTCGTCCAATATCGAGTACACCCCATACTAGTGGCCACTATGTTTCACTCTGCAGATGGCCTTAACGGCCTCTCCGCAGATGAAGACATCTAGTGGCGGGAGATTCACCAAAGCATCAAGTGCCGGGCATGGAGTAGTCGGAAATGCTCCGGTACATCATATGGCCACAGCACGTTGTAGTTTTGATAGAGCTTTTTTGACCCCTACAAGAGAGAGTCTGCTCATCCAAACCATCGATGCATAGGTGAAAATAGGTATTACCATAGCTGTATAGATCCATAGGACCTTACTAGGGGAAAGACCCCATGTCCCCAAAAATAACCTTACACTGCCAGAAAACTAAACTGACAGTGCTTTGGATGTCTTCAGTTCGACATGTGTTTTCCAAAGAAGTTTGTTATCAAGGATGACTCCCAAGATATTTGATTTCCTTGGATAGCTGGATAGTGACTCCTTTTAGTGTAGGCAGAATAAGTCCATCAAGCTTTCTCCTTCTGGTAAAGTGGACAATATCAGTCTTGACAGGATTAGGCGATAGCCCATTCGCACTGCACCAAGTGTCAATCATATCCAGAGTTCTCTGCACCCTTCTGCAGACAATCATAAGGGATGGACCTGTCACAAGACAGCCAACATCATCCACATATGCCTGAGCGTATACACCCGAGTAATTAATGGCGTTAAGCAGGGGATCGATTACCATGCACCAGAGCAATGGAGACAGTACGCCACCTTGGGGACAGCCTCTATTAACCCCAGACGACACCAGCAAATCTTCCTCCGCCCGCACCGTTATGATTCTCTGGGCCAGCATTGAACGCATCCAATTTACTAGGACCCGGTCTACGCCATGCCGCTTTCGCATATGCTTGAACTTACTCGTTACGTTTCGTCTCGTCTATTTTGGTTAGCCCTTTACACAGTGATTGAGCTGATTGTATAAATTCAATGGCACTTTATATAGGTATGGTAGATAGAGATGACCAATATTTTTTTATAAATTAATTCATATATCATATCAGTCGAAGCTGGTCGAGGAGTGCCATTAGGTGCCAACATGGTGCTGTTTGATTAAATCCTGCTTAAGTAAACCACATTCAATCAATTGAATAAAATATCTTTTAATACAGTCATTCCACTAAAGAATAAAATATCCAATTTATAGAAAGAACATATAGAAAAATATATAATTAGATCGGTGTAATGATTGACTTAAATTTTGAAGACAGTTTTACCAACTAAAGGGAAACATAAACAAGCAGTTTTATTGCTTTCTTTAACCTGTTTTAAAATTATCTGCCGTAAGTTTCACCCTAAGTGAAAGTGAATAAGAAAGAACTTAGAAAAAAAGGGAAGCAAAACCGTATGAAAATAGGAAAGAATTGTGCTGGGAAATGTGAAGCATTCGAAAAAATAGGAAATAAATATGCAGAGAAGTATGAATCATTCATAAAATAATGAGAATTGGCTTTCGGTTAAAATTGAGAACATAGTTGGATTATAGACTAGACTTGACACAGAAAAGGCGATACTAAGGGAAAATTTGTCGACAAAAGATGAATGAAATATTTCCGTAAACAAAATGAATGTACGTAATAAGGAAATTTCGACAATAGTTGAAACAAATTTCACCAACCTTCTTGAACGAAATGAAAAAACGTTAGATCTGTTTATAAAATCCATCTCAAGGCTCTTTGTGCTAAGTCGAGAACTATCTAAATCTTTCTCCAATTGTCAACATCTAAGGATTACTATAAAATGCACTAGAGTATTCATTTTGTTGCGACTTAGGCATGGCTGTGTGTATACCTGTGGCCAATCTTCTCGCAAACCTTTACAAATATTTGAATTACACGTGGCTAAATAATTGTATTAAGACAGGCCCAGAATGCGCTATGTTTAAAATCGAACAAAGGACTCGCCTTCCTCCTCTGAAGCTGTTGATATGATCACAACTTGATTTAATAATATTAGTGGTAAGATACTAACAATTGAACCTAGTATCGAATAGGCTCTTAGCAAATGTGAATGGCAAATATATATTTCCTCGCTACTACTCGCAATATTTTCAAAAGTTCATTGAGATCTTCAGAGAACTTAAAGATATGCTTTGGTACAACACATGTCTCATCCGACTTCGGACTTCTTGGCTCATACCTAGAACTGTTTACGGAGAGTGATTGATAAATCACAGCGTTTGAAATTAAACGGCACCCCAGATCATCCTTTAGTGTCATCTGTCAAAGAGTGAGTGTCAAAAATTCAGCGAAATCCATTGCTTATTGGTTTTAGCAGATGTTAAATAGAGCAACTTTGAGTTTTTGTAATAATGGAGAAAATGCAGTGTCGATGCGTCATTATACTCTTGTTTGTGGATGGAAAGACGTGTGAGGAGATCAAAGATAAGTTGAGTTACGTTTATGAGGTTCAACGAATTCAAGCGGAGATAAAGAGCATCCACCTCGTCCAATTGAGGCGATTTTGGAAAACTATTTTGAAGAGGGAGAAACGATCACAGGGCGGATTCTCTGTTCAATTACTGGGAAGATTTGACTACGCATTGAAGGCAAAACGGCCACATTCGACGAGGAAAAAAGAGATCTGAATTTGCAATGACAAAATGGTTTGAATTAGATTACGAATAGCTGCCGCATCCTTTCCAGATTTAGCCCGCAGGGACTTCGAAAGCACAACGAACAAATTGCTTGGCGGAAGGAGATCCATCCAACGAACGAGGAGGCCATTGCCTATTTCTTCAAAGTTCTATAAACCTTTTTTTTAGGGTTTGAAAAAGTTGGCAACCAAAGGGGGGAAAAGGGAAATCTAAAAAAAAAAAATCTTATTTGTACCCCAATACGGGTACTTATTAATCACCCCCTATAAAACTACGTTAGCGTCGAAAAAAATCCATTGACTTCAACTGTATCTATTGCTTTTTTGTAGCTATCGCACAGTCGAGAGCACATGGGAACGAAAACATGAGTGCACACTCATGCATACGAGTAAGCTTCTAAATTAGTCAGTTAGACACACATCTTTGCACAAGTAAAACGTTTCTTCTTACTTTACAAGTGCCCCCAATGGCCTTAAGGGCAAAAAATCAAGAGTTCTTAGGAGGCCTCTTGAGCGGAAATCACTGTGGCGTACAAAATTCAAAACAATGCCATCGCTCGAAATCTCTGCATAGGACGCCCATACAATGGATTGTTTGTGCTGGTGATGTTGGCGTTGATGTGCCCAAATGCATTAGAAGATTGCTTAAATGCAACAGATACGTGTTGTCGTAAACAGCAGTAACTCAGAAGAGGAACAGATGCTGGAGCAATCTTAGCACAATAGGGTTTCTAATGGAGAGAACTGTGTTATAACACTAATAATTAATAATTATTAATCATTACTACCAAGTTGGTTTAAATTGAGATAGAGACTGATCTGTATACGAAGGAATAATGCAAACTTAAATATAAAGTGCTCTTACAAACCCAAGAAAACTGCTAATTCCACGGAGGTTAGCAGTTTTCTTGGGTAGAGCATATATAAATTAATTCTAAAAAGAATACAAATTCATTGGTTTTCCAATGGTTCCATGTACATGGTAAAAATCTCAAAAGCACTGGTATATACGATAAAGTTAATTCCCCAGAACTATATGGAGGTGCATCGAAAATTTGCAATAAAGCTCCTTCAATATGCATGTTTTCCGATTTCCTTACGATGAAATTTTGAGCTGCTTTTTCATTTTGATTTGTTTTGGTTATTAGACGTTTCCCTCTTATTAATTGTAAGTGGTGGAGATCAATGCTCTCTCCAGAGAGCTAACATCAGAACCATCAGACGACAGACCAATTCAACTGAGGTGGAGACTATCCTAATTTGAAGGATGATTAATATCCCGAAATCCTGTGTATATTTTTATTGTATTGGAAAATGTTTTCCTTTTGCTTATCAAAAGGAAGTTAGTTCTTACAATTGCGGTGCTTTGGGGTCGAGCAGAAAGGAATAGAGGTATTCTCAACACTAATCGAAAAATACGAAGTTTACGATATAAAAGTCATTCCATGACCTACGCTTGTTGAACGATTAAACATTGAAAAAATTTACAAACCAAAATGGCTAGTTTGGAAATATACTTCGCAAATTTTGCACTGAATTTGGTCCTCATCGAGAGCTTTCTGAAATGCTCTTCTCCAGCAAAATTATGTACGAGTATTCTAATGCTAGTTTCAGTCATAACACACACATAGAATATGGTATATGACCAGCAAAAGGAAATTCTTTTCAAGAAATCTTCATAAAGGTCAAGAAATCTAAATAAAGGTTCCTCAGTGTCGACCTTTATTTAGCGTTCGTTTCGTAGATCCTATCTTTCCTTTAAGATTATTCTAATTTTGTCCTTAACGTGGATGAGTTTATTAAGCCATTTCACAAAACATTCTGTTTTTTGACATGACGATGATGATTTAAGCTCACAGATGTGATACCCAAGAAATGGTCACTCAATTAATGCAGTTTGTTCACGATTAATTGCAAGTTAATGTAGACAGAAGAGAGGATACTTAAATTTAATGTGCCTATGAGCAATTTGTAGTGAAAAATAACAAAAACCAAATCGAATCGCTCTGCTATTTTACAGCACACGAAAATGGTACTTAAACAAATTCCAATTTTCAATTCGAAATGTATCAACATACGAGTACAATGGAAAACGGAATAGAGATCATCGCAGGGAAGGAAATTTAAATTGAATGAGATGTAAACAAAATGCAATGAACTCGGCTGCTGCGGGCAATGAGGAATCTTCCGCCCAACGCTTATTCCAAAACAACATGAATCTGTCTAAATTTAGAATAGAAAAGCACTGAACAAAACGCACGATGATCAAACAAAAAAAGTGGCAGCAGTCGAAAAATCACAAAACAACTTTTAAATAAAACGTACGTGTAAACAAAAAATATGACCATTTCTTTTCGAAATTTACCAACTCAAATAAATAGTTTGGAAGGAAGCGCAAACGTCGACCAGCTACATCGGAAAATGATCCACAATTGGAGCAAAGTGAAAGACATTACGCAAGCTGGTAATATACACTGACCAATCGCTTCACTGAAGGTCAGAAAAATTATTCATTTTTGTTTGAATAATTGTCTTATATCAAACGAAATGAAAGACACTTTCGAAATTCAAATTAGGAGGTTCATAATATAAACTAATCAACTAAATTGGGTGCAACTCCCACGGAAAAAATCGTTTGTAGCTCCACTGCGCCTTAGATAATATCTACTAGTACTTTAGTAATCATGCGCAGTAAAAGTAGAGGTTGGATCATACCGGAAATTCAATAAGATATCATTGTATCTTCCAAACACATTGTATAAAAGGAACAATATATCACCGACAGTATTTAGGATTAATATTTTGTTCTGACTAATCAGGAGTGGCCAAAACCCTTTATCAAGATGCAGCCGACAGCCATTGAACCAAAGAACAGCAACACTTGGCAAAGATGAAACAAAATATTCAAATATTAATATGTGCAATTACACTTAGTATCTTCAGTCCTATGTTGTACAAAAACCATTCGGGCAGTATATGGAAAGACAAGAATTCTCCGGAAGCTTATACTTGTGAAAGTGTTGAATATTATATGTGGTAGTGAAAGTAGTGAAAAACAAATGGTGCTGAATCTTATTTGGAGTGATGTTTGTGTACGAAGTTTAAAGGTTCTGTTCGCGGAATAAACATATTATCTATGCCAGTTCAATTTTACAATTTTGCACGACTACTGTATACTAACTTTGATCCAAACCCATTTATCTCACTCCCAAAGTTACAGTTTTTGAAATTGTAAATTGTAATATTAGTAAATTGGTTTAAACAAACGTATGTATGCTGCTTTACGGTATTGTAATACCCTAATATGAGTTCCAACTATCACACATAGTCGTATAAGCAATATATTCACTAATGAAAGTTTAAACCAAGATAAGTTGAAGAAAAGAACACGGGCGTGCTCATTATCTAAAAAAGTTACGAAGTCTCAGCCTATATTGAATAACTGTCAACTGCTAATATATTAATTATCCCGGTTATAATAGCTTAATATTGGTTCACTCAATGTGGTCAATATGGTTAAATCAAGGTTGAAATTGAAGCCTTCTTATCAAAAGTATGTAGTTAAAATGTTGGTTTAATACCGAGCCAAAATGAAAGAAATGAAACCGTCCTCTCATTCACACCAAGGTGTGAATTTAAAATATTTCAAAGCTGTTCCACCCCAATTGCAACTGTTAACTGTACAACTATTAACAAACAGGATTGAAAACAAAATTTGGATCTAACTCAAGCCAAACTATTTATTAATGTTTGAAAATTGTGCAATTCAGATTGAGACGACATCTAAATCGATATATTAAAAATTTGCACCATCTCGGAGAGACAACTTCCAAAATTTCAGACGAGTTCGAAAAATCAGACAATTCCATAAATTTTTTTTTTAATAGTTTAATTCCAATTGTAGAGGTTAACACTTTTCTAAGATTCATCCACCTTATACGACTACAATCTTTTTTTTTATTCCCAAATTTATATTGCATCTTTTTTTTCCACACCTAGTAATTCTTATTATATATGTTGGCGGGATATTCACTAAAACTTTAGGCCATTGCCTTCAAGATACATTTTTGAACAATATGTAATAGTGATTTTGTGATTAAATTACAAATTAAGAGTTTATTTAGTCTACTGGTTTTCGTCTTCTTGTGTTGGTTTCTTGGTCTGGTAAGTTTCTTATTTGGACATTTGTGTGATTACAAAGCGCGGTTTGATGTCGTCTGCTTATTATTTTTTTTTGTCCTTTACGGTAGGGATGTTGAGATCTCGTTGTAGGTGTTTATATACCAGGGTGCATTTACTATGGTTTTATTTATTTACTTGACTCAGCGCTACTCATACTTGTTCTGTCGCTTCTTTTAGGCACTTGTTTGCGGATAGTATTACAGTGTCGTCTGCAAATGTAGCCAGCATGGAATCAGTTGGTTTCGGTATGTCCCTGTGTAGAGAAGATAGAGTTGGTTCAAATACACTTCCTTGGGGGATACCTGCGTCTATTTGTCGTAGCACAGAGCAATGGGCATTGTATTGCAGATAGAAGTGTCTATAGTCAGGGCAACTTTTAAGTAGGTCGAAGTATTCCGGTAAGATATTTTTAACTTTAAGTAAAAGTCTTTCATGCCACACTCAATCGAAGGCTTTTGCAATATCTAGGTAAATGGACACACAATAGTTTTCCCAGTCTAAGTCATTTAATATTTTGTTGATTGCTCAGTGTTTTTGTCGAAAGCCAATTGGTGCTCCGGGATAAGGTTTTTATACAATCCAAGATGAAAATATAACGAGTATGCAGAAATTTCATAGATGGAAGCAAGAAAGCTTTTATAAATACAGTAGGCCTATCGAGATACTGAGCGTGATCTTCAATCCCTAATAGTTTTGCTTAGCTCAATGGCAATGGGTGCGCTTATTGGAGGACATGGGTTTAATTCATGGCGAGACAGAATAGGAAAACTGTTTAAAGAAATTGTGTAAAATGGTTACAAAAGAAAATAAAACAATATATTTTAAGAACAGAGAAACCAGGCCCACAAATATATTACTAAGGGACATTTTTCCAAATATTTGTTTTCATTAATACTCTATGTGTACTCATTACTTTTGCAGAGTAATGGGAACTCCTACAGGGTTATGTCTATTTTTGGCGAAAAGTAATCTTTAAGTCGTGAGGAGCTTCTAGTATATAAATCATTATTGTGAGCACCGCGATCTTTCGCTCTATTGTGTCCCCATCAGAGGTTCAAAATACATATTTGAGTCCTATCCTCTGGATAAACGTGATTACAAATTTTGGCTCCAGAGGTTTCACATCACTGGCAGAGCTATGGAAGAAACCCAAGTATTTCCTGCAGGTGTGCATGAGCGCCGGACATTGTGTCAGCACATGGAAAGACGTCTCCTCTTCCTCCATACAGAATCTGCAGGAGCCTTCCGAGGTGACCCTCATCCTCACCATATGTGAGTTCAGTTTACAGTGTCCTTTGAGTAGGCTGTCATCATCCTAAGATTATTCTTAGAGAGATTGATGAGTGATTCGAATCTTTTTAGGTCTTTTGTTCCTAGCAGACTCTTTGATACCCTTAGGACTGGTGTGTTAAATCAGTGTTTGTAACTTGGTTGCGTGAGTCAAGAGCATTAAGTTTTTCGATGTACTCCCATACCAGTTTTGAATTTACCTGATAAGAGGTAAGTGCCCTAATGGCCGCTTGGCTATCCGATAAGATGGCAACTTTCTTGCGCTCGTAACCTTTTTCAATGTTGAAATGTGCACATCTCTCAATAGCGTGGATTTCCGCCTGGAAGATGCTAGTATATTTGCCTAGGGATTCATAGTATTTGTATCTAGGTCCAAAAACCCCCGTTCCGGAACCCTTTTCTGTGAGAGACCCGTCGATATACCAGGTGTTCGTGGACTGATCTAACCTGTAGGTTTCGCTGATATAAATGATATAAATGCTAATGATGGGAGGCTCACTCTGTAAAATAGTTATTTTTATTGCGAATGGCGATGATAGTACCACGTCATTTTTATAGTATAATTTAATTTGCCAAATAATTATTTGGATGTTTACATTACTATCTTAAATTGTAACTAAAAAATTAGCGTTTATTTCTTTTAAGTTGATAATATAAAAATAATAATAATATCTTTCTTAATTGCTGTTTTATCCAAATACAAACAAAACTGAAGGAAAGCCAAGTTGATCATATTTTGTTCAAGCTAATCTTCAATTTGGCGTTCAATGGAACATAACTTTACCAGCTTCTTAAATGAAGCAATTTAAAAAAAATATTATTTGTGTGCTAGATTTTTATTTCCTGCTCTTGGGAATTTGCATCTGTCCACTTTGGCGGGACAAACGTTGGCATCGAAGCAACTAAAGGTATAATTTATTAATCGGAGAAATCATGATTATAAATGACAATAGTTAATTGGTATGATAAAACTTAAGCATAGAAAACTTTTCTTTCCTATGCAATTGCTGTCATACTTATTGGCCGACCACTGTACAATCGCTTACAACTTTCCCTGAAATGTCAAGAATATATCCTTATTGTCGCGAGCCAAGCAGAAATGAAATAAACAAAAGGGGAAAATATTCCGAGTAATGTAATTGTAGAATAATAAATATTAACGCCATCAACAACTGTCACATAATAAATGGCGAAAAGCATTGGAAACACTTGTTGTGCAACTACAGACAGGTGAAGAATACAGTGCACAGTCGTGGAACAGGAGCAGCTACTAGAGATGCAGCAAATTAAAAAACTCACCTAACAAAAGCAGTTTAATATCCTTTGCTGCCTGTATGCCATCTTCCTTGAGATTTCTTTCGATTAGACGGCTCCTCGCTGCTGCGGCCCTCTCCTCGGCAGACTGTGCGCAGCCCATAGTACGTATTGCCTCCACACAAAACGTTTTGAAGGTCGTTTAAATCGGCCGCAATTGGCCGAAATCGTAAAAAGACAGGAAATTGGAGAAAGCTTGCTTGCCAATCTAAATGTCGGTATCACGGTTTGAGCACTTCAGTAAAATATTGCGCAGACACTTGGCTTTTTATTTTTTTAAACAATAATTTAGTTTATGATTGTTCACAGTCGCAGTTATTGGTGGTTGTATCACTTTATTAAATTTGCAGTGGCATTTTTCGCTTGTAGTCTTGTTGACAAATAAACTCACAAAATTCGAACTTTGTGCTATTTAAATAAGGTTGGAATCAAGACTTCAGAGCAAACTTTCGAAGTTAGCGCTCGCATGGAAATTTCAACCCCTGGACTTGAGGTGGAAGTTCGAAAATGAATATTGGAAACGATTAAATACTCAAAATTATTTCTTTCTGAAGATGCGGAATACTATTTCTCATTCAAAAGTAGGAAAATTACGGCAGGAAACTTGGCTCATTCCGTGCTTTGATTTTGAGAAAACCGTTAGAAACACGTATTCCCTAATTTGTATACTCAGATACTAGAAATGTTTGTAATCTGAGGTACAATTATGGGAAAAGCGAGTAGGCGGCTTCAGCAGACCGGAAGTTCAGTAATGAAAAAAATCAATAAACTTTTACAATGAAAGGCCCCATTGGCGAGATTCGTTGAAACCATTGAAGCTTTGAATGTTTCCATTAATTTCTGAAAGTTTTGATAAAATGTTTGACTACGCGATAATCGCAGATAACACTTGTTTTCACAACAATTACTCTTCCCACGAAGAATAATTGGTAGAACCAAAAGGGGGAAATTCATGCGAGCAGAAGTGTAAGAGTGTAATTCGAAAAGTTATGAATCACTCGGAAACATTTTGTTATACAGAAAATCTATCTTTTAAATTCAGTGCAATTTGCTGTTGTGCTGTTTCTTTCCACCCCGATGTTTTTCTTTTCTCATTAATTTCTTTTTTTCCAATTTTCACAGTTTTCAATTGAATTAATTGCTTTAATGTTTTACAAGAATTCGGCTTAGAGGAACTTTTCTGAAAGGTTAACTTTCATGACACGACGACATCACCGTACTTGTTCCATATAAACGTATTGCAGCCGTGCTATATCAAAATATTGTTAGTTTTTTTTCATTTTTCTCAATCTGGAGCAAAAAATTATTTACAATGAACAGAAATGAAATTTTTTATTTTAATCTTCTAATTTTCACTGACGAATGACACCGCGTTACGGGTTCGCTGTGAAAACGCACGAACTATTAAATGGAGCCGCCCTAACCGACGACGTACACCAGAATCAAGTAAAAAATTTTCATAGAACTGCGAAAGTATGCGAATCCATACGAGAACCACACCAGAGTACATTCCTCAATGGAAATTCTGTATCGCACAAAAGCTTTTGGAAAATACTGAATGTGTATGCATGCCAGCAAGCCAACCAGCAGCGGCCTCGAGTAGCACCACTTGTTTGTGCTGGAAATTCGAAAACTCCCTCGGAACAAAATTCGAATTACATTTAAATTGGTGGTGGCATTTCAACGCATGTGCAGTACTCGCTGGAGGCAAACGAGCGGTGTTGAGCGTGTACAGAGGAAAGCTAATGGTGTAGTGTATTTAGGCGTTGAATTTGTGGCACTGCCCTGCAGTGAAACGGAACACCAGTAGAATAAAACAGACTAGAGTATACCCTTCTGCCACTACTCCGTTAGGGTGCAACAGTTATGTTAGGTTAGTCCATCAGTCTATGAGAGCATATTATGGATATCAGAATGATTTTGCGAGAGAAAATATTCTCTGTAATATAAATTGGACGATGTAAGTGAGGCGATAACGATATAATAAAAGCTAGACATTTTGAGTTCAGAACACTTCATGTTCTAAGAACAAGACTGGATTACGTAGCATTGAATTTGGTTTAACAGCTCATCATTGCTGACAATGCTTTCCGTTTTTTCGAGTATCATATAAAACTGTATTGAATTTCTCCGTTTGATATTTGAAAATAACAAGCGTGAGATTATTTTCTGATGGCCCTAGCTAAATCCAAGACCCTGAATTTTTTGTCCTGCAACAAAAAAGCAAATTACTCTGAACCTGATGATTTTAATGTGCAACAAAATCTTCAAAATAAAAGATGAATAAAAACATAACAAAACAACTTGTTCAAATACTGTTTCCGTGTTCATTAGCACCACCACTAGGGGAGCACTCCATTACTAAAATATACATGGAAAGCAATTAGCACTGGTATCAAAAGCTTTACCGATTTAAATTCCAAATGTCTCTTTCCCTGCATGGTGATGTTTTAAATGTATCGTATCATATACACCCATAAATATTTTACTGAGGCAACAGGGAACAAAAAGCAACGGAATCTGGACGCTTTTTCGGTAACAGATAGCAAGGAACTTGGTGGAAAAGTGGTGAATTTGTTTTCACCCGGGTCAGTTTTCCATTTCCAATCCACATTCTCCACTAAAACTCGCTCTTCTCTTTGGCTCAAAAAATGTCACTCTATGCTTCATTCCCACTCCGCATTGATTGTGTCTCATTTAACCCTTGTGTGAAGAATCAACAATTTCCATGTGGGAGTAGAGCCGCCGCAGATAGTCATCAGCCAATGCATTTTGTATGGAAAACGAATCAAAAATAATGGACATAAACTATTAAAAAGAAACTATAATTTCATTCCGGTTTTAATTAAATCGCATTTTATTTATTAATTACACTGGAATAAAAAATCCACATTTTATTTGATGCCAATTGGTGTGTATTTCTTGTCTATTAGAGTTACCGGTATTTAATTTTTATATGCATTTTTACATGCAAGGTGAAAAGGAATATATCAAAATAGTCAAACTTGTGGAGCGAGAATAATACTAGCTGTGGTCTAGTGGCAAGCATGCTAGACTCACACTTGGGGGGGTCGTGGGTTCGAATCCTGCCACGGGCATGGTCTCACAAACGCTTCTTAGTCCTTAGGCCTTAGTTACTAGTGCTCATTCCCCCCATCCCTTGCAGACATAATTAATTATGCCGGAAGGTATAAAAATAATAATAATAAAAAAAAAAATGGTGACATACGATGCCATCATATATTTCTTATTTGAAGTGCTGAACTCGAAATTCGCATTTAAAAAATTTTCTTTGGATAGGTTTCAGAAATGTCCGATTGGGACGCGCAATATATCAAATGAAAGGTAATCAAATCAAATAATCCTTTCTATTTTTCAATTGGTTTACTAATTTAACTGTTATGGTCCAAAATATATGAGAAAAAACGATTTTTTGGCAAAAAAAAAATTTAAAATTTACTCTATCACCAAAGAAAAATGGAAAACGTCAAATTATCCATAATCTTATTTGCGTTTAGATCGTACTCTTACGAAGAAAACAAGGTGTGATGAAAATCTATGTATAAATACCGGAGTTATGAGCTATTGAGTGAAGGTACCATAATTAAAATTGTACCCAATTTTTAATACACTGCACTGTATCATTATCATTCGGCATTTATATGAACCTTCTTCAGATCAATTTAAAATGAATTTATGCTCCTTAAGCGCATGTAATTATTTTGGACCATCACATAACATAACTGCGGTATTTATACATAAGCGGTACGGTATTTATACATAAGCGGTATGGTATTTATACATATGCGTCCCAATCGAACATTTTAAACTCTTGGAAGATATAGCCCAACAAATGAAGCCAGCTCCAAAATTGAACCCAAAAAATTCACAAGCCCATATCTCCAATCTCCTATTCTATAACCTATCCACTTTAATTGCGATGTTCGTGTTCAGCAGGTTTAAAAATATATGAAAAATAGAAAGGCATTGAATGCACATTTTGGCTGTAAACTAGTATATTATAATCGAAGATAGCTTTCAGATATTTAAAAAAAGACTCTTCGCCTCTGATTCTTTGCTTTGGCGATTCTCTACTAAGTTTACAATCGCTAAAACTAGAGTAGAAATAGGTTTAAAGCGTTGTTTTACAATTCTCTGAGGCATTGCAAGCGAAGCCGCGGCGGGTATTTTGTGCCGGATTGAGTCGAAGTATATCTCTTGAAACTAGTGATTATATCTAAATCGATAACCGTTGGGAACTCAGATTAAACCATAGATCAAGCTGGATATTTTTCTTTCGACTGCTCCCTGAGATATTTTACCTATGTAAGCTAGTATTATAGTTATAGGAAGATTAAAATTAGTGATTTGAAAATAGTTATTGTGGTTCATAGAGAACCTCGTGGTTTTACATGGTACCCCTTTTTGGTAACTCTAATTTTCTTCTTGACGGCATTTGTGATATTCTTGCTCAGTTCCACAAGGTACCAAATATAAACGATTTGTGTGAATTATGGATTCTATTTGATTTGGCAATATGTAAATATCGCATGGTATTTATCAGGTCTGAATACATAATAATCTTTCATAAAGTTAATTACTTTTTTATGCAATATTTATGTTGTTATTCATATTCTAGATTATCCCCGAGTTGTGGACACCTTTAAAAGTGGAACTGATGAACATTCGACTAGAGACCTTGCAATTTATTCCAGTTCATATTATCATCTAAACGCACTGAAACGGTGGAGGAAGCTTACGATACAGTTTATGAATAGGCCGTTGACGATTGGGTTCAGTTTTTTCAAGACGCGTTCATATTTGGCCAAGAGCCTAAGAAAAGGGAAACCCGAATAAAATGTTTCCGAAGTTCGCTTTATTCGTCGCAAAACCTAAGCCCCAACCCAGCGCATGCATAAACATTATAGTTTGCATTTATTAGCATCGTAATCATTGATCATGCAACGCCAGCAACGCAGCTTCGCCACTTGACTTTTCAATTAAATTCGATTATTGAAGAGTCAAGTGGACATGCTCGTTTCTGACTTCAATTGTCAAGCTCGTTGTCCGCGTAGACGTGTTAAATGCCGCCACAAAAACGCCGGAGCGTACTTAGAGAGATAGGTATGTGCATACGATGTATAAATGAATGCCTCCTCACGCTTTCCATATCCATATAATTATGTTTTTCGTATTTCTCCTCCTTTCTTTTGTAATTTGATAATTCAATTAAAAGATTCGCAAATTAATTACACTTTTTTTCTTTCGCAATTGCGTGCAATTTTACCAAGATGAAAATAAACCGACTGTGGTGAATATATCAATTTTTTGGGGAATTGCTATTGTTAGTGGATCAATTCAATACGAAATTGAAGACAGTGCATACGGATGCTTACTAGGGGTACAAAAATAAGCTTGACTATCAAATGATTCCTGCAGTGTTAATATTGTCATATTTTCCTTAATATTTTCTATATAAAATGGATATACAGGAATGTCTCTCGTTTTACTATCGATGCCATATGATGCAAATAACAAATCTCGTAAAACATCGTAACTAAGTTCAAAAACTATCGGCGCAAATAGCCAATGGCTTCATGCAGGAAGGCCAACGACCAAATCCTTTGGTGCAGGAATTATTGCATTAAATATTTATGAAGAGCAGAAATATGTAGCAAAGAAATTGCAAAATCGTGCTTTCATCGTAGATTACGAATTACGCTAATGCAAACGACCAAAGTTCGTCACAGTATCTATTTTGTGAAGTAATATTTAAATTTAATTTGTTTCCATCAATTCTGTTTGGCTGTAAATGAGGTAATTTGAATTCTGGGCTTTGGAAGTGTGAATCGTTCGAAAAAGACTTACTTTAACCGAACTTGGATTGGTTACTTGTTATTGGCAGGCATACAACATAAACGAGAAGATCACTACTATTTATATATTTTGGTAGAGGGAATTATTAGATCACATAAAATAATGATAACCACAAGAACCAACATAATATTGGGATACCCACAACACCAAATAATCGCATCATTAATTCCAGTAGCTTTATTTCCACTACTTTCCACCTTTCCTCCGTCAGCTGTCCAAGCGCGCTACTGCGGTCGATCAGTCCCACGATCAGATGTCGTTTGGCAACTTCACTGACCGCAGCCGGAGCTCTGGGCATGCTCGGTTCTGTCTGCTTGTCCGCAACCCCCTCTTTTTGCTTGTGCTTCTTATTGGAGGGGCCTTTGCTTTCTGTGGAGCGTTGAGATATTTATTTTTAAAGGTTTATCTGGATCATAGTTAGTTTGCTAATGTATATATTGTTCCCTATATATTGTTATAAGCTTAATTGAAAAAATTAATTAAGAAAATTTTTAATTATTGAACTTTTGGGTAAAATGAAATTTAAATATATTTGGATCAAGTTTTTATTAAATCAAACTCATATATTTATTATATTTTTTCGCATTTTAGGTTATAGAAGCAACGCTAAGAGACGAAGTTGGAGACATTGCCAACGAAGTTAGGAACATGGCTGATTGTGGTGACGAATTCAGGTGACGAACCAATTTCCCACAGTATGGTAAACAAAAATTAAATTGAGATTAAACTTTACAAACCGCATTCGCACTTCTTTGAAAATAGCAAGAATAAAAACGTATGCTATTAAGATAAAAAGAATAAAATAAGAAAAATATGCGTTACAGAACTCAAAACCTTCTAACATGGACGGCAACACCATTTCAATACGAATAGCAGGAAAATTCCATTTAATGTTTACGGAAATGAGTGAACCTATTACCCCATTTCTGATGTCCAACATCCATCATGAATAGTAGCGTAACGACACAGTTGGTGTAGATACAAATTTTGAACTTGGTACGCCTTTCTGCCAAAATAATCTGCCAATGTGTTCCAGAGTCGTGAACAAAGTTTGTGCATTGGCTTAAAATGTTGTTTGTCATCTGAACTTTTCGATCAAATGGAATCAGCTAATTTCTTTATTGGCGGAAATATTTGTTTTTGTATGAAGCGAGGGCGGGGAGAAGCCAAAATACTTAAATAAGAGTTAATGGAAAATTGAAAACAGAGTAAGTTCTGACAGAGTATGCTGAACACAAACAATATCTTGATAACGAAGAATAAATCACATTTGACTGTGCTATCATATCGAAAAAAGAGAACAGTCTTTAATAAAAACACCCTTTAGGAAGCCGCGCAATATTTAAGTCATAATAAATCAGAGGTGTAATGTATTCGTAACAGTCGGTACAAAAGACTATAGATTTTTTCGGTATTTTAAAGAGTATTTGTGTCATTTACCATATGGATAATGAAAACGTACCGTAGTACCACTCTTAAGAGTTTAATTTACAAGTGTGTACACAAATTCACATATACTCATACACTCGTACATACACAGCTATGGAAACACAAACAAGTATGGAAAGTGGATGGATGCATTGCTTTTGCATCATATGGAAACGCTGCATCGTATACAGCAGCAGTACAGATTAGCAGATGGTAGGAAACGTGTCGGTTACTCTTTGTGTGAGGGTGATGGTTGAATTAAAGAGCACAAAGGCCTTCTTCTACAGTCTGAGTGATGCTCTAAAGAAAAAAGTACTAGCTACGGGTTCTTGTCTTCTCCTTCACATTTGAATAATTGTTCATTTTTATTTTGTTGCTGCTGCTTGTGAAGTGTTTTAGTTGCATCAACATCGCAAGCCGGCCCAACAATAACAACAATAACAAGAGCAACTTTATCTGCTGTACAACAATGGCATTTCGAATTGCCTCCTCACACTTCATCAACCCATAGTTGTGCAGTACTGGGTTGGGGGGCCTGGTGTTTCTTCGGGTTTACTGCAACAACGCAAACTGCCATAAACAACGTTACAGTTGTATATTTGGTGAGACAAACACTTAGCGATTAAAGCGGCAAAAAAAGTTAAACTATTTGGAGCGCACAGACAGTTCATTCGTTTGTATCGCTTTGGGCATTTTTGCTTGCACCAGTTACTCGACATAAAACTAAAAATGTATCCTTTTACTGCAAAATGCTTGTCATACCAACCATTAAAAAAATTGTAAGATTTTTTATACACATTTAGTGTAGAAAAGCGTGAAAATATTACAACGGCCTTAAGTGGACTCCGATCCGGCCACTATATTTTAAACTTGACTTGAACATATTTACGTAAATAGACGAAGCTAATTCGAATAAGTATTCGGTCTTATTTACATACAGCATACAGCAAGTGCATAAATTCATCGTCAGTTTCATTTCATAATAACAAAAGACCGACGGTAAGATTTAGGAGTAGAACCATCCTAATTTTGAAAAATAACAGGTACAATTTCTGTTGAAATCTATCTGGATAATAAGAACATACAAGTATCAATGAATAAATATATCCAATACACACTTGTATTGATAATTTTTCATTTATAATTATTCCATAAATAAAAATTAATTATGATATATCAAATAGAGGCGGAATCACTGTGTTCCTACATATTCTATTGTGTATTCTTAAAATTTGAGAGGTGTTTGAAAAAGTCACAAGAAACTGACGAGGTCGAATCCTCGGAACAGGTTTTACAAATGAATCGTGAACTGACATTGCAGAAATCTCGTTATAAGTGGAGCTTTCTTTGTAAAAGTAACCTGAAATATTTCGTTAACATTCCCAAAAATTTCTAACCATATTGCATGTAATAATCTATTAACAAGAACAACGTTATTTAGTCTTTGTTTCAATTATAAAAGTATTGCACCTTCCCCCTTCCCATAATAATTGGCAATCAACTGTTATTACATGGGTATATTTGATCAGGTTATTTATCTTTTCACGTTTCTTTAGAAAATGTTTTTACTGAAGGCTAAAAGGCCGATTTGTACACAAAAAATATGAGCGAAATTAACACTCTTATTTAAGGATAACATCCATGAATGACAGTTTTGGTAGTCGTGATCATATTTCAAATTTTCTTTAATTTATGTTTAGTTTATAATAATTCTAACTGCCTCGCCGTCATTGGTACTGCTAATGTTGTGAGCACTATCGACGTTATAGAGACGCCACAAAATGATGTATGTTGTTTGCAAAGATATACTG
This sequence comes from Clusia tigrina, assembly GCA_920105625.2. Classification (NCBI taxonomy): domain Eukaryota; kingdom Metazoa; phylum Arthropoda; class Insecta; order Diptera; family Clusiidae; genus Clusia; species Clusia tigrina. The sequence goes on from OV050030.1 coordinate 370,588,851, forward strand.
TATGTTATGAATACTGAGGACCTCAAAGCCCCTCGACTTAAAAAATTGAAATAATATTTAATACCATTCTATCGTAAAACTTACCCAGTAGCAACAGTTTAATATCCTTAGCAGCTTGGATGCCATCTTCCTTAAGGTTCTTCTCGATTTGCTTAGAACGTTGTATGGCGGCGCGTTCCTCAGCTGATGTCGTACAACCCATGGCGAGGTGATTTCTTTTTGGAGAAATTAATTTTTTTTTCAAAGATTATTTTATTATAAACAATTGTTTTTCTTATAAGAATCGCGTTGAATTGATTAATCACTCCTTTTAAATCGAGAAAAATACATTAATTGCTGTGCGTATTGATTAGTTTTAGAGGGATGATAAAGCAAATAACACGGATAGGAAATACTATTGTAAAAGTACAGAGGGAACGCGCACTGTAATCTTTGGGGTGAAAACATCTGTCCCTCTGTATTGCTTTATATTAGGGTATACAACATGTATATTAACTTACAGCAATGTGATTTAAAGTTCATAAATAAGAAATGCCTGAAGAAAATATGATTGTGTCTATATATTTCCTTGATGAGCCTGATCAATATAAAATCGTTCCTTAATGAGAGAAATGACGGTCTCAGTAAAAAGTTGTATCTATGTGGACAATACAATTACAGTTTTAAAATATATACATACTGTGCATCTTATCGTATTTTTTGTATCTAATAATTTTACGGAAAAGTGAATTAAAAATATTTGTCCAACATCCTTTCCTCTTCTCCAAGAAACAGTAATATGATTTTCAAAAACCGTTTGGTGATTTAATTCCTTCTGGATGGAAAAAGATATTCACTTATCAAATTTATTTTGAAGAGTCTACGATGTCTGAGAAACGAGTCTATGTTCTACTTGGTCGCTGCTACACCGACCATTTATTTCTAGCCCGCCTCTACGTGCACAACTTGTTGACAATTGGGAGTAATAACTGATTTCATTCGTGATTTAGCCCATTAAATTTCTTCAAGTATTTTAACCATTTTTTATTCAATCACTTTAATTGGGGTACCGACATTGTTTAGGGCTACATTTTTTTATATTTGTGTAGAAGCTACATTTTTGAGTCACTATAAAACTGTTGGTAGTATTTTTCCAGTATATTTACCTTAGTTAATAGTCTTACTATACAATTTAGTGCTGAAGTGTACAACTTTCCAGGTAACTAAAATATAACTGAATGAGTAAGACACTAAAAAAAACAAGATGCCTCTAATTATTGCAACCACAATACGAACTCCCACAGTTAAAAGCCCAAACTAAATTAGGCGCTAACTAACTGCTCATCCGTATTGAGGCTTTAAAAAAAAAAGTCTCGATTTTTGCAATAGTCAACAGTGGTCTCTAAAAGCATGATTAGTATATTAATGGTATATAATGCTAAACTAAGCACATACGCAAATCTACCAAATTAAAGTGGCACCTCCAGATACAGACTATGTTGACTAAGCTGTTTAAGTATAACGTACTGAAAAACAGTAATTAGTGTATTTTTCCTCACAACTGCAATTTGGCTCGTACCGTATGACAATTTATTCAGAATAGAAACTAAAATATCGCTGGAAAACTGAAAGAGCGGGGTGGGTGATTTGAACACCCCACCCGCAATATTCACTGAATACACATTTGCGTCTCCACCCTGAATGAAATTGGGTGGTAGAGTTGCTATGGGATTGCAATTAGGATTCCCATTACCAGACGGAACAGCAGAAAAATGATTTTTTCTCACGTGTTTTTGGAGCAAATGGAACCCTTATTCTAATTACCACAATGCACAGCAATGCACTAGCCCTTTTTATACAATTGGTGTAAATTTTAAACAAATCTAACTTGTTCTACGCGAATCTTTCACAATTTATTTGGACACTAAGATTTTTTGTGTAACCAACCCGCCCGCAACGTTGACAGCATAAATTCGAAAATTCGAAATCGATATTTGATATAATAGTGATGCCACATCGGAGCATGGTGACACCAAAATACATTATTTAAATTTTCGATGTAGAAACAAATTGAAAGTTACTCAAGAGAAGTTAGCTGCCAATGTACATTAAAGTGGTAAAAGCCTCCTGAAATTAAATCTCAGCTATCATACGCCCAGCATTCATTTTACCTGGCAAAAGTTGAAAATCAGCTAAACCCACACCTATTAGGTAGTTACAACAGAGAATCACTCTTATTCTTGTTCTGCTTTTGAAGTTGTTAATTTTTGTAAACAAACAAAGGTGGAAATCAGAGACCAGAGACGGGACACTTCAACGTCAAATTTTCTGACGGTTAAAAATATGTCTTTATTTATCATTAGTTGCCTAAATGGAAAGGTTTGTTTATCATTGGTTAACCAGAATCTTGAAAAAAAGCAGCCACACTACTAGAGTTTTGCACATGTTAATTGTGAAGAAAACAAGATTTATTTCTCTGTATTCTCTGGTGGAAATAGACAAATAGACAACCAGAGAGCTATCGGTTTTAAAAAGTTTAAAAATAGCTCTATAATACATTTTCTATTTTACTATTTTGTATTTATATTTTTTAAAAAATAATAAACTGCAATTCTGCTCATAGTATATTATATATGTGTAATATTGTTTGACTAACATGTTGTTTAGTAATTCATAAGAAAACTGGAAATTAATTAAGTCACCTATTTAAATAATAGCTAAGATATGTTATTTTTAATCTTCAATTTACAAATGCAACTTAAAATTTTGTACAATATTATGAAAGAAGAAAACTTAATCGTGAAGCAGTTTATAAATCGGAAATAACAAAATTATTTTTAATTTAAACTTCTGAGATTTTCTTTTTCATCATCTAACTACCAACTACTAACGACCAACTCAGTCGATGCATTCGCGCTTCATATTGTTAAAGTCGTGCAACTTAGCAAACATGACGTCTAACTAGGGAGGCAATTACTTTGCCTCACTCGACCCTGACCCTGATCCAATAACACCGAAAAGAAGAAAACATTTAAACTACGATATCAAAAAAAAATTAGATTTTCCGAAAAAAAATGAACAAAAACCATTAAAATAAAAGCCACTGCCCGAAATACTTACAAATAAAAAGTAATATCGACAGTAAACCAATTCAAAGTTTTAATATATTTTTAGTGTCTAAAGCAATCGAAAATATAAGCAGTAAAAACCCAATCAACACTTCCGTCACAAGAGACGGCGCACTACTAATCTTAACAAAAACCAAATACAAACAACGCGATTCTTAAAAGTGACAAGGATTTGTTCAGTGCTAGCAAATAGGGTTATTGTGTTGCGAGGGCTGCGGGATATGTGGGTATCGTCGGGTGTGAAGAAGGGTTGCCCTCAGGGTCGCGTGCTCCCTCCACTACTATGGTGTATATCTCATTGATCCCTTACTTGTATCACTAAATGATTCTGATATCTACGCTTAGGCATATGCAGATGATAGCTGTCTTATGCACATCTGCAGGAAAGTGCAGTTTCTATTGAATAAGATAGGCACATGATGCATGAGGCACTGCTAAAATGAATTTAGTTCTCTTTACCAGAAAGAGGAAAGTCGAGGATTTTTTTCAGCCAACACTATTCAGCTATCCAGAGAAGTAAAAAATCTTGGGGTTGTTCTTGATAGTAAGCTTATCTGGAAATCACACGGTGAACTAAAAGTAGCGAAAGCCCTGTCAGCGTTTTAGCAGTGCAAGAGAATCTTTGGCAAGATGTGGGGTCTGGCTCCTTCGAAGGTCCTCTTGGATTTATAAGTCAATGATCAGGCCCATAATATCCTATGCATCTGTGATCGGGGGGAAAAGATTCTCTCTCAAGGGTGTTAAATTTGCTCTATCTAGACTACAGAGAACTGTGGCTATTTGTTGTACTGGAGTCTTTCCGACAACTTCTGGGCCTTCTCTTGCTGCGCTGTTGAATCTTCGCGCCCTAGATGTCTTTATATAAGGAGAGACCTTAAAGGCCATCTGTAGGTTGAAGCACAATAGGCAGTGGGTGGGTGCGCTTTGGAATCTTGAAGAAATTGTTGGCACTGACAACCATATTGGTATCCCTTCTATGCTCGCGTATCCTATAACTGAAAGGCGGTACTGTATAAAAATTCCAGAGGCGCATTTATGGTTTGATCCCATGACTGAGCCCGGTAGGCAGTGCTGTCGTATTTTCATTGATGGCTCCAAAACTAATATTGGGTCGGGTTCTGTGGTTTTTGAGGAACTCAATGGTGTCCAACTCCATTACGTCCTTGGTTGTCATGCTTCTGACTTTCAGGGGGAATTGTATGTCATTCTCAGGCCGATGGACTATGTGGTGGAAAACAGATGGCGTGGCAGAAGTATTTGTGTCTGCAGTGACGCCTTACTCACTTCCAGGCACTGAAAGCCTTACTCATCCACCTTGTCACTTCCAAGTTGGTGTGCTGTTGTGTAAATCCAGATTGAATTATGTTGGAAAGTATAACAATATGTTGCTAACGTGGGGTCCAGGACACATGGGTGTTATGCTAAATGAAGTCGCGGACAAGCTAGCGAGGAGAGACTGTAGACTTCTGGTAGGACTGATGAAAGGTCATATTGCATGGGCTAAGCATATGCAAAAGATAGATATTGCAGACAATGCACTTTACCAGGCGGCCTGTGAAGGGGAAGATGAGACGGTTGATCACTTTTTGTGCGTATGGCCTGCTTTCGCTAGAATCGGGTTCGAGGTATTTGGCAATGACAGCTTAAGTAGTGCAAACTATGGCTGGTTAGAGACACAGGATATACTAAGGTTTGTTCAAAAATATGGCAGATTCAAAAAAAATTAAAATGGAACGTGAAATATAGTACAATGGATGTCTTGTGGTCTGAGTACTATATACAACTAGTTGTTCCTACAAAAAAAGAGGCATGCTTATCAAACATTTGCTCGTTCACGGCCACGCTGCATCCTACCCTAAACACAATCAAAGGAGTAATATTCGCTCCGCCACTCAAAAACCCTTCAACAGAGGAGATCGTCGAGGGGCTGAATGATCAATCAGTAGTAGCTGTCCCAAAAATTAAAAAATTCATCAACGGTACACTAAATAACACATCGCTACATATAATTTCATTCAATCGGTATGATCTTCCCAAAAAATCAAAGTAGTATTTCTAAACTTCAAAGTCGACCCATTTATTCCTACCTCAATTCAGTGCAAATTAATTAAATTTGACGCATACACATTGTAATATGTGTACGCACTTCTTGCTCGGTGACGTGAATGTGTGCATGTGTTTCTTACAAGAATAAAGTGTTGCAAGCCCCCCTTGATATGGTACAGTGTGGTGGCCGCGGCTAGTTCATAGTAACGGACGTGGTTCTTAACCCTCCACCCTGCATCGGGTGGGGCAACACTAAAAGAAGTAAGAAAACAATGGTTTCCAACTCACCATTTTTTCTTTCCACCGAGCATTCCGCTCCTCTACATCAAGCGAACCCGCCCCATCGTTACCGCCTTAGCCAATCATTCTTAATCTCTTAATAATATTATTTAATAATCTACTCCACATCTTACTCTTATACTGACGCGGTTTTTATAACTAGGTTAGGTTAGATTGTGAAGGCGCTTCCACACGGAGACATCTATGTCCATTGTGACTGTCTTCAAAAATGCCAAGAGGAGGGATACTCATCCTTACCCTCGATTTCCGTATACATTAGAAGTACCATCCCTATTAAACCATTTGGTTTTCCAGATGAAAGTGAGAAGATCCGATCAGTCCACTTACGTTATCTCTGTCAAGCTTGTGAAGAAGCGCGACCACAAACACTGAAGTCGTTTCAACTGTAGCCTTGGACATTGACATAAAAAGTGATGAATCGATTCAATCTCTTCTTCATCATGGCAACTCCTGCATAGCCCGCTCGATGGAATACGCCAACGTTGAAGCATTGGTGCGATAGTACAATGCCCGGTAATGACCCCCGTAAGCACCATTACTGCAGGTTTGTTGATCCCTAAGAGAACCTCCGTTCTCTTCATGTCTAACCTAGGCCATAAGGCCCTTGAAACTTCACAGACGCAACTAAATACTCAGACTATTAAATTTAAGTTAAATTTTAAATTTGAGATTATATGTATATGATTATAAGTTAGTCTTAACTTATGCACATGGAACAATTACTACTTATCTTTACGCTCGATGGGACGGGAGGCGCTTTCCAGTTCTTTTTTCTATCCAGCTTTCTCGTTGAAACACTAATCTGGCCGTTTTTTTCAAAATATTTTTTTTCTTCGAATAAATCTATTTGTATTAAATTTTTGAAAACCAATATCCGACTAACATCCCCTTCTTATTTCATCGTTTCTTATCTCTTTTTCTTTTTCAAAATTCAAAGTCGCGCACCACGAACGCTCTTTCAACCATGTCACTCCATTCAATTATTCAATTACTTTTGTTTTACTGTTTATGCTCCACTTTTCCAACTAGCTAATAACTTATTAAATTCTTTTGAACACTTGATGCACAAATCATTTATATATATATTTTTTTTATACTCTTTCCAAACACAACCATTGCTTAATTTACAAAATAAACGAAAACTATTGAAGTTCAGCTACGACCAGGCTATCGACAATCCAAAAATTCAAAGAGAACCATTTTTTCTTTACTACCGCCTTAAATCCTTTTTTCTCCTTTTTCTATTTTTCCCGGTCTCTTTAGCTATTCCACAATTGACCGTTTCAGCGGTCAAGGCGGTCAATCCTCCTATTTTCAAATTTAGACTAGTCTGAGTCAGCCCCATCTCTACCTGAGAATTGAAACTACGCCTTGACTGGCTGCATTCAGCAGAACGGCTGAGAGATAGGAACAAGAAACAGGAGGGGAGCAGGAAAACCCAAACAAACAGAGCATCAAAAGTTTAATTTTGCTTTTCCATTTTGACAATTCGCTGTTTAGTCGACTACGTCACAATGGGTGCATTCAGCAGTCTATCGGTTGCCTATCGGCTGAGTGAAACAGCTCACTTTGTTTGTGAATGGGCCGTTGCAAAAATGTGTTACTTTATACGTAAACATTTGTTCTACAAACAGTGCGAAGTGTTGAGTACGGTAGCGAAGAAAATTTTCGCTCGAAAATTGCAGTTAATATCAAAGTTTTTTGAAAAGTGCATTACGAGCGGTATGCATTTTATTATAAATTGTGATAATTTAATTATATATATACTATAAAATAAAGTGTGCGGTATCTGGTCGTACTAGTGGCTACAAAAAACCGGTATTGGAGTGGTTTATTCATATTTTCTTCGGATTCAAATTTGGCGCGCTAGTGAAGATTTTGAAAATAGCCTGAAGTTTAAAATGGGTAAATATTTTTTTTTTATTAATGAAAGTGCTTTAAAAAATTTTCTTATGTTTCGCATATAAAAGGATGATAAAACAAGGCGCTGTGTCATCAATTTATAAGCCAGGGGAAGTAAATCCAGAGCGTTCTCAACGAGTTCAGCGTCGTGAAAACAAAAAAATAGTTTCTGAATTTCTAAATCAAGCTACAACATCCCGCGAAGGTAATGCTTGTTATCAGTTGTAAAGTCCAATTTCAGCTGCAGTTGCGTTTGCTTCCAACGAGGCGAATGTAGAAGCTGTTAAAAATGTAAACATTCCGGAAGCCTTTGATAGAGAAAATCAAGAAAATTTTGAAACCAACTGAATTTTCGATACATCAGCAACAAACGAAAGCTATGCAAATGACTCAACTGTAATGTTTAGGTCAACTCTAACGCTATAACTTGAAAATTTTCAAAATAAAAAGAAAGTTTTGTAAATTATCATTCTTGGGTTTCTTACGTAAATACATATGTATATAAATATGTGACCTTGTTGAAATTTGTATTCTTGAAATGCACAACACACATTTTTAATTAGAAAATAATAGTTTGTGTATGTGTATATTGAAAAGTAGACAATTAAAACAGTTCTTCTACATGACTATGAATGTAGGTCAATAAATTTCATATGATTTTAAGTCATTTTTTGGAATTTCACAGAAAAAAGAATAATTTTATTGCAGCAGGAACAAATTTGTATATACAAAAATTTAATAAAGGCAATTGTTAGTTTTCATATCGTAAATTTAATTTTTTAATATGCCATTCACTTTTTATGTAAAAAAAACTTCAATTCATCATACTATTTTATTGTGGATATATTGTTGAATTCAAACTATATGTATATTTACAATTTATCAATAGCATTGAAAGCAGCAGTAACATCTCTCTTGGTCCGACCGATAATATCGATATCACCAGCGTACGCAAGGAGCTGGACACCTTTGTAGAAAATGGTGCCATTGCGATCCACACCGGCCTTTCACAGGATCACCTCTATGATGAAGTTGAATAGATCGTAGGATAACGGGTCGCCTTGTCTGAAACCTCGTTCAGTATTAAAGGTTTCGGAAAGGTAATTTCCTACCTTGACGGAGCTGCTTGTTTTGCTCAACGTCTTCCTGCAGAGTCTTATCAACTTTGCAGGAATACCGAACGCAGACATTGTTTTGTATAGGCAATTCCGCATCGGGCTATCGAATGCAGCTTTATAATCAACAAAGAGATGATGGATGTCGACTTGATTTTAGTGGGTCTTTTCCAGGATTTGGCGTAGTATGAAAATCTAGTCTATGGTGGATTTACCAAGTCCAAGCAGTGTTTTTGTATGCGGGTTCAATGCGATGGAGATAAGACCAGGCGCAGATCTTTTCAATACTAAAAACATGCAGTTAGTGTTTAAAAAAATATTGTTAAGAGAAATATGTTTTATTTTTATTTCTAATATTATAAATTAAAGTTAGAAAATTATAGTTTTGTATTTCAAAACTAATATAGTTTATTGCAGAAACCTTCACCACTATAATTATATATAATAAAAAAATAACTCTAATATTACAACCTGGTGATGGTAGCAGTCTTCAGATAGGCTAAACCAGTTCTTGAACGCAGGTAAACCACCTGTTTTAATTTTTACTATCTCCATAATTTTTTCCTTTACTCCTGCTATGTGAGACAGTTTGCACATCATATTTAAATAGTGTATTTCTAACTAACAAACAACTGGCAATAATCATATAGGAAATATATTTGAATTTCTCTATATATAAAATAGGGTTTTTCTTGTACAATTTGTAATTCCTGTGCTAGACCCATGTTCAGGGCACATTGGTCGCGTATAACTGCTTTCAATCACAGCTGCATATTAAACAGGGAATTTAATTCAATGCACTTTTCTGTGACATAATAGCTGACCACATATTTCCAACCACTTAAGTCATTTTACCATGAAAACTAGTAATTCATCGGCTACTGTTTTCGTTTTACAATTTCCTCTACAATGTTCGAAGCCATCGATTGGTTATTGTATGATCGGTATGGTTATTGTATGATCGGTATGGTTATTGTATGATCGGTATGGTTATTGTATGACCGGTATGGTTATTATATGCTCGGTATGGTTATTGTATGATCGGTATGGTTATTGTATGATCGGTATGGTTATTGTATGACAGATCAATACGAATCTGCATTTCATCTAAGAGAAGAACTATGATCCATTATAATTGGATCAATACCAGTGTGAATAGTATACGAGGTGTGATCAAAAAATAACCGTTATTGTATAAAGTATTTATTTATTCATCAACAACTATCTTGTCCCCTTTAAAGTAATTCCCCTCAGATATAATACACTTATGCCAGCATTTTTTTCAATCCTCGAAACACTTCTGAAACGCTTTTTTTGGTATCGCCTACAGCTCCTGTTTCGATTTTTCTTTTATCTCCTCAATCGTAGCAAAACGCTTTCCTTTCATCGGTGTCTTCAGTTTTGGAAAGAGGAAAAAGTCAGCGGGGGCCAAGTCCGGTGAATACGGTGGTTGAGGCATGATAACGGTTTTGTTTTTGGCCAAAAACAGCTCCTGAGCGATATCCATGCGACGTTGTTTTTGCTCAAAATTTAGCAATTTTGGAACAATCTTCGCTGCCGCACGTTTCATGTCTCAAACATCCGTAAAAATTGCTTGGCATGAGCCGAACGATATGCCAACATCATCAGCAACCTCTCTGATAGTGATTCGACGATTATCCAAAATCATTTTCTTCACTGCGTCAATGTTTTCATCGGTTGTTGACGTGCTCGGGCGACCAGGACGAGCATCGTCATTGACATCTTCTCGGACTTCCTTAAACCGGTTATACCACAATTGAACTTGTGTTCTGCTCATAGTAGACTCGCCAAAGGCCACAGTCAACATTTCAAATGTCCTTGCGCATTTCATTTCATTTTTTACACAAAACTGAATACAGTTTCTTTGATCCATTTTTTTCGAATAGTACAAAATCGAAGAGCACACCAAAACACGACAAACCTTTTTATCTGTCAAAAACAAACTGACAATCCAAAATGGTTGGTATTGCCAACATATATAACAGACATCTGTACCAACATAAAAAAAAAAAAAATGCGAGCATCGAACATACGTAACTCACGAAAAGATGAAAATAACGGTTATCTTTTGATCACACCTCGTATACTCGTATTGGTCTCCATCGTTGTAGTGTTCTCACAGCTACATACCGCACATAAAACAAAAATCCCAAAACCAGACATGAAGACGCTTTATTTTCATTTCATGCTATTTTATTTCACAAGTCGCGACCTGCCGGATATTATGGAGGCACCAAAATATCATTGATGCCCTGCAAAATCCGAAGGTTGTTGGCAACCGAAAGTATTGAAGGGTATTGGATGGGGGATGGATCTGCTTTATTCTTATGTTATTCGCAACGCATATACACACTCAATGAATTCTCACAGTAGTCGAAATACTCAATACAAAGAAGACATTATTACTATTATAATAAAAACTTGCAAAGTTAGTAAAAATATGAGAGGCGAATATCAATAATTTCATTTTTATAAGAAAATATAAAAATATGAAATCAAAGAAATTCTAAATTTCATAACCGACCCTTATTCAGTATGAATTGTGAGTGTATTTGATTTTATAAAATTTTTGGAATGAAATGATCAATCTTGAAAATAACACAAAATTCTAAAATCAAATTCATTTTTTAAGTTTTTAGCTGAGCAGCCAAAAAATCGGTTAGTAGTTTCTCTTGTTAATCTGTTAATCAATGTAGAATTTTGGCTTCTTTGGTCGTTGATCTTGGTGCAGTAGATGCGAGTTCAACTCCCAAAATGTCATCTTTTATTTTTGATTGTTTTTCTCAACCAAATTTTATCTCGATTATACGAAATATTTTTTTTATTTGAAGACTCCTGGTACGCCCAAATAAAACCCTGAACAGATAATCATATCATATGAATATGAATTCGTATTTAAAAGAGTTTTTGTTTTTGCAACTATTTCATAACAACGCGAATAGCAATAAGCATACATAATCGTACACTCATTCATACACAATTCTGATATTGCGTATATGCAAATTTTAATAAAAAGTTGATTTAAGTACCAAGGAACATATTTCTTCAACAAAAATTTTTCCTTCCTGCCATTTCACTGGAAGAAATGTTAAAACGTTAAATTGGATGTCTCTATCATTTGTGTTTCTGGTTTTATTTAGAGATCAGATGGAGGACGAGGGGCAGGTTGGGATGTGTGAGGGGTAGTAGATCCACTTTGCTTTACGTACAGCATGAAGATGGGGTGGAAGTAAGCATATTTAATATTAAATCCATATACATACCTCTACTTACATTATTAATTTCAATGCGTATATAGTGAAGTCTGCGTACAGGGGTGCTACTATAAATGGTCAGCGAAAATGCTCGATTTCGATGGTGGCATGCTTGGAAACCAACTGACACGATACTTCTTTAAATAGACAATTATTATTATTAGTTTATAACTGTAAATACATCTCATTTAAATCCACAGACATCCCAAAACTTGTACTTACAAATTAAAAAAATTCAGAATTCGTTCAAAAGAAAACCTGGACCCACGGTATAATGGATTGTACTGATATTGACGCGGTCATAACAATTGTTCCAATTAAGCCTGACGTAGGTAGGTAGGTAAAGCGGTCGCCAGAACAGCTCATTTGGGCCATCATTGACTCCTTGTAATAATGCATAGGACACAAGTCTCATCCCTTTCAAAGGTCCAGCTATTTGGAGAGTCCAGAAAGTGGTCACCCAGGAATGAGCGCCTCCTTTTGGACACGTGTATGTTGCACACTTTGGACGGCGCATGCACGATGCAGACGAGTCTGCTAAGCTATCTTGTCTCTATAGCCGCGACCTCAGCCTGAAAAACGCAGTGGTCGGAAAGCCTAAAGGACATGTTAATGTCCAAATCATCTGAGAACACACCACCTCCCACCCTTCCCTGTAATTTGGATACACCTGCAAAAATTTCAAAACAAAATGACATTAAACACGAATCTCAAATTGCTAGTTTGCATAGTGGTTTTGGTCGCATTTTGCTGCAAATTCAATTTTGAGTTCACCAGGGCAATCTAGGCCAGAATAGACAACAGTCACACTTATGATCCCCACTCACGACTGTGGTAGTCAGAGACTTTTGAGAGAATAACAGTGTTACAGTAGTTCATCCTCTTGTGGGATTGGTTAAATTTTATTTGGTATATAAAAAATTAACAAAATTTAAGCAATATGAAGAGAAAAAATTTAAGCAACAGAATAAACTTAGAAACAGCGAATTAGTGGAACACTAAGGAGATTAATGGAATAGGCTGGTTTCGAACTCAAGCTGGCTCAATTTCCAGCTGTAAACCATATAGTCCTGAAGGACGGCGCCTAAATCCGATTATGGTCTTCTGCATATTTTTTAAATATTCTCCAAAATAAAACACAGCGTATCCGATAATATGTAATTATATACGCATTTAATTAATTAATGTATCGCCTTTTCAAATATGTACGCTTAATACTCTAATTGTAAGTAATTTCTTAGAACGCTCTTCTCTTTGATTTGTTAAATTTATTATACGAGGGTAAAATCTCTTGCGTAGCCTAATTTTAATAACGAATTTCCAAAAGTAATTCAATAAGTATATATATATTTTTTTTGTTGTTGTTTGTTTTTAAATGTTCACCTATGCACGAATATTAATATTTATTTACTTGTAGAATCGACAATAATTTTCAGTTAAATCGCGATCATGTCACCATGAAGCGCATATTGCGTTCGCGTCGCAACGTTTAATCTCTTACGGATAGTGTTTGAATAATTACCCTATTTCGTTCTAAGATTATAATAATTTTAAAATTTATGCAGCATTGTTGGTGTGATTACTTATGCATGTTTTGGCTTATGGTGTAGCGTGTTGTGGTATGGTATCGCTCCTATATATACTTTTATATAGAAATTAACTGCTTTCTGCTTAAGTTCTCGTGATCGGTCAATGAACCTCACGAGAAAAATGTTCTCTGTTTAAATAATTAATGAACAACGCTTTAAGTCAATACAAGTTCAAATCTTCATGTTGCATGTACATATTCATAAAACAATTTGAATTTACTTTGCCATTCACCATTCACAAATTTGCGCTAAAAACGTAATTAAAAAATTTTCAACTAAATCGAAAGCAACGAAACTGACGGAAGGATTTCCATAATTAAATAACAAAGACTTGCTTAGACTTAATTCCAGTAAAATTCAAGCTTCTTCAACTAAAAATTGCACTTCAGCTGATTGAGATACTAGTAAATCTAATTTAAATAAACATTAATGGAGATAACAATTAAGATTGCGGGGTTTTTTGATTAGCAGAAAACATAAAAAATGTTTCGGGTATATTTCTGAACGCGTTTGCATCGGAGGCTCAACATAACTTCACAATAGGTATAAAATCTGCAAGACTCAAATAAGGGTGGTTAGACTTCAAAAAATTATAATTTAAGAATTTAATTAAGCGCGGTTAGGAAATGTGGCGTGCGTGCGGCGGTCATCGACACTGGCGTTTCAAACATCTTCAATAACGGAGAGGGTCAATTCTGTGGGAAGATGTCTTCGATATTCACGAATGCGCAGGCCCCGAGTGAAGAGTGCGCCATCACTTTCAACAGCTCCGCTGCATGGGAGACACAAATGTCCAATGGAGGACGGCGGGGATAATTTAATGATTCTACAAGCACGGAATTTTGAATAATTAGTATATTGATAACATAAATAGAATACATTACCTAAAATGGCCGAATTGAGAGCAGTGCACACGTTCTCTCGCTTGGTAGGGCATAGTTGCCAGCCCAATGGACTCGACCATGGATTTGAGTAAGCAATTAAACTAAATGCATTCTGTAAGAGAAGCCGTTAATTTATTCTGGATATATCTATTGATTCATCTATTTCGCACCTCCAACATTTTCCTATCTTCATCGGTCATTTGGTTGTCTTTCTCAAGCTGCTGGCCCATCTGTGAAAGCTCCTTGCCAAACTCCAGTATTCTCTCTATGCCATTGCTCTGTTTTTCCGAGGCTGACGTATCAATGTCGGCTAAATTAATGCAAATAAAAAAAATGATTTCACGCACATAAAACGCTCAATTTTGCAGACAAGCTGAGACGAGTACACATACCCATTTCCTCGTCCACTTCTAAAGAACTGTTAAAATTATTTGTATTGCCATTTTTGATGTAAGAACTGCCTAAAAATAAAAACAATTGCTCAATGAGCTGCTGGTAGTAGACTGAGTTGGCAACACAATATTTCATAAAATTTAGAACTGCAACCTTTGAATAAGTATAGAGGATATTGTGCGTTCCGCTGACAGAAGTTGGAGAGCCAAACTAACCTCTCCTAGTAACGAATAATTAGAACAATTGACCCCTTTCGCAGATGTGTCAGATAAGAGTCTTGTTGAGCTGACGCCTTAATCAAGGATCGAATAGTGGCACTTTGAATTTTCAGATTCATTTTTGCAATCCTGTATATTTAATACCACAAAAGAAAATATGATAGCTGTCCACTACAACAACTTTATTCTATAGAAGTTGGCAGCATTATTCCCATTCTGCTGATCCTGACACCTTATTAAATCTGTGTATAAAAACTAATTACCAAGTTGTTTTCATATTTAGAGAACAACCCATAGCGTACGTGGCTCAATTGAAGTACTGCCAAAATCCAAGACGCTAATAATTAATACAATTGAGACTAATTGCTGAATGGATACTACCACAGTATCACTATGGTAAATTAATCGAACCAATGACACCATATATACACTGTCATTTGGAGTATTGCTTTGTTGACAGTCTGCATCTGAAACCTGGGTGTTGTTTGTGCTATTAAGGAAATATTCTGGCAAACCAAACGAGAGAAAGCTATGAACCATTGACTGCAGAATGCTCTTCAGCCAAGAAGTATAATTATCAGTATAAATTACTTCCTAGTCTCGTCATCTAGTTGTGATGAGAAATATCATTAAGAAAACACTTTTCTGAGAAGGATACACATACATATCATAGAAAATATGTATATTATAGTATTTTTAATGTCATTATTTAGTACCCTGCCTAAAAATAGCAATTGCACCAGAAATCGTGGACAAAATCTAAGACATTGTTAGATCTGCCTGGCTGAGATAACTACTTCAGGCATCTGAAAGGATTGAGGAGATCACGTTTCGAATTAAGAATTTTACTTAAATAACTTTCGACAAGTTTATTAAATTTTGAATAAAACTGTGGTTGAGGCCGTACATCCTGTCTGGGTCTAATTAAGATCGAGTAGATCTCATGCGGCGATTCACCTCTATGGACGACATCTGGGCTCACTACTACATACTAGAAACGAACTTTCAATCAAAATAGTGGACAAAAAGTGTTGAACCGACTCCAAAGAAGCCGAACATGATCCAATTCCCCGCAAAGGTAATGGCTTCAGACTTTGGAGATGTGAAAGCAAGGTCGATGATTGATTACACGGAAAGCGAAAATAGAATGTCAACAGATTGGGATATATCGGACTTTCAACTATTTCCAAAACTAAAAGCTTTGCTAGCAAGGAAATTGATATCATTAGAATAGTGGTGTCAGTTTCTTCCGACGATAAAATTATAAGGCTTGTTTTTTATTTCGGCTGAAATGACGTTTAAACTACTCACAAAATTAAGAACAATCTCGCTTATGATAGCAATATTTTTGATATATTAATAACCAATGGAAACTTTTTGGTCTGTGATATGAGTGAGAAGACGAAAGAAGAAGCTTAGTTAACGGCACGGAATCGATCGTACCGGTGATTATGCTTTCGTGTTTTTACAGGCTAACTTTATTATTCTGAAAGTGCAGAGATATTTGGTCAGCTGAAGAGAAATTTTAAAACAATATATAGAACGATTTTTGAAACAAAAATTACAATAAATCAAAATAGAATAAAAAATTTGTCTCTACATTTACGAATATAAGCTAACTTTTTATAGAAATACTAATGAATACGTATTATTGACAATTGAATATTTTCCCTTATTCGCTTTGTCGTTTTGAACACAAAAACAAACGATTATATCGAGAATCATCTTCAATCGTCGATAGTATACGAAAACAATTTTATCGAATGCCAGTATTATCTATTGATTTTCACTTGGATTCTATTATATTTCCAGTCATGAAAATTACGGAATAATATAACAGCAACGCGGTGTAACATCACATTCAAAATGGTGCCCTGACTGTTCTACGAAGGTCTTCTGCGATGCTATTTAATAGAAAGAAAATAAGAAATATATCTTAATGAAACAAATCTCGAAAGGGCTGAAATATTTAGGATTCCCACTGTTTCATACGGTAACTTTACCACTTCCGGTATTAATTGCAGTTAACATCTAATTTAGTGCTTAAATATGTTTAAAAAAGTTGAAAATATCAAGTATTAAATTTAAATTTGCATTATTTTATTTGCGGAATGGGGCCACAACTCTCCTGTTTAATACTGATGAAACCCAATTAACGCTCACAATCTTCTTTTTGTGCTAATCGGAAGTGGATAAGACATATTTCCTATATCATTGTAATAATTCTTTGTAGTTTGCTCTTCCTTTAATTACACTGTACAAAATCTGATATTTGGGCTTAACAAACTCAAGCTCATTGGAAATAATTTAGAAATCCGATATTTGGACATACGTGTGTATACTAATTAGTAGAAGAGTGCATACGTGTGTATACCAATTTTCAACTTGATGCGTTTGTTACAAACTATGTGAAACGAGTTCAGGTGTGGTGGGAAGATCTTGGAGCCATTACCGACTAGAATAGGCTGGATTAATATGAGGTGGGCATTGCAAGGAAGTAATGGAATGAGTGAGGCATTGAAGCTGCTTTTGAGAAATTCAACTCAGTGCCCGGTTTGTTACAGCCTGTCCGTCTCGCCATCCACTTAACCGGACTCCGGTGCTTTGGTGTCACCGAGAGCCGAGAACCGAAGACTTATTTTAGAGACTTTTGCAGCAATTTCGAATCACTGGGTGACATGGCTAAATTAGTTAAGATTTTTCAGAAGGGATTACTCTCTAGATTGGGATCGCTCAGGAAACCTGATAATACTTTTACCGAAAGACATAGTGTTTGACACTTTGTTTTTTATTGGAGTCCAATTTTCCTGGGTACCAGGTGTAGGTTGCACCACATTTACGAAACATTGAGGACAGTCTGTATAAAGCAACTAATTTTTGGCGGATTGTTGCCAGGACTTTGACGAAGATCCTATAATATACGCGATTGCATTCTTTCGACAGCTTCAAATCGCCCGATCTGGAAGAAATTTAATCAATCATGCTGAATCAGAGTATTAAACTGGGGATTGTTTTCACTTCGTGCTTAGCGTTGGTCTATATTCCACATCCTTGGAGGTTTCTCAATGTTTTATTAATCACAAAAATGGGTGACTATGCTAACTCTAGGAGTCACATGCCCATTAGTATATCTTTTATGCTTAAGGGACTGAAAGACTGGTTGAGGTTCACATGCTTATTGGGTCGCTTAAGGAACGCCCTCTTGATTTCAGATCGGAAAATCCTGCGACTATGCTTTGCATAATCTTGTTGACATGATTGAGCAAACCATCGCTAGGAAATAGTATGCTGTTGGCATCTTTGTGGACCTAGAGTGTGAGTTTGATGCTAATTTTTATTTAATGTGTCTCCTCGTCTCCATGGCGACGATAACGTGTAAGTTAATAGAATTCCCACAATGCTGGCAAATATAATTATTTTGTTGCGAGTGGAGTAGAATCTGTGGATATCATCGGGTATAGAAACGGGTTGCCCCACGGTGGCGTATTCTCTACATTACTCTGATGGTCATCGACTCTCGGCTCGTCTCCCTAAGTGATTATGGTATCTACACTCAGGCATATACAGGAACCCCTCTTAAGCAGGTCTGCAGGAAAGCGAAGTCTACATCCTTGGTCTAGTTCTGCCAACACTCAAGGAAGTAATAATTCCGTTATCCAGGGAGATGAAATATTTAGGGGTATTAAGTTGCTCTGGAAATGTCACAGTAATATTTAGGTTTTGAAGGCACTGGCATATTTTTGACAAGTCATGGACTCTGAAGCGGTTGCACCGAGACTGTGCTACCTGTTACTTTTGACATGTCAAAGTTCTTTTGTCATTTGGTAGGAGAGTCTGTAGACTACTGATAGGATTGATGACATGAACCAAAGGAGACAGTACTCTTTGCCCGACTTGTGGCGGAATGTGAGACGGTTAACCACTTTTTATGTATGTGATCAGCTGCCTTGAGAATCAGGTTTGACGTTTTGGGACACGACAGCTTAAATAGTGTAAACTTTGGCTGCTTAGGGGCACAAAAGCTACTGAGATTTCTTCAGAAATCAGGTAGATTCAAAGTATAACAAAAAAATGGAACGTCAAATATGGTACAATGGATAACTTATGGTGTAAGTGCTATATCTGTCAATTTGTTTCTGACAAACAAATGTAAAGCGAGTGCAGTACAGTCGTTTCAATTAAATATTACAAACAGAAGCAACTAAATATTCTTTAATAAAATAATAAAGTAATAATAATTGACCTCACCGTTTGTAGTGTGTGCATTATTCTCCATTTCAACATCATTTGTATAGTCGATGTTTGTAGTTTGCATTTGGATTTCAATGTTTTTACTGTTCGTGGCATTTTCGGATACAGAGGGATCATTTGCTGAAGTTCTGCATTGTGGCACAAGATTTGAGATAAATGAGGACATGTCTACCAGCAAAATTAACTACTTACAGTGAATTCTTGAGGTCTTCTTGATGCTCATGATTATCTGTAGTTATCACAGCTGAATTTATTGTAGTATTCTGTGCATTATTTGTGGTCGAAGTAGATTCACCATTCTGATACGACTTGGTGGACTGGATCACCGACGTCTGATTGAGTGGCGCGGTTTGAGTTTGGGTTGTTGTAGAAATTAAAAATTTATTGTTGGTAGGGCAGTACTGCATTCAGCAAGGGAATAGTGAATAAGGATGTGTGGAAAAATATGGAGATCTTAATTATTAAGATTGTATGGTGTAATGAGTTAAGTTTTGCAATACCTCGACATCGGATCCATTGACCATCTCCACAAATTGTCTGCACTTAAGCATAAACAACAAATTTCTATTAGTTTCTAATAGACCCGGGTAAGAGCGTAAAGTATGCTCGATGGCTTGGCCCATTTTTCCAGCCATAACGAGTTTTAATATTTCTAAAAACAAATGGCAAAATTTGTTTGGAGCATAAGTTCAAATAATTCACAAATATAATAAACGCACTTTGACGATTCCTTATTGAAGACATATCCTCCCGAAACGTATGACCTATGGCTTTGGCAAATGCATCTGCTGTTTGACTGTATCCGTTATGCACCAAATAGGACGAAACAGTTCTGCAATTATTAGAAATATTGAATGTGTTTAAATGATTAAAACAAATCCAATATGCCCAATGACAATTACCTATGCATAAGTGTTGTGGGATCACCCTGATCCACGGGCATTGGTGAGTCATAAATTGCAGTTTTCATTTCCACTCGCATTTGTTTCATCATATCTTCGATCTGATCAAATTTGAATGGCTCCTGGCCAAAATTTGCATCCACCTCCTCTCCAGGTGTCTGCAAACCCACCGTGGGGTACAGTTTCGACTGTGGAAACAATAAACGTAAATAGAAGCAAATTAAAATCGGAGTTGCTCACTTGCAAACAAGATCGCTATACTTACTGGCAAATCTCTAAATGCTATGCCTAGATCAATGCCATTTTTGGTGTAGAAGCATGTATTGTTTACGAAATTGACACAGCACCCAATAACGTCTCCAGTAGTAAATGTTGGTCCATAAGACTGTCCGTTACCCGAGGAGGAAAACGAATTGCCATCGTCGCCATGATATCCGTATGACTGCTTGTCCCAACCTATAAATAGACCAGAATTAACTAAATATGCTCCCCAAACTGCCAGGCAGCTTGACCCGCACTTACCTGGTAAACGATTCATGCGAAATTGCTGAGCAGTAAGTCCGATACCCATGTAACCATTTTTTCCTTTAGATATAATTTTCACTTCAAAGTAATAGAGACCACAGGCTGGCGGTATCGGATAGGCGGTTCGCACTGAGGCAGCATCATTGTGCTGCTTGCCTACTCCTATAATAAACCAAATGTACAAATTAAAAACAACTATACTTAATTTAAATATTAAATCTTATATATATATATATATATATATATATATATATATATATATATATATATATTTATATATATATATATATATATATATATATATATATATATATATATATTTATATATTTATATATATATATATATATATATATATATATATATATATATATATGTATATATATATATATATATATATATATATATATATATATATATATATATATATATATATATATGTATATATATATATATATATATATATATATATATATATATATATATATATATATATATATATGTAAGCTCGTTAATCCGAATGGTGTTTAATCCGATTTATCCAGTAATCCGAATTGAAAATATTTGGTATTGCATATCCTATAGTCCGCATTGATTGCAGCTCGCTAAACCGAATTTGTTTTTTTTTGTTCTTGTGTTTTTTGTTATCGTTGTTACTATGCCCACAATATTTTTTTTTAACAAAATCACGCGTGGAATGTGAAAACTAACGGGACATCATTGGGATGTCTATTTTGATGAATGTGTTTTGTGTCTGTTTACAGCAGATTTAGTTATTGGGTAGCATTGTTCGCGAAAACATCAAAATCAATATGGCAAAAAAACGTGCACATAAAACACTTTCGCTAGGTGATAAGCTTAAGATTATAGAAGCGCTTAATCGCGGTCAATCTGGAAAGATTTTAGCAGAGAAGTTTGGTGTAGGAGCTTCAACTATTTGTGACATTAAAAAAAATTCCGATAATATTAAAAGGTAATATGTGTAACAATTGTATCCTACCAAAATTACTGATTTTATTGTTTTATTAGATTTGCTGATAATTCTGATGGAAAACTTTTAAAACAACGTAAGACACTAAAACGTGGTGAATTCGAAGACTTTGAGCAAAAATTGTATGCTTGGTTTGAAGAGAAGCGGGCAAGGCATCAAACAATTTCAAGCCAAATTTTGCGAGAAAAAGCAAAATCGCTTTACCAAAAAATGTACCAAAACCAATCATTTAAAGTTAGTGACGGATGGTTGCAGAAATTTAAAAAGCGTTTTTCGGTGCGGCATTTATGCGGGGAATCGTTATCTGCTAGACCAGATCTTGTACCTGACTTTCAGCAAAAACTCTTTGATATTGTCGAAGCTGAAAATCTTTGCGATGACCAGATTTACAACGCGGATGAGTCTGGACTTTTCTGGAAAATGTCTCCTGACAAAACATTAGTGCATTCTAAAGAAAAATCTGCCCCAGGTACAAAAATGAGCAAAGAGAGAATCACTTTCCTGTGTTGTGCTAACAAATCTGGAAGCCACAAGGTAAACATTGCTGTAGTGGGGAAAACAAAAAAACCCACGTTCGTTTAAAAAGCAAAAAATTATTGAATACTACTCCTCAAAAAATGCGTGGATGACAACACACATTTTTACCCAATGGTTTGTTGAATCCTTTATACCCCAGGTAAAAAAGTACCAAATAAAAAATAATTTCCCGAAGAAAGCCTTATTGATACTGGACAATGCAAAATGTCATGGGGAGCCACTTATATCTGAATGTGGGTAATATAAGACAATGTTTTTACCTCCTAATTGAACCAGTATTATCCAGCCTATGGATCAGAACGCGATAAGACTGACTAAATTATATTACAAGAAAGATCTCTTGTGTGAATTGGTGAATTCTGAAGCAAACAACACAGATGGCTTTTTGAAACAATTCAGTATGAAGGTGCTAAAGCGATCGTGGGACAGGGTGCCCAATTCTACTTTAAAGTCCTGTTGGAAACAAATTTATTCTCAGAGATGGACCTCAGAAGATAACATCCCATTAGCATTATTGCAACAAGAACTAGTAGCGACTGACTCTGCAGATAGTCTTGAAGAAAGTGAAGAAGTACGCACAATACAAAATTTATTTCTCTGTAGTAATGACGTGCAAATTTCTGAAGATTAAATAATTGACTGGATTAATGACTTTTCCATTACTTTGAGCAGTAATTCACAATCAGACACAGAAAACGTAGAAGAAGAGCCTCCTATGCTTAAGCACATTAAAAACAGTGAATCTGTAGAGGCCTTAAACACATCAATAGATTGGGCAAAGGAACGTGGCATAGAAACAAATCATATATTAATGCTCAAAGAATTGCGAAATAAAGCTTTAGAAGGATGCGCATTGAAACAGAAGCAAGCATACATAACTAACTTTCTAAAATAAAAAATATTTATTTATTTATAATTAGAAATATAATTATTAATAACTATATTACTATAATTTCGAAAAAAAATAAACGGCAGCACTAGCAGCAGGGCTATCGGCTGGAGGATATATTAAGAGGTTACATTATATATTACTAGTTTTATATGTAACAAAAGTAAATAATATTAAAATAACTTAGCATAATTTTTATTTTGTTGATTTTTTCCCCTTTTCGAATGAAGTGTTTTTTTATAAAATTGTTGATTTTTTTTTCTTTTTCGATTGAAATAAAACTTTTTTTCACATTATAACAAGTATTTTATTTGTTTGAAAACCAACTGTAAATTATAACAGCCTATCCAATAATCCGAATATTTCGATAATCCGAATCGGGGTATGCAATCATTAATTCGGATTAGCGAGCTTAGACTGTGTATATATATATATATACGAGGTGTGATCAAAAAATAACCGTTATTGTGTGATCAAAAAATAAAGTATTTATTTATTCATCAACAACTATCTTGTCCCCTTTAAAGTAATTCCCCTCAGATATAATACACTTATGCCAGCGTTTTTTTCAAACCTCGAAACACTTCTGAAACGCTTTTTTTGGTATCGCCAACAGCTCTTGTTTCGATTTTTCTTTTATCTCCTCAATCGTAGCAAAACGCTTTCCTTTCATCGGTGTCTTCAGTTTTGGAAAGAGGAAAAAGTCAGCGGGGGCCAAGTCCGGTGAATACGGTGGTTGAGGCATGATAACGGTTTTGTTTTTGGCAAAAAACAACTCCTGAGCGATGTCCATGCTACGTTGTTTTTGCTCAAAATTTAGCAATTTTGGAACAATCTTCGCTGCCGCACGTTTTATGCCTAAAACATCCGTAAAAATTGCTTGGCATGAGCCGAACGATATGCCAACATCATCAGCAACCTCTCTGATAGTGATTCAACGATTATCCAAAATTATTTTCTTCACTGCGTCAATGTTTTCATCGGTTGTTGACGTGCTCGGGCGACCAGGACGAGCATCGTCATTGACATCTTCTCGGCCTTCCTTAAACCGGTTATACCACAATTGAACTTGTGTTCTGCTCATAGTTGACTCGCCAAAGGCCACAGTCAACATTTGAAGTGCCCTTGCGCATTTAATTTCATTTTTTACACAAAACTGAATACAGTTTCTTTGATCCATTTTTTCGAATAGTACAAAATCGAAGAGCACACCAAAACACGACTAACCTTTTTATCTGTCAAAAACAAACTGACAATCCAAAATGGTTGGTATTGCCAACATATATAACAGACATGTGTACCAACATAACAGAAAAAAAATGCGAACATCGAACATACGTAACACACGAAAAGATGAAAATAACGGTTATTTTTTGATCACACCTCGTATATATATATATATATATATATATATATATATATATATTATATATATATATATATATATATATATATATATTATATATATATATATATATATATATATATATATATATATTATATATATATATATATATATATATATATATTATATATATATATATATTATATATATATATATATTATATATATATATGTATATATATATATATATATATATATATATATATATATATATATATATATATATATATATATATATAAAACCATATATATATACAACCACGAATTTATATCGACAGGACGACGAAAACAACGAAAACATGAATGCTGCATATCAGCTGATAGAGCAAACAAAAGCAACAAAATAGCACGCGAAGCAGAGGCAGAAAGAATGGAGCGAAACCGTGAAACACTAAATAAAAACAAACATTTTTTCGAATTGAACGAAACTGGCAGAGGAATGAAAAAGACAACTAATCAAGTTGCGTTAAGTCTTTTGTTTCGAATTCGCAGCTGAACAATGGAAGTTTCAACGAAAACACTGAAGAATTAGGAAGCAGAAATAAATTTAAATAAAATATCAGAGCTAGGAATAATTGAATTCTTAGATACTACAGCCAAACATTCTGTAAATGAAAATATTAGAAAAAGCTAGTCCCCAGTAATAGTCTATGTAAAAAAAATATTTGCCATTGATCATTCATTCGCAAGCACTTCTTTTGCAGTTGCAGTTTCATTTTGTTGAAAATAAAATAATTATAGTCAACAACACCAAAACTGATAAAAGTGCTGCATTGTCATTGTTTTGTCAATCATTCCACTAAATAAATATAAAATGTTCACCCCAGTATATTTCTTGTCGCAGTCTCACTGGAAGAAATTTTAGTGTAGTTAATGAGAATAATGTAAATTTAGTGATTTACAATGCATGCATCAGCAAGTTTTTCGGGGAGTGAATTATGAAATAGCCATGAAACGCAAAATACAGAGGATCAATCTGCCTTAAACTTACTACTAAAGGAAATGACCGTTCACATGCAAACTGAAAGAAAAAATAAGCAGCACCGAAGTCTGAAGTCGGGTTCGACCAACTTCGAAACAGAATTTATCCTAAGATAATTTATCAAATCAAGCCCATACACAGCTTTTTAGATATTGAATCCATATAATATAATAATAACATGTCTTTGCAGGAACGTTTTAATATTGCTGGCTACATGACTGTATCCGTAACAGTCGAAAAGTTAACCCCTCAATGATCAATAAGTCTCATAATAGAATTTTAGCAAATTTTTGTGTAAATATTGTATATATCTCGGGGCGAGGGACTGGAACGTAGAACCAGCTATTTTCTGTACTCGATTAGGTCCATATAGCTATCTGGTTTTATATTATATTACAAACATTATTTTAAAAAAATATCACAGAAAGTGATGTTGAACATTCCTTCTACATGTTCAAATTTGCCACACCTCCTTAATAAGTGTTAGAAAAAAGCTCAATCACAGAAAACTAGTGTACTCTTTTCATATTTTAAGAATAAGGTGTTTGCAAATTGTTAATGTAAACATCTTTAAAACACATCAGCTCTGATTAATGATTGCCGATACAAACAGAATATGTCTATAAAATATAATTTTTTTCATTTTTATCAATTCAAACCCAGGATTCCTGCTAAAGATTATGTTGAAAAATGAACGAACTGAACTTTTAACTCATGAATTAAATAAATAAGTGAGCTTGAAGCTATTTGTATACTCACCTTTGTAGTGCACGCGTAAGTTGTTCTGGGACAGCCCAATGGATAAACATTTGTCATGGGGACTCCAACTTCGCGGTAATGGGGTCTCGTGTTCGTTGACGTTTGGATAGAGAATTTTAAGGCGGTCTACCACCGGAGGCTGGTGATGGCTGCTGCTGCCGTTGCTCGTGTTTTGGCCGCCATTGTTATCGTTGGTGCTAAACATAGCTGTGCCGTTCCCTTTCGAGCCTTCGAAACCGAATGTGTCGCTGCAGTTGTTACAGCTTTGGTTGTGGTGGTGATGATGTATGTTGATGTATGGATGTGTAAAGGGCGATGCGTAAGAGTGTGACTGTTTCGCTTCTTCCTGAAGCAACAATGGCAGTGTTTGATGCGGCGCGTCTTGAGCAGCTGCCCCAGTGGTGGCAGAGGTCGCTCCACCTGGTGATTGAGACCGTTGCTGCTGGCTGGTGGATGCGACGTCAGCATTCAAGTCTATGTCGTCGGAAGCCTCAATAACAGAGGCGTCAATCGTGTCAGCAACAGCGTTATCGTCTATGGTACTTTGCTGTTGTTGCTCACGTGGAAATAATGAATCGTGTTGCTGGAGGGAAGGTGGGGGAGAATGTTGATGATGAAGATGGTCAGAGTGTTGGATATGATGATGAAGGTGTAGGTTGTGTGACGATGATGACGACGACGATGAAGATGATGAGGGTGGTGGGGTTGAGTTATTGTTAAATAATAAGGGTGAAATAAAAACTGAGCTGTCTGGCTGTTGCGATTGGCCTGCTGACGTAGCACTTTGCTGATTCAGTGGCAACGGCATAGATTCTTCCACTTCTTCATCATCCTGTGAGTTAAGCATCGGGAGCATAGGTAGATTAACTAAAAGGTTGCTACTGCTGCTGTTGTTACTGCTACTCGCAGAAGATGAATTCGGCTGCTCGTTATCGTTCTCAGCGTCCATAATTTTAATGTTAACTAGTGGAGCAATAATTTATTAGTACCTTTAAATCTTTCTTTGATTTCAGCAAACTTATGCAAGTGTTATAGGCATCGCGTTGTATCTAAAAAATCCCAAAGTAAACAAAGAAGGTGACACCAAACCCGTACACATCATCGTCATCATCGTCATTTCAGCATGCACATTCCCCGTTATCATTTTAAATATTACCAGTGCTTACATGGTGCATTTACGAAAGGGTTGTCAATGATTTTGTTTATTGTTTAAGTCAAATAATTTTACAAACCATCAAAAATATAATACGATGGAATAACCTTGTATGTTAAAACTACTATTGCTGACTATGGTCTAAAACGAATTGAAGTAACTAGAAAACTTCTATAGTGGCCAAGGTTATCGTGACCTAATTACGAAGAATCCTGGGACAAACAAATTTAAAAAATTGAACTGTTCAAATAACAAAAATTAAATTCAGAAAAAGGAAGTCAATGCCAACTTGAACAAAACCACAACCCTAAATCGCAAAGTAAGCAACTATACCAATTCAAGGTTTTAATAATATTACAATTATCTAAATGTATTTATCACTGTCAATCACAGAATGTCACTACTATTTAAAAATAGTGGATTTCCAAATTCCTTTGTAAGTACGTATGATTTTAGCCAGTTTATGGAATATTTATTTGTATCTTTTACGTCGTTCGAAGTTTTCTTTGTTTTCCCTCTGTGGCCTGAGCCATATATATATATATATATATATATATATATATATATATATATATATATATATATATATATATATATATATATATATACACACGCACAACACAACTTCCACCACTTTGCTAATGTTTCCTTCCTCTTTGGTGGTTCTTTCTTAATATGGTTTATGAAATAATTCACTAGAATGGTCAGAATTTAAGCAATTCTTTAAGAATGCTGCCGCGCAATTCAAACACGCTTTCATGTTTTGCGGAGTTATTGAAACATTTATAATTTTACCGAGATTTTAAACTTTTACCAATTCAATCACTACAAACGTTGAGATGTTGCTGTTTCTATCCTTAAATTACGTTTAAGTTTTTTCGATGAAATGCGAATGACAGGAGTGAAGACGAATCAAATTTTCCCGAGGGATATTATTTTTGCCTTTTGTTAATAAATGATGGCGGATAACAGCTGTTAATCGATATTTCTGAGATACGCCATCTACCGGATAGCACTGATTTTATTTTGATCGAAACCTGAGGTGGATAGTGTTATATCAAAATAATATGAACTGCGTGGATTTGGTAGAACTCAAAATTTCTTAACACTGCGGCCACACCTTCCAGTAACTAGCTGCCAGTTGAGAATACATATTATTTTCGAAATTTCGAAATGTTGCTGCCAGTGGCCACGGTGGCCACACGTGCCAGTGCAAGTTCATTTATAAAATATCATCGTAGGGAAAGGTTCTCCCTACAGTAGCGTTTTTATAAGTTAGAACCAGTTTTGCAACTGTTTTTTTAAGGTGCGCCCATACTTTTTCAATGGGAACCCCGACGCTACACGTGCCAGCGCAAGTTCGAAAAACTCAATATCTTCAAAGATTTTCACCAATACTCTCACACATTTGCTACTGGCGGCGCTACTGGCGACGAAATTTCATAGCCAGTAAATTTTTGACACATGCGGCCAGTAAATGTCAAATTCATACTCTGAATCACTGATGCACAAGAGAGAAATAAAAAAGTTCTCTTGAATTTAAAAAATGCTACAAAAACACCAACTACAAAAATTATTTTCACAAAATTTTTTGTTGTAATGTAAGAGTTGGACATTTTGGTACTACAAATAAGAAAAAGTGTATAATAGTTTGAAAACAATAAAAAAGTACTAATACCAAAATAACTGTGCTTCGTATGCGCCATACAAAAAGGCACCCTAAATGGTACGAAAGAAGAAACTAATAAATTAAAAGTAAATAATGTTTAAATAAAACTCCTATATAATTGCTAATATATAGTCATAGACACACCAGCATAAAGCCCTGATATGAGCCCCATGGAAAATGTATGGGCGCACCTTAAAAAAACAGTTGCAAAACGGGTTCTAACTTTTAAAAACGCTACTGTAGGGAGAACCTTTCCGTAGGACGATATTTTATAAATGAACTTGCACTGGCACGTGTGGCCACCGTGGCCACTGGCAGCAAAATTTCGAAATTTCGAAAATAATATGTATTCTCAACTGGCAGCCAGTTACTGGCACGTGCGGCCGCAGTGTAAGAAATGGATCAGGGCGCCCTTGCAATTAGGCGTCTTCAATTCGCCACCCTATCGAGGATAGTTCACAGATGGAAAAAGTTATCGAGTAAATTGTACTCGGATGAAAGGAGCGAGTTTTTCATCTTCGATAGAAAGTGCTTCCAATTTGAAAATTGCTTGACAAACAGCGAAATTAAAAATTACCCATACAAATTTCTGTGGGATTTTGTATTTTTCAGCTGATTAAATTAAAATAAAAGACAAATTAATATTTGTGTTTTGTTTTTCGATTTTTAATATTATTATTGTGTTAATTTAAGTTTTATTTGTTCCTTAATTTTTTTGATTATTTTAATAAACCAGCAGATTATAAACGACCTTTGAAACAGCGCTGCCATGTCTATCACTTACTCGTTTGCTATTTTATTCCCACAACTCGATACGAGCTCGAAACCAGTAGCTCGTTTCTGTAACTCAGTAGAGGACTTCTCTACTGTTGATAACTTTGATCTCAACCACCAAGTTTTTGGTCAATCGTTGAGACTTTAGTATTTCTATAATTAAAAAAACTTACCAATTGAGAAATTCGTGTTGAGTGGAGAATGAACAGTGAATCTGATAGTTTTGACATTTATTTTTGAGAAGTGTGTATACTACACAAAATTGTGTAACCCTATGTCTCCACGGGCAATTTTTGATGGCATGCCATTGGCAATTTCAAGCAAATTGCCAATGGAGACTCCAAATTGCTTCAAGTTGGCAATTTATGTTATGAAATATGTTATGCCATAAATTGCCAACGTGCTGTGTTGCAATCAATTGTAATTTTGTTTGTTTGACAGCCTTTTTTCATTTTTTCGTGACGCTCACAGTGGAAGCATCGTCGGACATTTTCGTTTTACCGCATCTATTAAATTAATAAAAACGGTAAAATGAATGGAGACTGTGCATTTGCATTGTTTGTAAAAAAGGATTCACCCAGAATTTCGGTTTCCTTCTTTTTTCCTCTTCATCGTATAAATAAAAAATTTTTTCAAGCATGGGCACAGCGAACTAGATTGCTTGACGGCATTTTCAAAATGATAATGGCATAACATCGCAATGCCCACCATTAAAATATTGCCAACCATTGCAATCAAATTTGACAGATGTTATGCCATCAAAAATTGGCCGTGGAGACGTGGGGTAAAGCAGCAAATAATAAATTAACAAACAACACCATAAGGTTTAGAGACAATTGAACATAAATTGTAAAAATTGAGTGAGATACGTGTGACCATTTATGCTATAATAGCTGTGTTTGTTTCAACGCGAGTCTGAATAAAACGTCCGCTTATCCATACATATGGACCGCTTAGTTAAGACAAGGTGCTTGTATGCGCTTATAGTTTAGCGCCTG
The DNA here is from genome assembly GCA_920105625.2 of Clusia tigrina. Lineage (NCBI taxonomy): Eukaryota > Metazoa > Arthropoda > Insecta > Diptera > Clusiidae > Clusia > Clusia tigrina. Next base: position 370,619,512 of record OV050030.1, read on the forward strand.
AAAGAGAAGTGCTGCCAAGATATTTTTGTTGTCTGTTGTGAACGAGAAAAAGAGTAAACCAAGAATTACCCGCTGTAATTATATAAAAAGCTGTAATTATATAAAATATATAGTATATTATCGTGTATTAACTAATATGCACACATTTAAAGTTAAATTACCAACGTTTGCTCAGAATTTGCCATTTAAAATTTTTCCTTTTCCTCTTTAAAGTTTGTTTACAAATGTGTATGTATAAGCATTTTAATTGTCAAAACCAGTGCTGCCAAATCCTAGAATGTTAAGCGACGGGTAGCGTTTTATTTACACTCGCGTTGAAAGAAACACAGCTAATGTACGATAACCGAGTATGTTTCGCGTTCACGTCGGCGGTTGCGAGATTCATGTGATCCATTTCATGTCCCAGAGGCGCGATTCAGAGAACTTTTTCGGTTAAAAAAAGACGCTTGCATTTATCTTTTAGAAGAAGCAAGTCCTTTTATAAAGAGTGGGGTTAGAAATACCTTTATTTCAAAAAATTTAAGGGTAGTAGAAACATTTTAATGTAACACTTATTCACAAATGACTAATCGTTTGTAAACTCCATCGTTCGTGTTTAAGACTTACTTTAATTTTGTTTTTGTATGAATATAACGGATTTTTAATTAAACACGTTACTTATCGCATTCATTCTCAACCGGATGTGTCAGTTCTCACTTGCCAAAGAGTAGTTGACAATATCTCCACTAATAGAGAATTGAAAACTCTATTCACCACACTTACAGAATCACAATAGTACAGAGTGACGTCACTCTGACGCAAGGTGAATTTACTTACCCTACGTCTCCACGGGCAATTTTGAAAAAAGGCTGTCAAACAAACAAAATGACAACTGATTGCAACACAGCACGTTGGCAATTTATGGCATAACATATTTCATAACATAAATTGCCAACTTGAAGCAATTTGGAGTCTCCATTGGCAATTTGCTTGAAATTGCCAATGGCATACCATCAAAAATTGCCCGTGGAGACGTAGGGTAACATGGTGACTGCAAGAACAAATTTTTTTGAACTAATTTTCACGGTGTAGCTGTCAAAATTGAATTTATAGAAAAATGCGATCAATACATATATGCAAACAATTGCAAATAGAGTTTTGATTTGAGTGAATAAGAGTTTTTTAATTGTTATTTTTGTGAAGTGTGAACATTATGAAGAAATTATGGGTCTATTTAACTAGTAAATATATTGTATATATTTTATATAAATTGTGTACCGCTTTAAGCAGCTTTTATGTATTTCTCCATTCCTCTCAATTTCGTTTATTTTGATCGCACATTAATCATGTTTGCAGTCACCTTGTAAGTAAATTTACCTTGACTCTGATGCATACGGGTGTAACTTTTTTCTGAGGAAATGTAACTTATTGCAATAGATGCATTCCCTGAGTAGTTAGTTCTCACTTGCTTTCATCCTCGCATGTGTTCATTGCTTCCCGGCCAAAGCACAACTGAGAAAGTGCTTGTTAATCACTGCTGCACACATCCAAACATAAAATCAACAAAATAATATATCACACAGTGTGCACTTTAGGTGTGCCCTGATATCACAAATATTTGATTTTCATTGAAAAAGCTACGAAAGCTGTACATGTGAGCCGATGATTCGCGACTGAGGCCGAGCGCACCTACATATATTTAGAATTGTCAAAATATTTTGATAGTGCCCAGGGCACTTAAGTTGTCAACAGAGCGATAATAACCTGCTGCAATGAAGTTTCTTCAACGACTTAACGCTTTTATCGTGAACATATGAACGTATGCGTGTGAGAGCCTCGGAGAAGCTCGTGATCACTCGTGATCATGGGCGCTTGTTTGCGAACCCCTGTGTAGATGAACCTCACAAGAGAAAAGGACCGGTGCAATGTTTAAATTGTCAAGAGTACAGCCTTCATCATTTGTCACAATGCTCGTCACACAAATCCAATGCTGAAGCCAAAAAATGCAGTAACTATGGTGGAAATCATACTGCTAACTACCGTGGACGTTAAAAAAGCTCTTCCAACTTCAACAAATTCAACACAGTCCTACTTTTGAGTCGAGATCAAGTACCACTAACCTGCGGCAGTCTCCTGAGTCCTCAAATAGTTCGTCTGCTATTTCGTATGCAAACATAGCAAAGACTAACATTAATCCACCCCCAATTGGTAGTCACCTTGATGTAGTCCGACGCCTTAGTTACAATGATCGGACTTGGCCATGGTGACAGGTATGGTCAGACTCTTAGTCCTACCATGTCTAGTGGGTTCAACCGTGTCTGAAGGGCAGTCATGGTATACAAACTAAGAACTACCAACCTACTCTCACCCCATTCTCTCCCTCTCTCTTATCCAAAATTTCCTTTTTCACTCCTACCCAATTTCAATCTGCTCCATAGTGAGGCCTCTCATCCCTTACCCTCAAATCAACGGGTGTCTGTTCCATAGTGGGCAGCCCTTGGTCTGCGTGTGACCCCGGTGGGGCGGCAGTTACTCACACTTGGCAAATAAGTATAAATTGCAAAATATCAAGGTGACGCCTACTCCACGACGTATCCAGCTAACATAATCCTCCCACCTAATGACCGAGACTGACTCTCAGGGTCTCGGAGGAAGCTAATTACTGAGTGTAATTAGCGGCTCATTGGCTAGGTCAATGGAAAGCCTACAGTTGGAGGAAAAAGGGAGACGATCTGACATCGAACGAGCTGGAAGCAACAAATGCTAAAGCTGTGAAGAAGCTAGAGAGTTCCCCTAACTCTTATGGGAAACTTGAACTGAATGTGTCTTCGAAAACGGTCAAACCTGGTGCGAACCAGGAGGTCATCGGTAAGAAGGCGGAGGGTATTGGTGGTCTTGAGACAGGCGGAAAGCTGTATGCAAGATGGCAAAAAAGACTACAGAGGGAGAGGAAAGCCGCAGCAACATCTGGGGTGATTACCCGAACTCCGTCAACTTCGACGCCTGTGACGGTAACGGAGACGAAGCGAGACAGAACAAACGATAGCTCGTCTGACATGGCACACTCTTCTGGTGTCAATCTGGGGTCTGTGCAAGAAGATGGGAATAGCTAAAAGGGAAAGAGGAGGAACGTCGCAAAACCGTAATCTGATCTGCCCGTATGCTCAACCCAGGTGCCTGCACGTCAGCCTGTTCCTGTAAAGGAGGTGGCAGAAGGACCCTAAAATAAGTTGGATGATACAAGTCCGCATACCTCTGGCTACCACCAGAGCTATGACGGTAGAGATACGAACCGACAAATGGGATGGTCTGCTGTCAAAAGAGCAAGTAGACTATGTCGTCAGCTACGTTTGGAAGGCCATCGGTGAGTCGAGGCGTAAACCGCAGTTCGGAGGGATGCGTGTGGAAAGCTGCGTTATAAACGTGCAGTGTTCTTCTACGTCTTCCCGAGAATGACCAAAGTTGTGGCTTGAACACCAGCTTGGGGAAACTGCAAATTCGTTCTAACGGACGGTTGCAGTAGCAGGCTGGTAAAAGCGAGTACTTGGATACCGGGTCCCTCCCGCAAACCAAGCGAAATACTAGCACGTATCCGTGAACAGAACGGGGGGATTCAGCTTCCAACAAGGGAGCGAGTTCTCACTTGGTGGTAGGTATCGACCTGGGTTTGCTGAAGGTCCTAAGCTCCAGATACGGATACCGTCCTCATATGCATCTTGGACGCTTAATTTTCCACGCTCAGGATAATGAGGGGGGATAGGGCGAAAAATTAATTTCGGTATTAAAATAATTATCTTATGACTGAAATTATATTTACGCAAATAAACTTGCAACATAGAAAATCGTCTAATGCTTTACTATGTAGTAGGCATGTAAAGATGCATACATGCCCCCAAATAATATTAATCCAAGCACCATGGGTATGTTAGAAACGTATCTTTGGGCAAGGAGAAAAAAAATGGGGGAATATCCTTCATCGCGAAGGGAATTATAGGCCGTGTGCATGTATTATCATGCCACGGTTTACTGAATGCACGATGTTTAGCCAATTCTGTTCTCAAGATGTCGTTGCAGCAAAAAAAAAGTATAAACGGTGAGGGAACATGTAGAGGCAGTTATCGTCTCGGCCTACCAGCCCTACGATTCTATACTTCCCCCACCATCAAGGGAAGTCGTAGAGGTCGTTCAGTACGCAGAATCCAATGGTTGGGGCTTAATTGGAGGCGCAAGTTCACAGAACACAGTATGGGGTAGCACTAAATGCAACTCTCGGCGTAACAAGATAGTGGATTTTATTCTGTCTTCAAATTTAGTGATACACAATGGTGGTCTCCCAGGTTTCCTAAACTCAGAACAATAGCGAAAATCGAAGAGGCGATCCAACGGGTAACGAGTACTTTGGTATAATGTTATGATGAAGTGTGTCCGTTAAGAATGAGCAGGCAGGGTAGAGGAGTTCCATGGAGGAATGCCGAACTTTCAAAGTTTCGAAAAAGGTTCAGAAAACTTCTGAATATGGCTTTAATATCAAATAACGCAGAGAATATTTAAAAAGAGCCTTAGGTCAGCCAAAGTGGACTCTTATAGAAATTTCTGTACTGAAATTGAGAACATGAAGGAGTCGGCTGGGCTATCCAGGGTGCTTAAGCGGGACCCTGCAGTTAGGCTGGACTCTCTTCTCAGGTCTGATGGTTCTTATACCAATTCAATGGTTGAAACCTACAATACCCTCCTGAACACCCACTTCCCGAGTAGCGGAATCATTACTGACGCTGGAACTAGGGTGGAGGTTGACAGCTCGAATGGTGGAATCACGAGATGAAACTGATATTCGGCATCAAAAATCAAGACGGAGGAATCAATGAAGCTTTCTCTTTCCTATTTTGATAACTTTAAAATATCACCTGGCCCTGATAATGTAAACACAATAATGTTAAAGAGAGGAGGTGATAAGTTCAATAAGGCCTTGAAAACGATATACATTGCCTGTCTTGCTTTACGTTACGAACCATCTGTTTGGCGACAGGTTAGGGTGGTCTTCATTCCCAAACTGGGAAAGGATGACTACACATTAGCGAAAAGCTTCAGGCCGATTAGTTTGACATCGTTCATGTTGAAAGGTCTAGAGCGTATGATGGAGAAGAACATTAGGGCAGGTTTAATGTTGAAAATTCCGCTTAGTGTTTATCAGCATGCATACCAGAGTGGAAAGTCATGCGAATCAGCTCTGCACGATCTAGTGTGTAAGATTGAAACAGAGCTGGAAACTGGTGAATACACATTGGGGGTATTTCTGTATGTGACTCAATGTGCTCGGCTCCCAGGAGACATGGGATGGACGAAACTGCTGTCAAGAGGATCCATTTCATGTTATCAAAAGGCTATTAGCTGTTGGAGAGACAAACGACAATTCTAACGTGGTAGATGTTGTTCGAGGATGCCCTCAGGGTGGGGTACTCTCTCCTCTTCTGTGGTGGGGTGGACTCTCTTCTGACTATATATATCAGAGAACACAGAGAAAGGAAACTTAAACGTCAAACGACAAAGCAGCGAAATAAAGCAGACGGACGTTGTACACCAAAATCGTGGTGAATCCACTCAGAATCGTGGTGAATCTACTCAGAATCGTGGTGAATCCACTAAAAATCGTGGTGTGTCCGTGTATATATATATATACTCGTATATACATCCAAGCATATGCGGATGATGTATGTGCACTGGTATCAGCAATGCCCCTTAGTGTGTGCAAACGTACAGGGAACTCTGGACAAGAGGGCTGAGTGGTGCACTTCTCAGAGACCTACTATTAATCCAAGTAAGACAATTGTGACAATTTAAACGAAAAAGAAAATTGATCTTAAACTACCAGTACTGAAAGGTGTAAATATCAGTCTTTCCAGGGAAGTGAAATATTTAGGCGTCGTTATTGATAGGAAACTCACTTGGAAGACGCATGTTGAATTGAAGATTAGTCGGGCACATAAAATTTATGGGCAGCCCCGAAGAGTATTTGGTGAGATTTGGGGTCTGAAACCAGCTGGTGTATTTTGGCTGTCACAGCATTGATCAGGACAATAATTTTGTGTGCTACTGTGGTCTGGTGGCGCAGAACTTGGGTTAAGTCCACATGTTTGAGGTTGAACAGACTACAGAGAAGTATATGTTTGAGCATTACCGGCGGCATGGGTACCCCATCTCGTGACGCGCTGAATGCTTTGTTGAAGTTTGGATCATATGATTCAATGAAAACGTTATGTCGGCTATATTCTTATGAATATTAGTACGATGAAAATAAATTTGGGCAAGAGTGGTGTTCAAGAGGCTGTCGGAACAATACCCATTGTTTCTTGCACCGAAGAATAAATTATTACCTAGAGTTTCTTTTGAAAGGAAGCACGAAATCAGCTTCCTGACAAGGGAACAATGGAGAGATCCAGAGCTTCTTCTAGGCGACCCGGCAAAAAATTTCTTCACTGGTGGTTCCAAAACTGAAGAGGGAACTCGGGCTGGCTGGCATCTGAATGAAAATGTAAAATGCTTTTCGGCTATGGGAAGTATGGCAACGGTATTCCAATCGGAAGTGTTTGCTATGCTGAAGGTAGCGGAATAGATAATTGAGAAGAAATGGCGCGGTAAGGAGGTTAGAGTCAGGAGTGACAGTCAGGTAGCGCTGAAGGCGTTACGAAACTCGTTAGCACAAATTGTCAAAGAATGTAAGTCAAGATTTAACTCCATCGCAAGATGGAATTTACTTGAACTTATTTGGGTTCCGGGAATTAGCTGAAGAATTGGCAAACTGTGGATCTGCGGCTACTCCAACAGGACCAGAGCCATTTATCGGTATACGTTTAGCAGGGGGTATAGATTGGATCAGCCTTAATATTTACAAGGAACGATGGTACAGTTTAATTGCCTTCAAGACAACCAAGTGCTTCCTAGAAATCCCAAACAAGAGAGTTGCAAATTTCAGTTTTGCAAAAATCTTATAGCGACCACAGGCATCATCGATTATCAAAACTGCATCTGCATTTTCTCTATCAGTGTTTCATTTTGGACTCAAGGGTAGCATAGCTATGACCGATATCTCAAAATTACAAGAGCGACGAGTACTTTATTGTCACAAAATTTATGAAGTTCCAGTAAAAAGTTACAGCATTTGAATTTTGCAAAATTTGATAGGTGTAGGACGCACCGTATAGATGTTAGACTCATTTGATGTTTTATTAGTGTTTCTTTTTGGACTCAAGGGTACCATAGTTATGGCGGATATATCAATTGACTTTATTGTCACAAAAAATCCTGTATCTCCCCCTTCCACTAAATATTTTTCCAGGCTTTCGGTACAGTTGGCATCAATGCCTGAGTGCTTGGAGACCTCCTTCTTCGGCGGCTCTCCGGCCTACCCCACTTCTATATATCTATCTATCTAATATTAACCCAAATACTACCAAAAGTATGAACTCTCAAATTCTGGAAACTATGTTAATAAGCCTCGCGCAATGTTTAACACAGTTCATGACCACAATGCAAAATTTGGTTCAAGAGGCTATAAAAACGCAACACCAAATGAACTTCTTTCCAAAAAATTAACTTACTTTCTATTTGGCACTGAAATGCCAATGGTATCCGCCAGCATAAATTAGAATTGGAAAACTTTTTGTGTTCCAATAAAATTGATGTAATGCCTCGGAAACTCATCTTAAAAACAAATTGAAACAATTTTCCATTCCGGGTTATAAGCAGCATATGACGAATCATCCTGATGGGAAGGTCCATGGTGGTACTGGGATATTAATAAAAAAATCAAATTAAGCACTATCCTATTCATGGATATGACAAGCCACTAATATATGAATTAACTTTCTTGAGGAGAACATTATCGCAAGTTCGGTTTACTGTCCCACTGGATTTCCAGCCACTTTTATTGATTTTTTAAAACGTTTGGGAAGAAATTCGTAGCAGCGAGAGATTTTAATGCGAAGCACACTTTCTGGGGTTCCAGGCTGATTAATCACAAAGGTAAGTAATTATTCTCTGCTCTTATGAATCCTCACAACAAACGTGCACCAGATACTAAAATCGCATTTGTACAATCGCAAGTATAGAGTCAAGTACAAGGAATTTGTTAACCCTGACACATTAACACAAATTCCATACCTAATGTTTACTTCGGATCTACCCACAGACTTATGACGTCGGCGTTTGCTGATGATACTGCCATCAAGATATAGCTTAAAGATCCGATAATCGCATCGAGAGATCTTAGTGAGCACTTAAAACTAGTTGAGTCCTAGCTGGCTAATTGGCACATTCGCATAAACGAAAACAAAAGCACCCACGTCACATTTACTCTTCGTAAAGATAATTGCCCTAAGGTCACATTAAATGGGGTATCTATTCCTCAAGCTAATGAAGTAATCTGTCTTGGGGTCTAACGCAAGCACATCGAAGCAAAACGAAAGCACAAGGAAACTGAAACCACATGGAATTAAAAGCACAAAATAATCTACACCTAGAACACAAAGTTCTACTGTACAGTGCAATTATAAAGCCAATATGGACGTAAAGAGCCCAGCTATAGATAAGTGCTAGCTCATCTATACAACATAAAAAATGATAACATCTACACCGATCTTAAAATACCACTAGTAAAAACTTAACTCATAAAAGTTAAGTGTATATATAAAGTCAAACTCCGACACACATGGCTACGTAGGTTAGACTGAAATTGTTGTTCTGGTATACAGAAATATTGAAATACTTTACATTAGTTATTTAATAACTTCAATAAACTAGTTGCGTGTTAATATTGTTATTAGGTTTAAGATTTGAATAGCTATTGTTAGTCTTATTCTAAGAGAATTCAATAAATACACCAACTATTAAAAAATATGCAGATATTGGGCGAGGTGGCAGAATGTTTACAGAAAGCCATTCTGAAGATTGGATTGGAGAAGATCAGGAGTTGAACTATGTAGGGTTTGTGATCGGAGGAGGGGTAATAAAAACAGCTTCCAAGAATGTTTACAGATTATCATCTCCACAATTTTATATTCCCATAAAGATCTCAACATTGATTCACAAAAACTAATTGCCCACGTTGATTCAATAATTTCAATCTAAAATACAACGAAACAAAACCAAAGCATCATGGTATTTTAAAAAAGATTCCAACTGTCCATGAAGAAATTGTTAATTACAAAAGTGTCTGTACAATAATATCCGACACGAATAGATTAGCTAAGGAGTTGCTGATAGAACCTGATTCATCATGAGTTAAACGACTTAAATTTTTAAACTGAATTTAATTTGAACTTAATATTATATCTCTTCTTCCTATAATAATACATACTTTATGAATGTACTCAATTTATTTATCATAAGCACTGGCTACGGATGAAACTTGAAATGTAGTTTGTAAGATTTGAGTACTATTTGTTTCTAATTTAAGTGATTCAATTAAAAATGCTTTCTTAAAAATAAAAAGCGTCCTTCCTCCATCCGTATTTTTATAGTTATCGTAAATATTTATTTGATACTAATTAAATGTTCAGTATTTGATTGTACAGTCATAGTTCAAGTTTGTAGTTCTCTATAGTTCTGGTTTGAGTGGACTAAATGGAGTAATGCCGGTAAATCAATTTAATCTCCAGTACGTTAATTGAAAAATATTGGAAAATTGTCATCCTCATTAGATCTTACTTGTTTATGTTTATATGTAAATCTAACCGCATCGATTTAATATTTAATACAATCGCTTTCCATGGAAATGTCATAGATCATACCTTACAAAAACGCAGCCATATCAAATTAAGAATAAATTTATGGGTATTGTGTTTATATTAGTTTATAAATATATGAAGTGAAATCAAAAACTGCCTTTCGGTGACAACAAAATGATAAGCGTTGTATGTGGTCATCTGCTCAGATAAGGTGTAGGTGTACGTGACAAAGGTCTCATATAAATTAAAAAGATTATTGAGACCTGAATTGAGCTAGTTGGTTTGAAAATACCTAATTAAGAGAATTATGCTTAATTGCCGTCCCAAATACAATTGCTATAAAAGTCGAAAAAAAAAACATATATATTTTTAGTATTAACTTAATAATTATCAAATTTAAACAGCTCTTTATATCGCTGGTTGTTAACAGAGAAGTGAAGTTAGTAAGCAACCAATAATGAAAGTCATTAGTTAGATGCAAGAGATCGCTGCTACAAGACACAGGCACGGTATGTCGGTCGGTATTACGACTGATATAAGTTTTAGGTTCTAATTGAAAGACTTTAGTCAATCGAACTATCTAAATTTTAGATGGTTTTCTATAACATAAAGCCAATAAATTTCTTTCTATTTCGATTTCAATTAGATTAAGCAAAAACACTAATTTCAAATGGAATTAAAAAAGTGGTTGTACAATCCATGTACGGGACACATTCATAATCAGAATAAAGAATAACTGTGCGGGCAACTGATGTCACAAACAGTAGATCTGTCCGTTCATACATCACTCGTAGTTAAACATTCGCCCGTCCGGGACGTGTGATCGATTTTGAATGTTGTGGGATACATACATTTAAAAGTGTAACTAAAACAGTCAATGGCATTCAAATAGTTTGGTTTAAATCATAGAGTACTTATAATTAGTGATTCAATGTCAGTGTTAAGATTGGTTCTGTCACAATACAATATAAATATAGTATATGTCAAATATATTGGATGTAAAATGATAACTATTTCCCTTCTTAAGTCATCCTGTAGCTTAGATAACTTATATTCAAATGGTTTAAATGTTTTCCTTACTACATGAATGTAGTAAATCGAATACCAACTCGGTTTTAACAAATTATGTCTGTTGAGACCCCGTATCATCAAACATTTTCTACTAAGACTGTTATTATTTGGTATTATTTATTTATTTTTTATTTTTAGACTAAGCAAATTTAATTTCAAATAAAAAAATTTTATTAAAATATATGAAAATAATAGTATAAAAGCAAGTCTAGTAGTTCTCAGTGGTTCTAACATAATTGACTCCAGAGGGCATGGTGACCTTATCGAAGCCTTTGGGGAATAGTTTGTGAGCTTCCTCATCGGTAACGGTGGGAAGAATCATGACTTTGGTGCCAGGCTAAATATAACAAAGAGAAGCTATTTTAAAGTAAACTGTCTTATAATATGATGACTCACGGTCCAGTTCGCTGGAGTGGCGACAACCTTCAGTTTGTCGGTCAACTGCAGAGAGTCAATACAGCGCAAAATTTCACTGAAAAATTTAATATCATTTTGCCAATTAGTTCTTTTGAAATGGGACTGCAAAAATGAATACTCACTCTACATTACGGCCAGTCGACATGGGGTAGTACATGGAAAGTCGCAGCTTGTGATCGGGACCAATGATGAAGAGTGCACGAATAGTTTTTCCAATTTCGGGATCTTGCTTCTGATCTTCATCCAACATGCCGAAGCTCACAGCTAAATCACGAGTGGGATCGGCAATGATAGGGTATGGGAATTCCCCTGGAATATCCAAGCAGTAGGATTTGATGTCGTTGACCCAATCAACATGCGACTTAAGTGCATCAACGGAGTGAGCGAGGCATTTCACATTGCGTTTGGCAAACTCAGGCTGGTGAACGGCGATACGCCCAAGTTCAGTAGTACAAACGGGGGTGAAATCCGATGGATGGGAGAAGAACACAACCCAGCTGTTTCAAAGAAATTCATATAAAGATATGTATATTAAAGTGGGGGTTATAGTTGGAATTTAATTTAGATTTCTGTACATATGCTGATGATCATTTCAAATATTTTGACGCATGGAGAGCTGTAATTTTTATTACAGCTCTCCATGCGTTCATCTATTTGGAATTATCATCAGCACGTGTTATTGAGATTGTGTCTTTAGTAACATCAATCCTACTGGTACATACACATAAATATAATATTTCGATCTATTTTTGTAAGGAACGCGACACACCCTTCTTGAAGCTATCAACTTCGGTAAAGTGTGCATATTTCCAATTTGCTGCTGGATACGCGTCTGTTGACTTATAATTAAAGCGACAGTATTGCATGCCGCTCGCCCAGTCTGGCCACAGTCTCGTCCGTGCCGGCGGTATTTATTAGAAACGCAGCCCACTCGCCATAGTTAGCCTGGCAGCTAATGCTCTGTGGCGACAATATATGCAATGACAGGCACGTAAGACATTTTAAAATTTATTTACATGCTCATTTACGAGTATATACTACATTTGTACATACCTGTATATAATGTATATACAGACTCATACAGTGTTTGCCAGTTATAATACGAAATATGCTTTATTAAAATAGTTTTCTGCTTCCAACTTCGTATTAATACGAACATTTGTGTGTATATATACATACATACATACATATACTACATATACACAAGTCTGGTATATTTTTATCAATTCAATAAAATCCAAAGATTACGATTATTTACAAAAAAAAAACCACAAATTCCAGTTATTTACTGAGGGATAAAAACACATTCATTATCTCCAAAAATAAATACTTGTTTGTCACTTAATGTGATGAATCAAGGATGATAAAATAGAAGATTGCGCCATGCGCAGGTCCGCTATTCCTCTCTCGACAAAAACTCAGCGCAACTGATTGGCTGTGACGTCAGTTAGCACTTTCAAATATTTTGTGATATGAAAAATGCATACACAAAGGCAATAATTTGTATATTAAAAGCTTTTTAATTTTTTTGAATTATATATAAGTTAACAAATGCACTTGTAAGTAAGCGAATACAAATTATTGAAAAACTCGTTCCAAAAAAAATCACTTAAGCAGCGGATTAAGCGGATTTTCATGTACCAAGAAATAAAAAGTGAATTTGTGTACTGATTAAATATATATAAATATATTAATACATATATTTAATAAATATACACATATTAGAATTTCATTTCCCATAATTATTTCATTTTATGTTCCCATTATCGCGCCAAAACAGTAAATAACAACGTTCACGGCACAAATTTAACCAACAAATTTTTAAATAAAACAAAAATTTGAATGCCAAATCAATTGAAATATATTATTTCATATTTATTTAGATAAATATTACCATAAAACGCGATAAATATTAAAATATTTAATTATGAAACACAAATTTTCACATTTCTCACACAAAAATGTATTCCTTTTGGCTGTTCTCTCATTTAGTATGTGCCTAATGACGAGATGCTCAGAGAGAGGAAATTTTCGTAGCAGCATTGGCGCAATCTTCTATTTTATCATTCTTGGTGATGAATTGTCTTAAGTATTGTAATCTACACATATCTGCCAAGCTGCAGGTGGTAACGTAATGAAATATAAAGTAAATAAAATGAACTATGTACAGTACAATACGCATATAAGAAACTCGCTTATAAGAAAAACTCGGTTATAAGAAAGACATCTTCAGACACCATGCACATTCGTATATATCTGCGTGCTAAATAATCCTCATATAAGAAACTCGCTTATAAGAAAAACTCTTCTATAAGAAACAAATTCTGAAGAAAAATTATGCTCATTCCATAGAAAATTGTACGTGTATAGGAAAGAACACATTTTTTTAACCTCGGTTAAAATATGTACATAGATTTTTTTTTGTGTATAATTTACAATTTACATCTGGGAACACTGATTGTGATGCCAAATGGCGGCGTATTTTTATGAAATTAACCGGCTTTGCTTTTTTATTTGTTTTGTATGTATTCATTCTTCTTACCGATTTTTTATCAAATCTAATTTTAAAACTATGAACTATGTAATATTTTTTTACCAAATTACTTTTTTTTATCAAATGTGATTTTAAGTGAAGTGCAATCACCTGTTTTGTTTTTGTTATGTTTCTATCTTTTAGTGTGTACTTACATATTTATGTATATTTGTATGTACATACGACAAATAAACGAAATTTAGTACAAAATGATGTGTAGTATGTATTATTAAACAGTTTTATTTCAATTATATGTATATACATATGTATATATATACATATTGTATATTTTTTAAATTCTGTTACTGACGTATATAAGAAAATATCTTTCTTATATGCGTGTTACAGATATAAGAAAGTACCTTTCTTATATGCGTGTTTTCTTTATAAGAAAGCTCGCATATAAGAAAGAAAATCGGTGTACTTTTAGACTTTCTTATATGCGTATTGTACTGTATGTATATAGGAAAATGCAAGCGTTTTCTATTTTAAACGGGCCTATCAGCATCACAAGCGCTATGGTAAAACATCCAACATATTAGTTGTGAAAATTATGTAGTTTAAAAAAATAGGTCCAAAACATTACAAATATGTTTCGTGGGATTTCGTGATTGATTTGAGCACCTTAATTTATAATACAATTACTAGAATATGGCTCCTAGGATTCCTCTCTCACGTAAAAACTTAAATCTTTTGAACTTCACTCTTCGCGCACATTAAAGATATGTATCTCCTTGACCTTCAAAACAAACAATTTGGATTTTATTTTTCGAACATTATAGAACAAGTTGAAAAACTTGCCTTGTTAATTATCTTTAAAAGCTCAATTGCACAAAATTCAATAACAAAAATGATTAAAATACATTTTTTTTTATATAAAGTCGTATCCAACAACAATATTATAAGGTACATAAAAATCGTGTACATTCATACATACATACATATATAGAAGCGTAAGCGGTTGTCAGATGTAGCGGCCCCCTTTATGTCTACATATGTATCTATATAAATGTAATTATAATTATAGTTAATAATAACTATGTAATAATAACTATAGTTAATGTTTTTCTCTTCCTGCTCATATTCCAGTTTTGAAATTGTCTTTGTCCATATGTTTCCTAACCAACTGGGTGTTCAAACGAGTCACTTCACGTACACATACAGATGTATAAATGCAACAAAATTTGGAATTTTTCCAGACGCAGAGGTCACACTACGAATAAATATTCCACTTGTAGTGGAGAAATTTTAAAAGGAACAACTTCAGTAATTCTTCACACTGCAGTCATTCTCTGAACTATGTACACACTGTACTAGACTATGCTTTATGCCAAACGCAAGTTAAAAATAAATATCGTATGTGCGATAAGGCTTCTTTTGTACACCGGGAAACAATATAATGAAGTTATATCAATTCGTGGTAATTGAACTTACGATTCTCTTTGCCAGTCGTAGAACTGAATTGGACCCTTGGTGGTTTCAGCCTTGAAATTCGGTACAGTCGATCCCAAGCGCATTTTGATTCACTACAAAAGAAAAACGGGAACAATACGAGGAATAAAGAACTAGTCGCGAGCACTGCTTAGCACACAATAAACCGATCAAGCGATTGCCGACTTTATAAACGAGCAGAGTTTAACGAGGCGATGTCGGCAACCGGTGCTGAAATACATAGTGACACGAAGCGCGGACGACCTCTCTTATTTGCTGCATTTGTTTTGATTGCGTGTTATCATAAAACTACAACTAAAAGATAATACCCCAGTAGCAACAAACATCATAATATTCGCTCCCACACGGCCGTTTTGGTTCTTTTAAATTTTATTAATTTTAAAAGTTAAAAACAGAAACAATTCACACACACACACACACACACACACATATATATATATATATATATGTATATATATATATATATATATATATATATATATATATATATATATATATATATATATATATATATATACATATGTATATATATATATAGTGCCGCACTTAATTGTTGGCACAGCAACCATTTTTCGTTTTAAAGCTCTGTTTAAAGCTGATGCAACAAACAAACCTAAACAGTCCAATCAATAATACATTAACCACTCCTCTCAATTTGAACGATAATAAACAAAAACACGATACACCAACACATGTTCCCTTTATCAACCACTCATCACCTTCATTCTCCTCAATCATTGCAGATTCCAACCAACACAATATTCATAATAACATTAAAACACCAATTTCAGAACACTCTGCCAAGAATCAACAAAAAACCGTATCACATGATACAGACAACAACAAAAACACACACACAACAATATCTAATACTACTCCTCTAAATAAAACTCTACATTCCGCATATTCTCTCCCATTACTAAAACAATCAATTTTAAATTCAAAGGTAACGAGTAGCTCTCAGGGCTCAATTGTACAAAACACATTATCACAACCACATATTGATAATTAATATAAATTTCCCAATAAATTACATATAAATATTTTCGTATATATATTTTATACTCATTGTATATAATATTCTATATAAATTTTATTTATAAACTTCACACCTCTGTGAACATTTAATTTCTTCCATTACTTCTAAGCACTAAGATGTTTAAAATTTTACAATGGAATATGCGAGGTTTCTATAACAACTATAATGAACTTCAAATTCTCATTAAGGAATTTTCTCCCTTCTTCATTTCCATACAAGAAACCCACCTTCCGGCAAACACCTCCGCCATCGTCCCACGACAATATTCAAGTTACTTCACTAATTTATCACAAAATCAATCCAGCAAACAAGGTGTAGGTGTTCTTATCAAGAAAAACTGCCCCCATAAATTTATTCCAGTGCATTCAAACATAGCCACCATAGCAATTGAAGTTACCACAGAATTCAAATTTACCATCATCTCCATGTACATTCCCCCGCAGCAATCTTTTAACTCTAGAGATATCATTGATATTCTGCGCCTGTTTCGTACACCCCTTTTGATATTAGGCGACTTTAATTCTTGGTCCCCATTCTGGGGCTCCCCTCATCCCAATACTAGGGGAAAACTCCTTGAGGACATAATCTTATCAGAAGACCTTATAGTTATGAACGATGGATCTCCGACTCATTTCTCTTCTCACAATACTTTTACACATGTTGACTTAACCATTTGCTCCACGCTCATTGCTCCTAAACTCACAACATACACTCTCAATGACTTGTACAATAGTGACCACTACCCAATAATTTCTCAGCTAACACATAGAAAGGGAAAAATAATAACAACAAAACCAAAATTTATTCTTGAAAAGGCAAACTGGTCTCATTTTGCATTAAAGTTGGAAAACATATTATCCAGTATCCCCGCTGGTTCTAATATCAACAAAGAAGCTGCTACCATGCAAAGGGCCATACATTCCGCAGCTCACTATGCAATACCCCAAACAAACAATCGCCCATTAAAAACGATTGTTCCATGGTGGAACAATGAGCTCTCCAAGTTGAGGTCAGAGAAGCAAAAATGCTGGTTTCAATTCAAAAATAATCGTTCTCAAACCAACTTGGTTAAATTTAAAAAAGCCAACGCTCTCTTCAGAAAGGAACTAAAAATGGCGAAAAGAACTAGTCTCATAAAATTGACGGAATCCATCAACCCCACATCCAGCCCTAAGAAGGTCTGGTGTGATATAAAAAGGCTAGCGGGGTCATATGTTAATAACTCGATTCAGCTTATATCCTCTAACACTGGTCCATTGCTCTGTCCTATAGACATAGCCAATCACTTTGCATCATATTGGTCCACGTCCTCCCACGATTCAAGCTTTAACTCCACTTTCATCACTAATAAAAATAAATCTCTTTCCGATCCCTACCAAAATCCATGTCCCTCCCTTTCTGCTATGCAAATTGAATGTAAGATAACCTTGTCCGAATTTGACAACACTATATCCTCCATGTCAGGTAAAACACCTGGTTTTGACAGGATATCCTATACTATGTTAAAAAATCTTCCGGAAAACTATAAAAACAGGCTTGTAAATCTTTATAACACCATTCTAGATCAAGGTGTATATCCGCAAACATGGAAAACAGCAATTGTAGTACCAATCCTCAAGCAAAATAAACCCATTATGGAAAGCTCTAGCTATAGACCAATTTCGCTACTCCCATGCTTCGGTAAAACCTTTGAAAAAATGATATCAACGCGCCTTAGATGGTATGCTATCAAAAATAACCTTTTAAGTCCGCATCAATTTGCATTCAAAAAGGGACTAGGTACAACAGACGCTTTGTTATACTTCGAGCACTTCACTTCTAAGGCAAGTTCTTGTAAAAACCACGTTTCAGCATTAAGCCTCGACTTCGCTCAGGCTTTTGATCGAATAGGAATACACGTTGTCTTGCAACAGCTGAAAAAATGGAAAATTGGTGTGAAGATATACAAGTTTGTAAAAGCTTTTTTATCTAACCGTAGGTTTTGTGTCAAGGTTAATAACGCTCAATCTAAAATATTTAACATTTATAATGGAATTCCCCAGGGGTCCCCATTGTCTGTTGTCTTATTTATTATTGCATTCAACGAGTTAACTAACATTATAACTAAATATAAAGGTATAGACCACATAATTTACGCTGATGATGTACTAATTTTCTCAAAAACATACGATACAAATATAGTTAAGCAAAAATTTTCTAGCATACTGTCAGATATAAACAATTGGTCTAACTATTCAGGAGCTAGACTCTGCTACGAAAAATGTAAAACTTTCCATATTTGCAGAAAACATAATTGTACTAGTATGAATTTAATTTATAACAATGTCATCATACAATCTACAATCAATTTAAAATTTCTTGGAATTGTTTTTGATAGACGACTTACTTTTAAGGAACACTGTATATATGTACGAAAATCACTAGCTGTCAGGCTGAATATAATTAAGTATTTATCTTCAAAGCATTGCCATATCCACACATCTACATTAATTAACATTACAATAGCATTAATGCTATCAAAAATTGACTACGGCCTTTCCATTTATGGTCACTGTGCAGCCAGCAACATCAGACTCGTATGTCCTCCTTACCATGCTGCAGTTCGTCGTAGCCTCCGTGCTTTCCCAACATCACCCATCAAGAGCACCTTAGTAGAATCTGGTTTACCGTCTATTGAAAGCCGCACTTATCACAAAACACTGCGGCTGGTGCCTAGACTCTTCCAGAGCGCAAATAAAATCCTACTCAAAGTAGTCCGTACGTCATCACTGTATACGCGAAACTTTAATCATCCATCCACAATTTTAAGATGTATCAAATCTGCTAAAAACATTGAGTTCTCTCCACCAATTAAAAATGCCATACTGGACTATTTCCCTCCTTGGCAACTCTCCAACTCATCATTTCTTCTACAACTTCAGGACTATAAAAAAAACGTTACAAGCAGCAACATGTACAAACAACTCTTTTTAGAAAGTATGCTTCCACTTAAAGCCAAATCCTGGAAATTCATCTTTACAGACGGATCTAAATCTGAGTACTGTGTATCTTTCGCTGTAGTCGAAAGCAACGGCCGCACGATAAGTGTGGGCCATCTGCAACACTTCTGCTCCGTATTTACAGCTGAAGCCACAGCAATACATCAAGCTGTGGTATTTGCATCGACTCAGAAAGATAAATTTATTATCTGTTCAGACAGCAAATCGACAATCTCCGCCTTACTGAACACGTCCTGCAAAAGCCCTCTGATATCCTCTATACGTGACAAAATCATTCAGTATCACAGCAAAATAAAAATTATGTGGATTCCTGGGCATGCGGGCATCGAAGGAAATGAGCTAGCCGATGGAAGAGCCAAGCTAGCCTTAAAGGAGCCACTCTTGACCATCGATAATGTTGAAACAAATGACTTTTATCGTCTGATCCTTCCGTACGTGAATAATAATAAATTTACAAGATCCAGAGAGGTTAATCATTACTCACGAGTTAACCCACACAACATCAAACCAATATATCCTTCCTCGAGTAAATCCAATCAAATTAAAACTTTCGTACGTCTTCGTATTGGACACACATTGCTCACCCGCGGGCATCTCCTTAATGGCACCAGCCCACCAACTTGCCCCCGATGCAACGCCGATATTTCAACAATCCTACATATACTGGACCACTGCCCTCATCTGCACAACATCCGCTATAACTTATTTAAAGAAGTAAAACCATCGGCCTTGCTACAGGAACCCAGTGCTGACAACATTAATAAGATTTACAGATTTTTATGTGACTCCCAACTTATTATTTTTATTTAAAATTGATAAACTGTCTAATTTTATTCTTTGCTTTTAGTTTAACGATAATATTGCCTACTCTTTTCTTATTTACTAACGCTTAACAGTATCCACTAAGTAGCGTATAATTTTAAGCCTTATCTCTAATTACAGAATTTAAATACCTATTCCTAACCCACATAAGTATAAGCGAGCTGAAAGCCCTGGCAGCTAGTGCTCCTAAATTTTGTATGATAAGAATTGATTCTTATCCTTCTTTTGTAAATAAATAAAATAAATAAATAATAAAGCTGATGCACAAATTATATTAGGTGAAAGTATTTTTCCTATATAGTTCAATTAATTAACTACCAAATGCAACAATTTTTTATAAAAAATTAATTTTTTTATATCCTTTTTAAATTAAATCATCAAAAAAATACACGTTTTCATCGCACAAAATTATTAGCACACTTAGTATACCATGTAAAAAAACGAAGTATATGAAGAATTTTTTGAACTTAATTAATATTTGGTGGGTAGCCCTTTTTGTTTAATAACGGCCTCCAAACGTCTTGGCATAGAATGCAACAATTTTCGTGTTGTTTCCGGTTCAATTCTGTGCCATTCCTCTAATAATGCTTGATTCAGCTCCGACTTATTGGTAATTGCTCGCTTTTTGACCCGTCTATCTAAATCGTCCCACAAATTCTCAATCGGGTTTAGGTCTGGTGATTGCGGTGGGTGTGGCAAGACGTGTGGGGTATTATATGCCAACCACATACGCACGGTATGAGCCGTATGTTTCGGGTCATTATCGTGTTGAAATGTGAACGAGGTTGGTAAATTCAGCTTTTCGGCACTTTTCTTCAGGTTTTCTTTTAAATATTAAAATAACCTGTTTTGTCCATAATGCCGTCTATAAATACTAACTCGCCCACCCCTGCAGCAGACATGCAGCCCCCAACCATCACTCCTCCACCACCGTACTTTACTGTTGGTGTAAGGTGTAAGGCCATCAGATCGGAAAATATTCAAAACGTGTATTTTTTTGATGATTTAATTTAAAAAGATATAAAAAAATTAATTTTTATAAGAAAATTGTTGCATTTGGTAGTTAATTAATTGAACTATGTAGGAAAAATACTTTCACCTAATATAATTTGTGCATCAGCTTTAAACAGAGCTTTAAAACGAAAAATGGTTGCTGTGCCAATAATTAAGTGCGGCACTGTATATATATATATGTATATATATATATATATATATATATATATATATATATATATATATATATATATATATATATATATATATATATATATATATATATATATATATATATATATATATATATATATATATATATATATATATATATATATATATATATATATATATATATATATATATATATATATATATATATATATATATATATATATATATATATATATATATATATATATATATATATATATATATATATATATATATATATATATATATATATATATATATATATATATATATATATATATATATATATATATATATATATATATATATATATATATATATATATATATATATATATATATATATATATATATATATATATATATATATATATCGAATCTCCATTATCCACCAGAACAAGTTCGAATTATGGAGACTTCGAGTTAGAGAATTTTTTCAAAATTTACTAATTTATTGAAAGACATCATACATACAGTACAAATTCACCTTTTTATTTGCTCTAAATTAAATATTACATTTTTTGCAGTTACAAGTGGTTAAAATATTTTGTTATTTGGGGCTGAAGAGTTATTTTCTTATTATTTTCACTAAAAAGAGATTCCAGTTTGTTTAAAGCTCTAAAGTGATCATCAGTTGTCATTTCATTGGCTTGTAGATACGAATTCAAAATTTTAAAGGAATCTAACACATCATTCTTAGATGGCTGTTGAATAATATCGTCATCTGTAGGAAAGTCCGCTGTGCAAATATCACTGTCCACATCGATATAATCGTCAATAGAACCAATAGAAGTCATATTATTTAACGTAAGCCATGCTTCGTAATCAGCTTGCATAAAATTTCTATCCTCATCTATGTTATTTAAAAAAATTAAAGGCAAGTTATCTTCATCGTCCCATGTAGAATGCTGGCCAAATCCAGCTTTCTTAAAGCAATTGGCAATCGTTTCACCACTGACGTCAATATCCCATGCTTTTGTCACATGATTAATGCAATCCAACAGCGATATTTCACTTTTTTTGTTTTTTTCCTCAACATTTTTTAATGATTCACTTAATATTCTGGTTCGATAGTGACACTTTAAACACTGAATTACTCCTAGGTCAAGCGGTTGCAGTTTGGAGTTCATATTCGGTGGAAAAAATGCCAATTCAATTGATTTTAATTTGCTTCCTAAGACTTTTGGATGTGCCGGACAATTATCAATGAATAAAAGGATTTTTCGTCCTGCGTGTAAAAAATGCTTATCTAATTTTAAAAGCCATTCTTCAAAAAGTTGTCCAGTCATCCATGATTTAGAGTTTGATTTATAGTCGATTGGTAAACTTTTGACACCACGAAAGCAACGGGGCTTATTACTTTTTCCAATCAGAAGAATTTTAAGTTTTTCTGAACCATCCATATTTGCCGCTTACATTAATGTAACCCGCTGCTTTCTATGTTTGCCTCCGTGACATTTTTCATTTTTAAAAGTCAATGTTTTGTCTGGCAGGCATTTGAAAAACAGGCCTGTTTCGTCTGCATTAAAAATATCGCGCACCTTATACTTTTCTAATAGATGAAGCAAAACGTCAGTTTTCCACTTATCGCAGTCCTCATCGCACACGTCATTGCTTTCACCACATGCCTTTTTGTGGCATACACCATGCCTAAAATAAAGCAATTCATAAGGCACCATTTCGATTACCATTACGTTAGTTAAACATTACCTTTGTTTCCATTTATCAAGTCAACCATTGCTTGCCTTAAAATCTTTTTAACCAAATAGCTTCGCAAATTCCAATGCCTTTTCTTTTAATATTCCCCCAGATATGGGCATGTTTTTATTTCTAGCTGCCGTAAACCACTTCAAGACTGCTTTATTGACGTTTTCATACATTTGCTTTTTTATTCTTTTGCTGGACCCAGACATTGAACCATTCTCAAGAGCAGCAATGATTGATTCTTTGTTTTTTAGTATCGAGGAAACAGTACTCGCCGTAACACCATATTTAAGAGCCACATCCTTTTGTTTTAATCCACTTTCTACTTCTTTCATAAGATTGATTTTTTGCTCAATTGGCAAAGTTTTTAAAATACGCTTTGATGCCATGACAATAAGATATGTACATATAACCGCTACTAAATGTACACTAATGGCAGCCACATATGCATTTGTTCTTAAATTGACCTTAATCTAAAAACTCTCATGCAAAGAAGGAATTCCCCCGAAAAAATACAAAAACTCAAAAGCAAAAAAGGGAATTCCCCCAAAAATAAGGGTTTCCGTAACTTAAAAATAAAATAAATATTTCTTTACTCTTAAAACTTAGACGAAATATGGGATTCCCCAAATAAAGAGAAAATAAAAATAATAAAAACAATAAAAAAGTTGGATTGTTTCTACGAAAAATTCGATTTAGAGAAGGCACGTGCCTTTTTTTCATTTGAGTTATGGAGGAATTCGACTTATAGAAGTTCGAGTTATGGAAGTAAAATTGTATACAATTTGAGCACTAAACGCTACTGCCTCTTGATTTGGTTCGAGTTATAGAAAATTCGACTTATAGGAGTTCGACTGTATATATATATATATATATATATATATATATATATATATATATATATATATATATATATATATATATATATGTATATATTTATATATATATATATATATATATATATATATATATATATACTTATATATATATATATATATATATATATATATATATATATGTATATTAGGGTGAGGCGATTAGTATGGAAGGAAAAAAAATCTTAATGGGCGCTTCGCGTTTCTGATTCTTCGAATTGTATTGAGCAAAAAAGTCCACTAGACCTTACGTCTACGGTGAAAATCGAGCTCCCAGATTTTGACTTGCAGTTTTTTCTCAGACTTTATTTTTTTGGAAAATTTGCAAATTTTCTTGGGCTCATATTTCGTAAAGTATTTGAAATTTTGACTTATTTTCAAAAGTAAAGTTGTAGCTATTGTCTCGGGCTACAATTCTCTGAACATATTACTTAGAAAAACTTCGTTTTCAAGGTCGAAAAGTCGAAAATGTAGAAAATTCACCACTTTTTGTCATGTTTTTTTGGATATTTTGGCCTATAACAGCAAAACCACTGAGATTTTCGATCCGTGAATATGTATTCATCGGCAGTCACACACATGGCTATTGTTGTTCGCACATTCGTATGAATAATTTAGTGTGTGTGTTTTTGTGTGTGCTCACAGCTGAAGCGACTAATTTGAAATAAAATTTTTATTTTCTGTTGTGTGGCTGGGGTAAAATACACAAGAATGAATTTTCTGTATGGCAAATGTTTCTTATTCGGAAAGTGGGGCTTAAAACAAAGCATTTGTGGTTTTGCGTATAAGAAAGATTTGCCATGTCATAACGAAGCATAAAGCGTGCATATTAGAACACTTGACAATATAAAATAAATATGAATGCATAGGATCTTTTATAAAGATCGATAGTGCAAGTGGTAAAGCGTTGGTCTATCAATTTTATGATGCCGGGTTCAAGTCCGCTGAAAAATGTGTTTATTTTTATATTTTTTCAATTGTTCATCCTTTTTTGGAAAGCAAATTAATAATTATATTTATAAAAAATAATAAGACTAGTTTCTACTTTAGCATAAATTATCCAGTTATATGTATGTACATAGCAGATAATTACAGCAAAGAAATTTATATCTTCTAAAAATAGTCATAACGGTGTTTCTTAACTCATATACATACATAAATTCATGTGGGCTTGAAATTGTGTTAGTACAATTCAATACCTTTGTTTATGTTGGTTTTTTGATTTTTGCGCAATTCGTCTGAAGAAGCTCATAAATTTCACAAAACTAATCCAATCAAACATTTCGTTCGTCAATGATTATGTGCAATTTTAGGAAGTTTTTGTTTTTCCGTATATGCTATATTAAATAAATTGTTTGACACTCTTTACTCAGTGCTCGTATTGAACAGTTCGGTGTATAGTTTGCGCTTTTCAATCGTTTAAGTATAGTGTTTCGTTCCCATCTCACTTCTTCCCTGTGCTTTAAAAAACAACAGCAACAACAAAATTGTGTGTCACTGTTACTCTTTTTCTGGGTAAATATACAAAAATTAAAGAATAATTTCTAAAATCATGGCTTCCTCCTCTGGAGGAAACAGATTTGAACTGCTAGACCCAGACAGAAAAAGAAAAAAAACAAGTATAAACATCGACAACCAACATGATTTCCCCATTCTTGGTTCAAAGCCCAGTTATGGAAAAAATCTCAGCCCAAAATTCGTTGTTCTAAAGAGCAAAGTGGAAACCAAACCTTTAAAAAGTTTTAATATCTTTCTTGTAACCAAAGCTATTGAAGGAATATGTTCTGAAAGTGTCCAAGAAATCACATTTACTAGAGACGGCAATTTATTGATTCTCACAAAAAATGAGAAGCAAACAAATAGATTCTTAAAAGCAACAAATTTAGGTGGAATATGTCCGATAGTAGCAAGTTTACACCCGACACTAAACACAGTAAAAGGAGTTGTGTTTGCTCCACCACTACGAGACTTGTCTGAAACTGAAATTCTTGACGGACTAAATAATCAAGATGAGGTAGAGTGCCAAAAAATTAAAAAATTTATTGATGGTAAAACTGTGAATACCTCTCTTCACATTATATCATTCAATAAATACGAACTCCCAAAAGAGGTAAATATAGGGTTCCTCAAATATAAAGTAGAAGCATACATTCAAGCTCCTCTGCAATGTAAAAATTGTCTAAAGTTGGGACACACCAAAAAATATTGCAAAAGTGAAGCAAAGTGTGAAGTCTGCGCGTCTGCAATTCATGACCCAACACCATGCACCAAGGTCGAATGCATAAACTGCAAACATGCTCACAGAGCAAATAACAGAAACTGCCCAAGCATCAAGCAAAGGCAAGAAATTTTAAAAATAAAAACAACAACAAAATGCACATATCAAAATGCCGCACAAACTGTTAATGCAAAACCACAGAATTACGAAATTCCAGTTGAAACACTAGAAAAAGCGATTGAAGAATGTAAACGTCTCTCTTTCCAAAAACCTCTCTCTTCCACAATTTCAAATTCAGCAAAGGCTGAATCCCCCCTACCCACAACTTCACAAACAATAACAAATTTTAACAAGAAACCAATCTCTACTCTCCCAACTCCACTCAATACAAACAACTTTCAATCATTCAATACAATAGCAAAACACAGTAATCAGTCAACTTTAGATCAAACACTCACACATAACCAAAAGAAAAACACATATTCAACTACCACCAAAACTATATCAAACCCAATATTAAAACCAGCACTTATTAAATACGATAAAATTCAAACACATGTAAGCGATTCAGATTCACCTAGCTCGCCCCATAATTCAATTTTATCTGGAAGCACTAGCCCCTCGTCTAGTGACAGAGAGATGAATTGATGCTTTTATTTTTATTAGATTAATAATAATATTAAGCAATAATCTCTGATTGTTATGGTCCTAAAAATTCTGCAATGGAATTTAAACGGCTACTATAATAACTTACATGAGCTCCAAATACTAATTAATCAACATTCACCACACATTATAGCCATACAAGAAACTCACCTCACAACCACACAAATAAACCTAAACGGATACAACAGTATTATAACTAACACTACCACACAATGTAATGCCAAAGGAGGTACAGCTATATTCATAAAAAAATGCATAGATTACACACCAATTAGCATCACCTCCAATCTTTGCACAACAATCATTGAAATACAAACAGAAATTAAATTAACAATAATCTCAATTTATTTGCCACCAAACATAACAACGTCATGCAGTGATATTTTACACCTTGTTAACAATATTTCCTCTCCACTTATCCTCTTAGGCGACTTTAATGCACACAATACCATCTGGGGGTCCAATAAAACAAACTCCAGAGGTAAAGAAATTGAACAATTCATGCACCACACTAATTTAACACTTTTAAACAACGGCTCACCAACCCATCTATCTACCCATTCCACTTTCACTAATATTGACCTCTCATTTTGTTCTGCAAATTTACTCCCTTTAATTTCATGGCATATTGAACCACAACTATATGGCAGCGACCATTTTCCGATTATCTTGTCCATGACAAATAACCATACTAGATCAATCAATAGAAACTCTAATTATAAATATATAATGGATAAAGCTGATTGGAGTAGATTCCAAAAACTTGTCAGTAAAAAAATCGTGGAAATAACTGGCAATATAAATAAAGATGCTGCTCGCTTTCAAAAATTTATCATCGCTTCTGCTAACGAATCTATCCCCAAAACATTAGGTAAAACTCTACATAAATATTCCTACTGGTGGAACGATGAATTGTCTAAACTTCAAAAAGCTAAACAAAATAGATGGACAATTTTTAAAAATAATCTAACACAAGAAAATAGGTTACTTTACAGAAAATCGAATGCGAAATTTAAATTTGAAGCTAAGAGAGCAAAAAGGAAATCATTTCAAGACTTCACATCTACCATCAATCCAAATACTCCTACTCAAATTCCGTGGAAAAATGTACACCGACTTTATGGAAATGAAAGTTATCGAAAACTGAGCACCCTCGTTCTACCTAATGGTACCGTTTTAAATGAACCAATCGACATTGCCAACCATTTTGCAAAATTGTGGTCCGAATATTCAAATGATTCCAATTTTACTAATGAATTCCAAACACTTAAAAATAACACAAATTTCAACACCATATCATACACAATAGATACAATAACAAAATCAATAGAAAACGAAATAACACTGATTGAGATCAACGCAGCTTTATCATCAGCAAAAGGTACTACACCAGGCTATGATAAAGTCTCTTACCAGATGCTAAAAAACCTACCTATCTCTGGCAAACACAACCTTCTCAACATCTACAACCACATTTTCAATAACAGCATTATTCCTCAAATTTGGAAAACAGCAACTGTTATACCACTTCCAAAACCCAATAAAAAAGGAAACTCATTTGAAGGATACAGACCTATTTCCCTGCATATCAAAGATATTGGAAAAAATCATTTCAAAACGCCTCAATTGGTTTCTTACGAGGAAAAAGCTCATAAATCCAAAACAAGTAGCATTTAAACCACGAAAAGGAACAATTGACGCCCTTCTATACATAGACTATCTAATCGCTAATTCAATCTCATCAAAAAAACACTTTTCGGTAATATCGATCGATTTTGAAAAAGCCTTCGATAGAATTGGCAAGCATGTTATAATATCTCAATTAAAAGAATGGAAAGTAGGAGAAAAAATTATAAAATATATTGATGCTTTTCTATCGAACAGGAAAATAAGAGTTAAAGTGGACGGAAATCACTCACTAATATGGCCACTTCAAAATGGTATTCCACAAGGTTCACCATTATCAGTTACCCTTTTCCTTGTTGCATTTGAAAAATTAAATAAAATAATAAATCGTAACCATTTTTTCAACCACACAATCTACGCAGATGACTTATATATCACAGCCAAATTTGATTCCTTTTCCATACTCCAAAATAAAATCAATATTCTTTTTGCAGACATAAATACCTGGCTACAAAAATTAGGGTCTAAAATATCGTTTGAAAAATCTAAAATACTCCATGTGTGCCGTAAAAGAAACTGTGATCCTGTTAATATTTTAATTCAAAACAAAACAATAGAAAATGTAAATAATCTCCGTATACTTGGTATTATATTTAACAATAGATATAGATGGTCTTCACATATTGATTATTTAAAAGTATCTCTCAACAATAGATTAAATTTAATTAAATGTATAAGCAGTTACAATAGCCAAGCACACAAACGTACGAAAAGCTGTATTATTGTCGAAAATAGACTACGCACTACCTATATTTGGAAACGCACCACAATCACAACTGAGGAAAATAAATTCAATTTATAATGCAGCTGCCCGTTACTGTCTGGGTGCATTTCGGACCACACCAATGACCAACATACTGACAGAAGCCGGACTACTAACATTAACTGATAGAATGGCGTTGCTCACTTCACGGCTGATCCCAAAAATAATTTTGCCAGCAGAAAATCCAATGATTGAAAATATATCCAACCAAGCAAAAAGAAAAATAATACGTCAGCCCTCTACTATGCATAGAATAATATCCTCAGCAAAACTCATTGGAATCAGTATAAAAAGCCACAAAAAATACAACACGAAACATCCACCATGGCTACTAAAAAAAGAAAGTGTAATTTGTGAATTATTCGCTCTCTCAAAAAGTACAACCACTGCCACCATATACCATCAAAACTATAAAGAAATTCAAAATTCTTGGCTAAAATGTGGATGGAAATTCATGTATACTGACGGCTCCAAGAAAACAAACGGTTCCGGATTTGCTGTGATAAATGCTAACATGGAAGTACTCCAAGTATCCCAATTACCTGCATACTCCTCAATATTTACAGCCGAAGCCGAAGCAATATATACAGCTTTAAAATATTGCAAAATACAAAAAGGAAAGTATATTATATGCTCCGATTCACAGTCGGTTATCAAAGCTGTTCAAAACCCATCACACGGAGACGAAACAATATGCAAAATTCGTGATATTTTAATCACACTTCCCCATAAAACAAAAATAATGTGGATACCGGGACACGCTGGAATTATTGGAAATACCCTGGCCGACGCAGCCGCAAAATATGCTACAAGTGCACCACTTTTAATTCATCCCACATACAGCAGAAGCGACTTAAAAAACCAAATAAATGCATACCATTCTATCCAACGAAAACAAAACTGGACTCAATACTCGCACAATTATAAACTAATTAACCCAGACGGGAATGCATCCAGATACCCAAGTAACATATCCAAATTGAACTTACGAAAATACATAAGGATCCGTCTTGGGCACACATTGATCACACATAAATATTTATTTGAAGGAACATTACCACCAACTTGCCCACTTTGCAACTCCCACACACTAACAATAGTCCATCTCATCAACAGCTGCCCGACTGTGGTTCAAAAACAACTACATTTTTAAAAAAAAATCATTTTACCACATGCATTACAAAATATATCCACAGAAAACATAAAAGACGTAACTTCACTGCTCCACCTCTGTCAGATTTACTTTGACATATAAATATAAAATATATATGTATATACTTTTATTAGTTTAATACTAGTTAATTTTATTAATAGTTAGGCCGAAGACCTTAGTTGTTAGTTGCCTAGGTAATAACTTTAGCATTAAATTTATTTGTGTAAGTTAGCAACATACGCGTTGCATGCCATTGGCGCCGTGCGCTTGCGCAGCGGTACAAAGCATTGTACGAAATACGCTGCAACAGCGTCTGCTGCCATCCGCTGCGCAGGGGCACGGTAGACGGTGCTGGTTCTCGGTGCGTGGGAAAACACAAGACTGAGAGCACTGGCGCCATGCGCTAGCGCAGCGGTGCAAAGCATTGTACGAAATGTGCTGCAACAGGGTCTGCTGCCATCCGCTGCCATCAGCTGCGCAAGGGCACGAAAAACGGTGCTGGTTCTCGGTACGCGAGAAAACATATGAAAAGAGCATTGGCGCCATGCGCTTGCGCAGCAGTACAAAGCATTGTACAAAATGCGCGGCACAGCCGCTACGCGTAGATACGGTAGACGGTGATGGTTCTCGGTGCCGGAGGAATTGGCGAGACATGTGTTGTATGTCGGTGCCGCCAAGCCCAGCCGTGAAACGCTGTCGCGCAATGCCGCCTCAAAGCGCAGTCACCATGCGATTGTCGGCGGCGAAAAGGTATAAAAAGAACCCGAGTACGAGAGCTCGCATCTTTTAATTGGCAGGAGCTCGAAGGAGAAGGACTACCATAATAATACAAATAATAAAATAATATAAAATAATTTAAACTCTTTTATTATTATAGATTTTGCTCAGGAGAGTATTTAACTGGCGCCCAACTTGGAGCATGCGAAAAAGTCGCTGCACAGGCTCATAACCCACCCTTGAGAGGGGTGAATAAATAACAAATCTGCGATTCCTACGGGACCCTCCAGTTTTTGTGTCGTAAGCGTGGGGCATGCGAAAAAGTCGCTGCACAGGCTCTTACCGTACCCTTGAGAGGGGTTAATAAACAAAAGCAAATCTGCGATTCCTACGGGACCCTCCAGTTTTTGTGTCGGAAGTGTGGGGCATGCGAAAAAGTCGCTGCCAAAGCTCTTACCGTACCCTTGAGAGGGGTTAATAAAAAAGCAAATCTGCGATTCCTACGGGACCCTCCAGTTTTTGTAACATATACGTGGTATATATTGAGGTAAAATCTGCGATTCCTACGGGACCCTCCAGTTTTTAGTACAAATAAATAAAAATTTATAATTAATAATAAATTTTTAGCGCTACCGAAAAAGGCGGTTCGCTGCGTATTGACCATTCGCAAGGTTTATTATTAAACACGGTGCGACCGAAAAAGGCGGTGCATAGCCCATCTCCACGTTCACCGGTATAAAGCACGAATGGCGATATGTGGTGCTATATTGCGTTAAAATCTGCGATTCCTACGGGACCCTCCAGGTTTAACGTAAACAAAATTTTAATTAAAAATAATGAATAAAAAAAATAAAAAATTTTTAAATAATAAAACTTTAAATTTTTAGAACTACCCAAAAGGCGTTGCACAGCCCAATCATAAGTTCTAGCACATTCTTGGTGACGTAGAGAGCATCCGAAAAAGACGGTGCACGGCTCACCACACCAAGGACTTCCGCTGTAACAAGGGAAGACCAGCACAGGCCACGTTCAGTCAGGTCTCTAGTACCGTTCATCGCAAAGTAGAGAGCGCTTCTAGACTGTAGTATGGCGCACAACGAAGCAGCGCACCAACCCCGCGGTGATTTGGCTATATTTGAGGCTATGATCAACACCGCCTTCTCCTCTTTGACTGAAGAAAGCAACCGACGATTTATTGAGAGTCGCAACGAGATATGCGAACTCCGAAAAGAACTGCAGATCCTTGGACAACCGGCAGTACCTCCCACAGTTTATAACGATGTTACGTTCGATCGAGAGGGTGAAGGGGTTGATTCATTCGTACTCATTCAAGCCCTTCGCGAGTTTGGTGGAAGCAGGACGCAGTACGCTTCTTGGCGGAGATCTGTCACTAGCGCTTACGTCCCTTTCACGGGTTCGGAAGGTCTTCCTCGCCATTACCAGGCCGTTCACCTGATCCGAAGCAAGGTAATGGGAGAGGCCGATGCCCTCCTAACATCCTTCAATACGCCTACTAACCTTGACGCAATACTGGCTCGGTTAGATTTTACATATGCAGACAGAAGACCCTCATACGCTCTTCAACAAGAAATGCTGAGTCTCAGGCAAAGGGGATGGACCGTTTTTAAGTATTATGACGAGATTCAGAAGAGGCTCACCCTTCTAACCAACCAGAACGACATGAGCAATTCTGGTGATGCATCGCGGAAGCAAATCCTGAATGAAGAGCACAGGAACCTGGCTAGGAGCGTATTCATTTCGGGGCTCAACGAGCCCATGAGTTCATCAGTTCTTTGTGCTAGTCCCCCGGATATGTCGGCAGCCCTCGCTCTGGCCTTGGAGCTAGAAATAAACACAGCCAGAGCCCATATAGACCAGTCATGGAAGCGACGGGGGCCCCAGGGAATGCACCCCTCCTTCAATTATAGCGTCAACCAGCAGCCTATAAGGATGTATCAGACCGACTCAGCTCGACTTGCCATTGGTCGTCCAAGAACTGGGGGCATCGCCCAGCCAAGAACTCCACCCCGATGGGACAGTCCGTCTACGATACCCGCCATAGACGCTCCTCCACGAAATCCCTTCAATTAAAACCGGTTTAGAGCTTCTATCGGCGCTCCTCATATGCGGAAAGGATACTCGGATAGCCAACAATTTCAAGGGAGGGATCCAGCTACAAAAAGGCCACACTCGTCGCTACCACCTTCACACGATTCGAAACACCCAAGAGTCAATTTCCTGGACGCTGAGTTCAGTAATTCTTCTCCTGGTGGCTGGGCCAATGGAAGCCTCCGGGGTGAAGGTCGTCGTCGCAACCGAAACTACAGACGGGATGACCCCGGTGCCGATGTTGAGGGGGAAACAACTTGAATTTTTTAGGGATGGGAGGTCACTCCTCCCATACCTTCAAATGACCTTAGCATCACAGCGTTTAAAGTTCTTCGTGGACACCGGCTCTGCCAAGAATCATATTAGGGCTATCCATGGCCTGCGGGGAATAAAGCCGGTAATCAAACCATTTAAGGTCAAAACTGTGGTGGGGAGTGTTCCTGTCACTAGGAAATGTGGAATGAATGTGCTAGGAAGGACTTCTACCTTTTACATGCTTCCCACTCTGAACACCTTTGACGCTATAATCGGGTTTGATCTGCTAACGGACGTCTCGGCTTGTGTCAACTTAGACGTGGGAACACTCAGCCATGCCCGGGGAATGGAAACGCTGCTCTTTCAGGAGTGTGAAGGGGTGAATTACACAGATTCCATCATAGACGAGAACGAGGAAGAAGAGCATACCAGCAGCAACGATCAAACGGAAATTCCCTCTGAGGCCACTACGGAATTCCAGCAACTCCTGATTGATCTGAATGGAGTGTTTGCGGATCCCAGAGAGGGCCTGCCGTTCAACACCAACGTCCTTGCAACCATCCGAACTACAGACAATGATCCAGTTTACGCCCGATCATATCCTTACCCCATTGCAGCCACCACATTCGTAAATAAGGAAATAAGTAGCATGCTCGAGGACGGGATCATACGACCTTCTCGGTCCCCCTTTAATAACCCCCTCTGGGTAGTACCCAAGAAAGGAGTAAATGAAAACGGGGACAGGAAACTGCGATTGGTTTTGGATTTTAAGCGATTAAATGATAAAACCATCAGCGACCGATATCCAATACCCGACACTTCGGTCATTCTCGCAAACTTGGGAAAATCTACATATTTCTCAACTATCGATCTAAAAAATGGCTTCTACCAGATCGCTTTAGCAGAGGAGGACCGGGAGAAAACTGCCTTTTCAATAAATAATGGCAAGTATGAATATTGCCGTCTACCCATGGGCCTTAAGAACGCCCCTAGTATCTTCCAAAGAGCTATTGATGACGTACTCCGGGAGGAGATTGGAAGGAGCTGTTATGTTTACATGGATGACGTGATCATATTTTCTCCTGATGCAACAACGCATCTTACGGATCTACGCAGTGTCTTGGACAGGTTATTCCAGGCTAATATGCGAGTCACTAGAGAAAAGTCTAGGTTCTTTAAAAAGGAGGTAGAGTTCCTGGGATTTGTTGTTTCCAACATTGGTATAAAAACTTGCCCAAACAAGGTGAGGGATATCGTTGATTTTGAGCAGCCCCACAGCCTTCGCGCCTTAAGATCTTTCTTAGGTTTGACGGGCTACTATAGAAGGTTCATCAAGGATTATGCTCGGATTACCAAGCCACTAACCAGGTATCTGAGGGGGATGAATGGTCATATAGGCGCATCAAAGTCTAAAGACACTTCGATTGTCCTCGATGCGGATGCATTAGACGCCTTTCGGCGTGTGAGGTCAGCACTTGCATCAGAGGATGTTTTGCTTCTCTATCCGGATTTCGGAAAACCATTCGATCTAACCACGGATGCTTCATCCCATGCCTTAGGGGCTGTACTATCGCAGGGAGGTCGGCCCATTACCATGATCTCGCGCACTCTCTCCGATACAGAGGAGCACTATGCAACTAATGAGCGAGAGCTGCTTGCAATTGTTTGGTCATTGCAGAAGCTGAGAAACTACCTATACGGGGTCAAGAACCTAAATATTTTTACAGACCATCAACCCCTTACATTCGCTCTCTCGGACAGAAATGTTAACTCAAAGATGAAACGATGGCGATCCTTCATTGAGGAGTTCGCCCCGAGGTTCCATTACAAGCCAGGAAGACTCAATGTTGTCGCGGATGCGCTTTCACGACAGCACATAAATGCAATAATGAAGAAACCTAACCAACGTGAAACCAATATAAGCGATCATCCTATACCGACTGTCGATAACCCCGTCAATTGCTTCAGAAATCAGCTTATCCTCCAAGCTGGAGAGAAGTCGAAGAAAACTTCCTCCATAGTATTCCAGAAACAGCTCAGGCATGTCCTAACTTATGCCTCACCTTCGGACTTGCCCCAGCTGCTGAACGAGTCCGTTAACGTCAATGTTGTGAATGGAATATACTGCGATCGAGTTACATTGCAATATTTGGAGGACACCTTGCCGGATCTCTTCCCATACGTGAAGTTCCGATTCAGTGAGAGAAGGGTAAAGGATATCACCAACCCAAGCGAGCAACAAGAAATCCTAGCCAGAGAGCACAACAGAGCCCATCGTTCGCCGAATGAAACTACACGTCAGGTGTTGCGGATGGCATATTTCCCCGGTGTCCGTAAACAATTCAAGCAGCTGACATCTGCCTGCCGCATATGTCAGGAAGGCAAGTACAATCGACACCCACACGCAACCCAAATAGGCAAAACCCCTATTCCCACGCATCCGGGCGAAATTTTGCATCTGGATATCTATTCCACGGCAGGTAACCACTTCCTCACATGCCAAGACAAGTTCTCCAAATTTGCCATTGTAAAACCCATAAGATCCAGAAGTATAGTGGACCTCAAAGGACCCCTACTGGAAACCCTCAATGTCTTTAAGGATACACGTACTGTGGTATGCGACAACGAAAAATCGCTGACTTCTAACACTATAAGGTCACTGCTACAAAATCAGTTCGATGCTAGCGTTCATGCAGTTCCGCCCCTTCACAGCACATCTAATGGACAGGTGGAACGCTTCCACAGCACATTGACGGAGATTTCAAAATGTCTCAAAGCAGCGGACTATTCCTCGGATATAGGGGAGCTAGTTTTGTTAGCGGTATCCAGGTACAACCGCACAATCCACTCTGTTACTAATCAGAGACCTGTCGACATACTTCATTCTATTTCCGAGGTAATGAGAGGCGAGGTGGAAGCCAGATTACGAGTTACACAACAAACTAAACTCCAATATTTCAACCGGCTGCGAAAAACGAAATTTTTCAAAACAGGAGACAAGGTATTTGTTAAGGCAAATAAAAGGCTTGGAAACAAACTATCAAAAGTTTACAACCAGAAGACTGTAGGCGCAGACCTCGGATCGAGTATCCTGGTGGATGGCCGAGTAGTCCACAAAGACAACCTACGTTAGGGCATATTATCTTAAACTTCCCTTACAAGCACTCTTACCAGCAGCAACTCGAATCACCTCATTCAATTCATATGGGCAATACATCGATTAAATTTATAACGTTTATGATATTAAAGTTGAACTTTAAATTTTTTTAAAAGGAAGTGTTTCTCATTTGAAACTGCTTAAAGCTTGAAATGTTCTTTTTGTTTCCCTGGTCGTCTCCAGCTATTGTCCATTCTTAAAAACTCTAGAGGGTCGGGGCATGATGGGTCCTGCTTTGTTGCCGTGATTTTGGTACTCACACGTGACCAATTTTAGAAAGAGAGACAAGGGGAAAACTTTGGATATTTTCAATCATATCAGAAATAGCGT
This sequence comes from Clusia tigrina, assembly GCA_920105625.2. Taxonomy (NCBI): domain Eukaryota; kingdom Metazoa; phylum Arthropoda; class Insecta; order Diptera; family Clusiidae; genus Clusia; species Clusia tigrina. The sequence goes on from OV050030.1 coordinate 370,656,384, forward strand.
GGTAGTGCCCGAAGGCGGGACGCCCATCAGCCGAGGACGGCTGATCTTAAGGGGGGGAGGAGTTAGCAACATACGCGTTGCATGTCATTGGCGCCGTGCGCTTGCGCAGCGGTACAAAGCATTGTACGAAATACGCTGCAACAGCGTCTGCTGCCATCCGCTGCGCAGGGGCACGGTAGACGGTGCTGGTTCTCGGTGCGTGGGAAAACACAAGACTGAGAGCATTGGCGCCATGCGCTAGCGCAGCGGTGCAAAGCATTGTACGAAATGTGCTGCAACAGGGTCTGCTGCCATCCGCTGCCATCAGCTGCGCAAGGGCACGAAAAACGGTGCTGGTTCTCGGTACGCGAGAAAACATATGAAAAGAGCATTGGCGCCATGCGCTTGCGCAGCAGTACAAAGCATTGTACAAAATGCGCGGCACAGCCGCTACGCGTAGATACGGTAGACGGTGATGGTTCTCGGTGCCGGAGGAATTGGCGAGACATGTGTTGTATGTCGGTGCCGCCAAGCCCAGCCGTGAAACGCTGTCGCGCAATGCCGCCTCAAAGCGCAGTCACCATGCGATTGTCGGCGGCGAAAAGGTATAAAAAGAACCCGAGTACGAGAGCTCGCATCTTTTAATTGGCAGGAGCTCGAAGGAGAAGGACTACCATAATAATACAAATAATAAAATAATATAAAATAATTTAAACTCTTTTATTATTATAGATTTTGCTCAGGAGAGTATTTAACTTGTATAAACTTTTTTAAAAATAAAAAAAATAAATAAATTGTTTGATTGTATTTTATTCTTTTGGTAGGAAAAGTAACAATTTTGCAGATGTATTAAAATTTTTCATATTTCTTTTATATTAATACATTATTTACAAAATAAAAATTAACTTAAATTAATATCATTATAATATATAAAAAAACATGCAGTTGCATAGAAGAAATTAGACAGCAAATAATTAAAAAATAAAACTGAAAAGAAGTCCCAAATATTATTCACGAATGTAGGTCAAGACAGATTATTTGATTCAAAGTATTTTCTATATGTATGTAAGTGGATACACATCCAAAGACAAGTTCACACGCATAAAGAAGCACGAAGCAGTAAGAATTTTTTGCACATTTTTGTTAGTTTCCCTAACTCAAGTTTCCACGTCAAAGCGAACGAGTTGCCGGTTGTAGTATTTCAAATGGCGTTTATGAAAAACCATGCAAGCAAGTCGAATTGTGTAAGCCCTGCACACATCATGTAGACATTTTTGGAAGTGAATGTCAAATGTAATTGGCAAAAAGACGCACCTTATATTACAAATTCTTTTACTAAACATTATTTATCCTAATATAAATTTAAAATTTCTTGGATTTTTAAATACTTGAAATAATTTTTTATAGATTTTTGTTTATAATAATTTTCGATTATGAAGTAGTAAAATGCATTGGAACACAATCATGGTTGAACTACATTTTTCCATAGGAAATAAATGTTTATATATAGGATATTGCATTATATACGGCTTTATTTACAAAACTTTGTAAATCAATGTATAACAAGTAAATATGCATTTAATACTAGATATTGAAGTTCATAAAATTTACTTCAAACATGAACACCATATAAGTTAAATACTTCGTTAGGAGCCTGTTTGGTTCGGTATACAGATGTACCGTATTCCAAACGCTACGACTAACTTGGTATGTTTTATTATTTTAAATCGACACTATATTCAGGTTACAAGTCGGATGGACGGCACAACCCTCCTTCCTATAATTCGATGCCACTATGTGGGATCTTTCGTTATGGGAAGGGTGTGCTATTAGAGAGCGCACTGATTTTATAGTGCGAACCTGTCGCGACACTGTTGCTGCAACCAACCGCCTAGTGCCGCTTTTCGGTGATCAGCGATAACCGGTATGGTCGTTGGCAATTATAGTTGGTCAGCTATCTAGAACGCAGCAGCAATACAGCAACTGGTGATCGGGAGAGCAGCAACAATTCTTCCACAGCTAGTTAATTCTGAAATAAATGACACATAGGAAGTACAGGTTCTTGTATTTCTCTTATTTCAGTTTAATAGTTTAAATAGCTAAATACAGACAGTTTTCTTAATGACACAATATGCGCGTAAGTTTTCAGTTAATAGTTCAAATAGTTAAATACAAACAGTTTTCTTAATGACACAATATGCGCGTAAGTTTTCAGTTAATAGTTCAAATAGTTAAATGCAAACAGTTTTCTTAATGACACAACATGCTCGTAAGTTTTCAATTAATAGAGAGAGCCACCCTTCGACTTCACAATTTCTTTCTTGACTGAATCTAAATTTTAGTTTACACGTATTTATATCTTAAAATATCGCTACTTTAGTATTGAATTTCATGAGAAATGAAGCAAGCATGTTTTTAATGCGAATTCAAATTAATATGAATTTAAAGATGTTCATAAGAATTGAACTCAACATGATAGGATCATTTTCATGGGAATTCAAGTAAACATGAATTTGAAGATTTTCATAAGAATTGAAATATTAAATATCTTAAATAATAATCTTAATAAGAATTGGAATTTGATGTTGTTGTTGTTGTGGGGTTAAGTGGTTGCGTTTGGCCGACACGTGTGTGTCGCTAACTTATACTATGTAAATGCGGAGAATCAGTGTTCTAAGATATGTACATACATATGTATATACATATTCAAGTGCGTACGAGTGGTTTAATTTTTAATAGAATGTGGTTATAGTATTTCAAGCTGATCTGACAAAGAAAAAAAAAGGTTTAAAACCTTGATTTTTTTGACTGTCCCCTTTATCTAAAAATTACTTAGATAAATTTTCTGATGGAATACGCAACAGACGAACATAAGAATTTTAAAATATTAACACTAATTTTAGCAAAATAATTTTTTGTGCATAATTATTCTTTCTTCGGATAGACTCAAAATATGTTTGATCACATGCAGCTAAAGCGAAAATATGAAATATAAGATCGAAAGAGTAAATTGTGCTGATATTTGTCCATATTGAAAATATTGACATATCCAAAATTTCATGACAAATTGTAAATATTTAAAGAAGCCACACCGCACATCATACAACAAAACTCCTATGCGAGATATGACGCTTTTATTTTCATTTCATTCTTTTTATGGCACAATTCGCTACCTGACAAATGATCTGAAGACAAATATGAAATATGAAGCTTTGCTATGCAATTCGATGGTGGCTTTTTTGGGGATAAAACAATAAATTAAATAAATACATATTATTATTTATTAATTTTATACACCAATTTTTTCTTTTTTTTTACTAGTTTACAATATAAATTTTAAAAATATTCCCATAATTAGTTATAATGTCTCGTCTTCGATTGCTATGATTGAAATTCGTTTTCATTCTAATTCCAACAAGTAAATAAATTACATTCTTGCATTCATATCCATACACACATATGCATGCCGTAAACATGAAAGCAAGCATACATACTTTCGCACATGTAGTAAACACACACGCTCATATAGAACGCAAACACCAGAATGTGTATCTACATGTTTTGCCTTTGCATTGCCGAGCACACTTCGGGTTTTGGTCCGATAGGCAGCCACGGTTTTTTAACTCATTTCGCTGAGTGAAGAGAGCGATGTAATGTCTTTATAGTATATTGTCTTTGGTATATTGTCTTTGGTACTCTCAATCAAGAAATTCGTGAAGATACAAACAAAGAACATACAAGAATAGACAGTTGATTTGAATGTATTTGTGCGAGTTCTGCTACTGAGAGGAGTTTTTAAAATTGATGTATGTAGTGGTAAAAATACAGTGCACCCCCCTTAACTCTAACTATCGTCATTCCTCAATTCACTTAACTTCTCAAAATAAATGAAAACATACAATTTCTTTGATAATTTCTCATTGTCAATGAACCCACAAAATCAACAAGTCGAAATATTCCAGTTGCGTTTAAATAAAAAAATTAATTTGACAAAATAAAAAATGGTTTTCTTCATTATTAAAGAAAGAAACACTACCTCTGTTTAATTAAAAGCATAAAGCCGTTAACTTAGTTCGTTTAGGTGCATTTCTGACCTATTTTGAAGATTTTTTTGGGATTATTGAAACTGTTGTTATATGTGAGAATACTGTAAAAACGTTGAATTTTCTTTTGACCGTCAATTTCTTAATTTTTGTCTCCTTCTGTTCCAAATTCTAATATTTTTACTGTCCCCTGTGCGCTTTCATTCGTTCATGGCCATGCATATTTAACCACGCTTTGGGTGTTACTGGGGCAGTCGGACCCCATTTTAATATAAATGAATTTTTATTAATTATTTTAGTTTTTAGTAGTATAATATTATGTCAAAAAACCAAATAATTATTATTCTACATCTTATGATTACTATGGTGCATTTACAGTGAACAGAAGTGTAAATGGAAAGCAATTGGATCAGATTTTACATAAAGAATAGTTATAATTTATGAAAAGAACTTGTTAACATTTGAGTTTTCCATTCCAAATTAAATAATACAATTTTTTTTGATTTATTATTTTATTTTCTTTTTAGAAATTTCGCAGTTCTTTTTAAAATACAAATGAAGTCACCCCCTAAAAGTTAAATTTAAACGTAGCCCTGATTTCTTCTGATTTTTTTCTCCGAATATTCGCTATTTTAGACAACATCCCAGCAGGGAAACCAACTAGTTAAAGTACTAGTAAAACTCAGATTATATGCAAAATTCATATACGAGTATATGTATGTATGTACTCGTACATAATATAATAATGTGTACTCGACATTAATTCAGCATGTTAATTCATGGTGCCACATTTCCATTCTTCTTTGCGGACACTTTGCGGATATTTTAAAACACGCGTTAACTTGAAGATTTATCTCTAAATTGAGGAATTACAAAAAGTGCTTGAAATTATAAAAATAACTGTTTTTCTTCAAATTCCAATGTTTGTCTTTACTTCCTTTTTTATTAAATTGACAAGAAAGGAAAAATTTAGTATACACGGCAATGAAGTGCCGCAGAAGTCAGTAACTGGTTAACCTATAGATAAGTTTTGAACTAGTAAATTAACCACTTGATTTTTTACTGTTAAATTTAGTAGTACATTTTGAAGACTGCCTATAATTTTCACTACAGGGATATGGAATATTTTTACATCAAACACAATAAATTCACATACACTATACGTGTGACCAAAAAAAAATGGTAGGAACGGTAAATAAATTTGGAGGGAATTGAATGTCTTTTCTTTGTCTTCTTTGATACAAATGTACATAAATATTGACGAGTATATTAAAGTTTTTTTATTTATAATTGTACTTTATATAAATTTATATACATACATACATACATACTTACTGAGTTACAATGTGTTAATGCGAATGATGGAAGAAGTTACATAAGCGATTACTAGAAGGCTTGACTTGATACCAATTTCATGAAATGTTTTATTATGGAAATTATTAATTCTTGAACAAATTTTCTGTATGTGGAAAACTACACATTTGGGTTGGAAGTGGTCCAATTCTTGCATTTACATTTTAATAATTTTTTTTTTTGGAAATAGAGAAGCCTCAAAGGCGTACATATGTACATATGTATATATATCTTACAATAATATGTAATTTTAAGTGGGATGCATTTTGGAAGGTAAAAAATTTTTAGTTTTTATTAGACGTTCACATATGTAGTATTGATAATTAATTCTGCTCTCAAAAAACGTCGCTAACACGAATTGGCTTTTAACATACTCGTATATAAGTTTATTCTAATGAATCAGCAGTTGGTTAATGGTTAATTGAGCTACTAATAAAAAAATACAGGAACGACGTCGATAATTACCGTCTATTTTGATTTCTCATGAATTTTTTCAGAAAAAGTGGTAATGTAATGCTTGTGTATAATCGGTAACGCTTTTAACTGGACCGCATACCAAAATGGCCATTTCAGTGGGTATGCGGTCCGTTTCAGTGGGCATAGTTACCCCCAGCAACCAATCGGTTCGCATAGCAGAATCAGATTTTCTGGCCTTTTTGTTGTAAGAGAACTCACCGTACGTAGTACATATGTACATACGTATGGTTACTTACTTCCGTTGGACAGAGTTTCACCAGGTTCCCCGGAGCTTATTTCATCGTAGAATACATATTTTTTGTTGGTCTATCATTTTATATTCACAATGCCGAAGCAGATACTAACATCCTTTTACAATACACACATTCCTCGGCCCAGCATATTATGACGTTTGTATGTACATACTCGTATATGTATATAACAGATTTACGATATAGATTTTGAAGAGGTGCAGCTTTTTACTAATTTCACTTGTTAGTGTAACTGTGGCGGTTTTATGGTAAGTTTCTAATCTCCTATCAGCTACAAGAAAATTACCGTATTCAAAGTTAAAAAAAAAAAAATTTACTTTTCACTTTAGTATGTTTATTTTTTTTAAAGATTATGACGTTTATATATCTATATATATATATATATATATATATATATATATATATATATATATATATATATATATATATATATATATATATATATATATATATATATATATATATATATATATATCTATATATATATATATATATATATATATATATATATATATATATATATATATATATATATCTATATATATTACATATCTGTTGTTATTGCTGACGCTACAATTCCGTACTGATAAATCATTAGTTAAGTTGTCTCTTTCGCTCACATTTAAGGCAGAACCGAGGAGTCACCAATATCGCTTGGTGCTTCCTTCCAAAATTTAAGTTTTTATTTTGATGGCTCAATTTTCGCAGTAACCTTTAAATTTGTAGAAAAAAGCCTAGAAATGGCCTAAGATTTTTATGCCACGATTTATCCTAAAGACGAATTTTTTTTTGTCTCGGACACAGACCCACCAGTTCTGTGGGTAGAGACTCGGTGCAGTTTGGAGCTCTGACGCATATAGTAGGTCTCGCCGACTAGTCAAAAATTATAACAATGACACACCCAACCGTTTACAGTCAGCGGGATGCCACTAAAAATGTCCTGCTTACAAATTAAAGATATTGTTAAACTAAATTTAACAGCTGAATTTCAACAACGGTTCTTGTACCGAGTTGATTATAAAGTTGATGCCAGGCACGTAAACCTTGGTATCGTTGAAAAAGGACCTAATGTCAACAGCGGTGCTTGTACCCAGTTGATGGTGGGTTTGACAACAGGCACATAAACCTTGGTGTCGGAGAAGGAGAATCAATCAATGTTAAGTTAAAATGAAAAGACTCACAGTTAACTCTTACTGATTGACTGACTTTTGGATGTGCCAATCGTGAGTATTTATTCATTTTCTATATACATATATTACATACAATTAGGCTTGTGTTAAGCAAACCTTGCCAGCTTAACGATGGAATTTGCATTGTTGACAAAAACTCCAATATATACTACATCAGCGAAGGCATTGCACAGGATGAAACATGATATCAAGTGCAATACGCTGAGAAACTCAATTCAAGGCCAGCTTGCAAATTTGTCAATAATGCACATTTCATGGTTATGCTGTCAATTCAATAATACCTAATATGTATAGCCAAATTATATGTAATATATGTATATAGAAAATGAATAAATACCCACGATTGGCACATCCAAAAGTCAGTCAATCAGTAAGAGTTAACTGTGAGTCTTTTCATTTTAACTTAACATTGATTGATTCTCCTTCTCCGACACCAAGGTTTATGTGCCTGTTGTCAAACCCACCATCAACTCGGTACAAGCACCGCTGTTGACATTAGGTCCTTTTTCAACGATACCAAGGTTTACGTGCCTGGTATCAACTTTATAATCAACTCGGTACAAGAACCGTTGTTGAAATTCAGCTGTTAAATTTAGTTTAACATTTTGGTGACCCCGACGTTTGCAACCTTCTGAGTATCAGACGGAAAGGATAACTGGTTCAAGTGCCAAGTATCCATCGATCCACTGATCATTGAAACATCCTTCAGTAGGCAGCAAACAGCTACCAGGTAGTATCCACATTCATCAATCAAGTCCTAAGCTAGTAACCTGCAGAAGACTCCAGACATCATATACATCATCAAGCTATCAAGTGTCCTGTAACCAGCAGACGACAACAATCAAGTCAGCATAAGCCGGTAACCAGCAGACGACAACAACGAATCCTGAACATAGCATTCAAAAACACGATACGTCAGCATCATGGGAATGGATGAACTATCATTGAGGCAAGATGAACTTGCACTGGCTCTACAAAAAGCTATATCCAATTACAAGAAGGCGCCACAAGAGCGCAGAACAATAGATGTCATAACAACAAAAGCCAAGGAGCTGGATTAATTGTGGGTACAGTTTGATAAACTCGACAATACCATCCGCGACCAACATGGCAAGGAAGTCGACCACCCATATTTCGTGAAGGATTTACACACTGCCATTCGCACGAAATACCGACAAGCACGCGATGAGATGGACAGAGCAGTACAGGCCAACAAACGTCTCCAGGCAGCATCAACCTCAAAGGCTGCACCGGAGGTACTCAAAACAGTACGGTCGCCGCAGCCAGCCACCAGACAAAGCGAATCAAGCACCGTGATAGCTGCCCCCAGAAGTCCGTCAAGTCAGCTATGCTCACTAATTGACAAACAAAAGAAGTCAATAGACACAGCTAGCAAACTACTTAGCCAAGTGCTTAATAGTGTGACACAACAAACGTCGCACTATTATGCAATGCAGGCGAAGACAGTAGAAACGCATTGGAAATCTGCCCAGGACCTGCACCAAAGGATCTGGTTATCTGATGAGCCCACCTCATATGACTACGAGGGTTTTGCCCAGATTGAGCAAGCAATCACTGCACAGATTGTGCAGCTTCAAGATATGGCTCGAGAATCAGCGGCATCAATTATGCAAGCCTCTCCAACAGCAGTCAACAGGCAAACAGCCAATATGACGACATCAGGTCTAAAACTTCCCAAGGTTGAACTACCAAAATTCGATGGCAGCTACCACAAGTGGAGGCAGTTCCACGATCTATTTATGGAGTTGGTCGACAAACAACCAATTCCAGCTTGCCAAAAGATGTGGTTCTTGAAGTCCAGTTTATCCGGTCAGGCGGAAGGACTAATTCGGCACTTCACAGCATCGGCAAATGATTACGAGGCTGCATTGGCGGTGGTCAAGGATCGATATGAAAACCCTCGGCTGCTGATAAACGCAACGTTAAGCAGACTGCTCTCCCAACCGACAATCAACAACGATCAGGCATCAGCGATTAAGTTCCTCCACGACACTACCAAGGAGTGCATCATGACTCTACAAGGTCTAGGAGTGAGCACCGACAGCTGGGACTCCATTCTGCTGTACATATTAACCCAAAACCTGCACAAAACCACTCACGCATTATGGGAGCAATCCTTAAAACAGCCGAAGGAGATACCATCTGTAAACGAATGTGTGGTAGTGTGCTGATTCTGCATTTATCCATCCCAGCACCGCTGTGGAATCAGACCAAAAATGCGTTGTAACGCTTTTGAAGAATGGGCTTTCATGGAGCTTCTGCATCAATTCCACGGCGACCTTAGCAGCGCACAATTCCAGTCTTGGTAATGTTACTTGCTTTGTTGGAGCTACTCGTGATTTCGCGCATAGGAAGCGAACGATTATCTGGTTTTGGGAATCTTGTGTTCGCATGTATGCTACCGCTCCATAGGCACGTTCTGATGCGTCAGCGAAAATGTGTACTTGGGGGTCCTTGGGTACTGTGCGACCGAAGACGTGGCGTGGCACGCTGATGGTTTCTAACTTCTGCAAGTCCTTTTTGAAGGTTAGCCATGTTTTGTGAAGTGGTGCTGGAAGGTCTGTGTCCCAGTCTATTTTAAGTTAAGCAGACTGCTCGTCGTGAACAAAACTACACTTGTAGTCATCTAACTGACAGCTTCGATCGACTTGAAGGAGAATTGCGTGTAGATAATAATCTGATAAGAAGCAGTCGCAACAGGAGAGGGGCAGTAAATCTCGTTGGAAACTTTGCACATACACTATTTGGCGTGTTAGATTCAGAGTATTCCAAAAAGATGTCAAGGACAATATTAAGCGTCAAAGAAAACGAGTCCGATCTGCTACATCTGCTGAAGAATCAAACATCCATCATTGATTCCACCGTCAACATCATAAAGCAGGGATCAGATAGCGGTTAAGACAAAATTTGATGAATTTGACCAACAAGTGAATCAAATGTGGAATCAATTGCAGAAAGAAGACGAAGAGCTGCAACAATCGAAATTGTTGGAACTATTCAACGCTCTGTCAATTCAACTAACTCTAATCGCAACCGATTTACAACGTACACAGTCAGCTATACTGGATGTTCTCACAGACACTCACCATGGTAAATTCAATCCGCTACTTTTAACTCCCGAGCAATTGCACACCGAAGTTGACAAAATTAAACTCCACCTGCCATCATCATTAGAACTACCTGCAAATCAAGAGGACTTAATACAACTGTATAGGATAATGAAAGTCAAGGGAGGACTCACTCAGGACCATGTTGTGTTTAAGATTATATTACCGTTGGTGGAACATGACCGATTTGAACTCTTTCTGCTCATTTCTGTACCAAATTGGATCAACAACACTATGGTGGCAATTGATACATGCACCACCTTTCTGGCCACAAATGCTGCTCGCGATCAATACCTCCGAATTAGCTCCGACGACTTTGCATCATGTGAGCGAATCAATCAAATTGAATACGTATGTTCAAATGTGCCAATCCGGTACAGCTATGAGGCTGAGATGTGTTCCTGCGAAATCAATTTGTTTAACAACAACACTCAACCAAATTGTAAACTAAAACCTGTGGCCAATAACATTACATGGCTACCATTGAAGAAAAAAAATCAATGGATTTATGCAATTCCGTCAACTTCACGAGCCACTGCAGTCTGCGGCAAGGAAATCATCCCGTTGACACTGAAAGGCTCAGGACTACTGACACTTCAGCCAGAATGCGTGCTGAAACACAATGCAATCTCAATACAAGGGCAAGAATCCGTGTCCAGTTCGTTAACAGCATCACGCACAAGCCTAGGAAAAATTACAGAATTATCTAATAGTGAACAAATAACCCCACTATTGCAGAAAATCAACGCGATCACTTACACAATACAACTGAAGAATCTCACAGAATTACACAATGCTCTGGCCAAGGAAAAACTGATGACACTGCACAAAATTCAACCACCAGACTATTACCACCATGCGGTCAGTTATACCGCACTGTTCCTGTCCGTGATACTTTTAATTACTGGGCTCATATGGAAAATACGAAGTCAACGTGGCGTCAATGTGCCAGAAATCATCACGTCAACAGATACGGTGCCTCAGCCTCGCCCTCGCCACCAACCAATAGAGAATCTTATATAGGTTGAGCTGTGCTCAACGCGCGGGAGAAATGTTAATTGCATTAACAGTTGATGTGCAAACCTCATTGGGAGGTATGTAACATTCAAACTTTTAATGCATAACATCTTCTTTTGCATACAATTAGGCTTGTGTTAAGCAAACCTTGCCAGCTTAACGATGGAATTTGCATTGTTGACAAAAACTCCAATATATACTACATCAGCGAAGGCATTGCACTGGATGAAACATGATATCAAGTGCAATACGCTGAGAAACTCAATTCAAGGCCAGCTTGCAAATTTGTCAATAATGCACATTTCATGGTTATGCTGTCAATTCAATAATACCTAATATGTATAGCCAAATTATATGTAATATATGTATATAGAAAATGAATAAATACCCACGATTGGCACATCCAAAAGTCAGTCAATCAGTAAGAGTTAACTGTGAGTCTTTTCATTTTAACTTAACATTGATTGATTCTCCTTCTCCGACACCAAGGTTTATGTGCCTGTTGTCAAACCCACCATCAACTCGGTACAAGCACCGCTGTTGACATTAGGTCCTTTTTCAACGATACCAAGGTTTACGTGCCTGGTATCAACTTTATAATCAACTCGGTACAAGAACCGTTGTTGAAATTCAGCTGTTAAATTTAGTTTAACAGATATTATACGACTGAGGTCTAATTTCCTTCCATTTGTTCATATGACCTACTCCCTTGACACCCTAGCATTTCAACAAAAGCCGTGATTTCCATCATCTCCCTTGATTAAGCTGCCCCCATATACCCCTGAGTTTAGTGATATTGCAGTGAAACATCCCAGAAAACTATTGAGTGTGTAGTATGACGAATTAGTTCGATCGGTGGTATGATTGCTTAGTATATTGCGATAGACATCTGACCATTCCAATACTTACATAAAATAGCCCACAGCCACTGAAAATATGCTATTTGTGGCTGTCTATATAAGAAACGAGTAAAGATGTGTGAAGGGTTACACCCACTTCAAAATATCTTTACCTGGGCGTGCGATTTAAGCATTGGCTTATTCAGATATCATCATTAGGAGCATATCTAGAGTCATTTTCGGTAGGGTGCTCTGAGTTGATTATAATGGAAGGAGGCCTTTATCTGATCGACCCCACTTCTTATGTATGGCTTTGTAGTGTTAATATACGGATATATATAAAAGTTCGTCCCAAAATATTGTATAGGTCGCAAGTTATAAAAATTTGTCCACAGTGGGCGTGGCTGTCAAAATAATCCACCCATTTTTTCTGTGGCTTTTAATGTAATTACACTCAATATTTTTATGAAATTTCGTTGATAAATCTTGTATAGGAACCTAGTAATAATTTTTGTTTTTTTTTGTGTGTGGCAGTAGTAGTATGATGCCTATGCTTCCCCATGCACCACACTAGTATGGACCCATTGTACATTACTGCCAATTTTTATTCATATTCAATAAGAGCAGAGCCAGGCTAATTTTAAATTTTTTCCTGGAAGTTCCTTATATGGAAAGTGGGAGTGTTCTTTCTTTGATCAACCTCAGTTATTGTAGTTGGATCTATAATCCCTACAAGCTGCTTCTCAAAAAATCTCATCTGTAAATCTCTAATAGATCTTAAGTTATGTATATTTGTTAACAATGGGCATGGAAATTGATATTTTTTTATATATTGATTTAACAGTGGAATAATTATAAATAATTAATACACTAATGTAACGTAACTTCGGCTTTTATTAACTTATGATTGTATTATTACAATTACATTACTCAATTTATACATTTGTATGTGGTATATTATATTAGATCTCTTCAAAATTATATAGTTTTACAAAGTATTTATATCACTAATATTATCCATATTGAAGGGTAGTTTGATGGTTTCTTACTTCCAAACATAATTAGTCTACTTTGGTTCAGTCCAGGACACTCCTCAAAAATATCAGTGGCTGATAACACAGGCGAGTTGCAGAAGGAGCAGGCTGGCTTAGGAGTGTCGCTTAGAATATAGCTGTGGGTAATTATGGTGCGCCCTATTCTGCGGCGTATGTAGGTTCTTAACAGTCGTGAGGATCAATTGGTTTTGTACCAGAGGGATTATATGCTCTGTAGTGGTGTTGATAGTCCATTCTCTGGTGAACTTAGCATTAGAAAAGTTAAAAGCAAGTGTGCGCATGTCATTGGTTCTTTTCCGGCTAGTTTTGCCCTTTCATCTGCCTCTCATTTTCTCGGATTCCAACATGTTCAGGTACCCACAGGATTTTGTTTGTTTTGTCTAGTAGGATTTCTCGGATATTTCAACAATTCATCATTTTCTCCATTTAATAGGACCTCGATTGCAGATTTGCTGTCACTGCATATAACTTATTTGATATCTGTTTTGGACGCGAAAAGTACCTCTTCATGCGTGGCAGCTGAATCGGTTGTGTTTTTTTTAAATTTTTTTTATATTTAAAGAGGAGGAAAACAACCCCGTCAGTGCGGGACTCTAACTCCGCTAAAACCTCTTATCGTCTATACGGTTTTCCCCTCCGGAGACACTGTTAGGTTTTACGTCGGGAGGCCGTAAGAGCATTTACTGCTCACTCGTCCGTGTTAGGTCTGTCATTGTGTCAGTCCTGTGTGTTTCAGTATCGGAGAGCCGCTGGCGGCTGCTTTTAGCGTTACGCGCTCGTTCTGCGATTCGCAGCGCCTTCATAATGGTGGCCGCGGCCGAGCAAACTGCTTCCCACTTAACGAGCGTATCGCACATATGGGTAATCAGGTTGTCCATTGTTGGTGGTGCATCAAGGACAGCACTCAGTTCATCCCGGTCGCATTGAAGTGTGGGCAGTCGAAAAATACGTGCTGTGCGTTCTCGTGCATCCCCCGGCAGTACGCACAGTACGGGTCTTCCGCATAGTTTCTCTCATGGAGGTAATGCTTAAAGCAGCCGCAACCGTGTGTCCTTGTTACCCATGGTGCGATGTGAGGGATCAGAATGAAAGTCCATCGACTCTTTTTAAATTGCTCACACCCTATTATGCAATGGTGTTTGTTATTTCTGCTGCTTTGATGATGTTTGTGGGTCTCACCCTCTGCTTGTAGAGCCGATTTACCTCCTTCGCCAGGAAGTCAATGGGTAGTTTGCTGCTTATTATCCCTATTACTTCGTCCGATACACTATGGAATACGCTAGCCACGCGTAGTGCGCTCAGCCTATTTGCTGACTGGATGCATTTAATGAAGGCTTTCACCACATATAAAATGATGGAGCTAGTACCCGTTGATAGCAGTCTCCGTTGACTTGAGCGTGGGCTTCCAATATTCGGCATCGTGCGTATAAGCATTCCGTTTAGCCTCGTGACCATTTCGCAGATTGCTCGCAGATGCTTTTTGAAGGTGAGCTTGGAGTCAATAATTACTCCCAGGTACCGAAGCTGTGGTTGGGATGCGATCTGATGATTTCCCACTGTGATGGTGAACCTCTCGCGTACTTTTCTCGTACTCAGTAGTACCGCCTCTGTTTTTTGTGCGGCCAGTTCCAGCTTTGCACTTGTGGGACACCGCCCGTGACTGCAAAGCGACGAAAGTCCTCATCAGTGTCGTATAACAACACTCTGTTCTGGAAATAGCTGGATATCAACCGTTGTAAGTACACCGGAACGCAGAAACTCCGCAGTGCTTCCATAATTAGATGCTAGCTCGCTGAGTTGAACGCATTTTTTATGTCCACCGTAATCA
Organism: Clusia tigrina; assembly: GCA_920105625.2. NCBI lineage: Eukaryota > Metazoa > Arthropoda > Insecta > Diptera > Clusiidae > Clusia > Clusia tigrina. The sequence continues at coordinate 370,671,544 of OV050030.1, forward strand.
CCGCGCAATACTTCTTTGTACCTCCTCGCCATCGCTTGCCACTTGTTGCTTCACGGGCTGGACATAGTGGACAGGCTGAATGGCATCTACCGTCGAAAGTCCCCTTCGGAAGCCATATTCACGGTCGGAAAACCCACCATGTTTTTCTACCGCCTCCAGGAGTCGTTCGCAGATAATCCACCTCAAGATTTTACCTACCGTGTCTAACATGCACAGCGGTCGGTATGCTAAGGGTTGGTCTGGTTGCTTTCTCGTCTTGAGCAGTAGTAGCAATCGTTGCTGTTTCCATTTATATGTGGATATCCTTCCTTTATTCACGCATTGTACATAAAAGCAAAAGCTTCTGGCCTCACCTCTATTGCCGCTTTTAGTGCCACATTTGGGATGCCATCTAGACCGGGAGCTTTGTTGTCAGCATTCTCCTCAGGATCAAGATTGCATCGCCACTGGTAACAGCTGGGATGTCGCTAATTGGACCCTTGCTATGATTGGGCATTCTATCCGTCTGCCGTGGGAAGAGTGTATCTACAATAGCTCTCATCAGGGCGGCGTCAGTTGGTTGCGGTGGCCTAGCCCCTTTTAGCTTACTCAGGACTACTTTCGCTTCGGTTGTGTATACTGAGCAGTATAGGCAAAGAACCGACAACTATTGTGCCACCTAGGTCGTTTGCCACTGCAAAAGTAACACTGGTGTCTGATTTCGATCAATCGGTAAAAATAAGCTCCCACTCCGCTCTAAATGGATGAAGGGCTTCCATGTAAAGTTGAATGTATTCGTTTGCTATGGTGAGGGATGAATTTACTACGTTGCAATGGAGTAACTTTGGAATTAGCATCATTGTGTTGTTAATTGTTCTTTGAGTAATATCCGGTAGCCCTGCTTTTGTTAGGAGAGCTTTGGTGGGTGATGTAGGAAAGGCGTGGATGCTCCTTCTGGGCGCTGTGTGGTATGTTGCACGTAAGGTGTTAAAATGTGTTTTAGCACATTGACGATATATAGAGAACCCAATATTAGATAATATTAGAGCTTTAGTTACATTTACAAGGGCGACATCTGTATCAACAATGTTTAGATGAAAGATATTTTACAATATTTAACATACTCGTATTTCCTTAAAAGTTAGCCTTTTATCAAAAATTAAATCACTCCTTAACGAGTTAGTATGTGGGATTGGAACACAGAGGCGGCGTAGGACCTAAATTTGATGTGGGCAAAATAAAATTGCGAGGCCACTGGTGGCGCAAGACACGAATTTTATACAAAGAAAAATTTTTTTTACAGCTTAATATTTTCATTCATAAACACATAAGCACTATATCTTATTATATAGTAATTACATATAGTCAGTTAAACATAAAGTGCCTGCCTTTAATCCTACTGAACTCCTTAATAACTGCATCGTAATCTAGCTTAGATGCTGTATCTGCTTCAATTGAAAAAACTGCCAAAGCTGAAAATCTTTGCTAACCCATTGTGCTTCTTAAATAATGTTTTATTAGTTTTAATTAGAGAAAAGCTTCTTTCTCCCGAGGCTGTACTTACTGGTACTGTTAACAAAATTAAAATTACAATAGATGTTTGGGTAAATTTTTTAAAAATTACTTTCTGTTATGTATCGTAGCAGGTATTTTACATCTTTAATAAAGTCCTGTAAGTTTGGAATCATTCTTCGTATAATTCGTAAGGTTGGAAGTCACTACTTTCACCCACTCGAATGACTGTGAGTAAATCTTCAAGTGTTTTAATATACATATGTTTTCTGTTGGAATATTTTTTAATTTGCTTAGATCAGAGAGAAAACCAACATTTTTAAATATTGACTTAAGGATATAAATCTTGAATCCACTCACTATAGAATCAATCAAAAAGAGACCATTTCGTATCTGGGAGACTGTACCGGTTCATCATTGCTTTCATAATTAAACATCTTTGTCTTTTTGAGAACCCTTTTATTTTTGAACTCTTTTGGCAGATCATAACTGCTCTTTCCAATAAATTGACGAGCGTCAGACAAGCATTGTTCGAACCCACTTCGTCGATATTCTTTAATTCAGTCACCAATTGTACGCAAATGTTCCAGAGGAATGCTTAAATGAATTTGTGAGGATTACCATAATTTGATTGTGATATTGACACATGATAATATCTGATACCATAAATGTATTGATATGATATATTCTAAGCTATGCATTTCATTTAAAACCGAATCACAATCACTGAGTATGTGATACCTTTGTCTTAAAGCTTTCAATGCATTCAACAACATCATCAAATTACAATAATATGGCCTTCACTACCTCGATTCTGCTTTCCTACCTTTGCTATAATTTGCTTTAATTTGCTTTTGATTAAATCGCAGCGTTTGCTGGAACTTTAAAACACCAAATAAATGTTCTGGATAAAGCCAAACAATGTTTTTGCTGCCGCAGAAGATTTGGCTGCATCTACCAACAGCACATTCCAAATATGACAACCGCAAGGTGTAAAAAATGCCCTGGGACTAATATTCAATATGCGTGTCTCAACTTCACTATTTATGTTTACCATATTTGAGCCATTATCGTATCCTTAGCCACGACAATTTTGAATATCCAATCCATATCTCTAGCTCTTCTAGAATGGCATTAGTAAGATACTCTCCAGTTGTCTCAGCGACAGCAAGAAATCCGATAAAGATTTCTTCAACTGTGCCGATTGATGTATTACAAAATCTCAAGGTAATTGACATTTGCACAATTCGACTGTGCAGTCGAGCAAAATAGAGTAATACTTTGTCTCTTTTACACTACGAATCGCTTCATCGGTAGCTGTTTTTGCCATCAATGAGATCAATTCATTTTGAATATTGTGGCTTAAATATGGAAGTTGTTTGTTATTAATGCGATTCATACGTTCTCGTAATGTAGGATCATATTTACATATCAATTTAAACAAGTCTATGAAGTTACCAGAATTCCCACTCTTGTCCTTGAGAGATTCTCTGTGACCTCTAAGTGGCAGATTATGAGAAGCTAAAAAATTAATGATATCAATTAATCTATCAAACAAATTGTCCCAATATTTCTGAGACTCACGAATTAGCCTTTCGTTTTCTTGGTGTATTGTTTTCCATGTCTTATTTCTTTCTCTAATGTCATCCATTGGAACAAAAATGCCATACATATGTCCTTTAGTATTTTCATGTCTTTGTAAAATACTACATAAGTGCTTCCAGTTAAAGCACCCTCCCTGTACCATCTGAGTTTGTGAATTGCCAAATAGTCTGCATGGAAAACAGAAAACTTTATTTTGAGAATTTGAATAAACCAACCAGCGTCGATGTTGAGTTTCACCATTACTTAGTTTTCTTCAAAAGTGAAAATAAGAAAAGTGCCTACGATCCTCGTCTTTGTGATAATCTTCATTACTTCTATTTAACTGCTGTGTAGGGCCGCTTTGAACTATATCATTACTTTTATGAATCCATTATGGGAAATGTCTACATTCCCGGGTCTGAACTAACAAATGTTTGCTTAAGTACATCACTGGCATCGCTTCTGACTTTCGGTGAATTTCTTTGTTTTCTTCATAAATTTTGCAGTTAACACAGGAGTTTTAGTTTCAGATTCTGATTAGCTACAGCTTGAGCCAATCTCTATTTCCGGCAGTGGTTCGGTCCTCAGTGCACGTAGAGTACTTCTCAAATTCAACGAGGCCTCGTACGTGACTATATCTTCTTTGGAAATCAAATCAATCGATTCAGATGATCCAGACGCAGGATTTTTGAGAAATTTCATCATATCTGAACTTAAAACGTGATTCGATGCAGCTCTTTTAGATATCCTTTTTCTTTTTGTTATCTCTCCTAGAGCCTGAGGTGAAGATTGTATATTATATCTGTAGCCTGAAAACAATGTTGAACGTTTAAAAAAGGCTTATGGCTTTTAGGAATACTGGAAATCTAAGGTAAATTGTAAAACGTTATTCTGAATGTTTGCTGGAATGATCCAACATTGCTGAAAACTGTATGTTAATGCTGTATTATATGTTCTAATTATTGTTTAATTAGGATATATACACGAAGAACAAGAACAATAACCAAATTTCACGAAAATAACAGAACTTTTCTCAGTATGAAACTGAATGGTGTAAAAATGTCAAAATGATAAATAAAATAATTTTGTTCTATTTTTTTCTCGAAAAAATTTAATAAAAATATTTTGCTTTTCTTCACGTATCTATATTTATATGTACTTTCGAATAAAGGAAAATCTACACTTTATTTTGGTACATAATTGTTGTTGTTTTTGTAATTAAGACCATCTGTTTTTACAGCAGGAGCACGCAATTTTCAGAAAACATGTCGATGGTTTTGCTTCTCACTGTATGTTTGAAATTATTTCCTACCCCTTCCTTAAGTAAGTATGTAGGTATACCGTTATTTTTTATTCACAAAGAAAAGTGCTAAAACATAACATAAAATAGTCTTTCCCTTTATATGCATGCATGTCTTTTATTTCAATATACCGGACCGATTAACAATTGCTATCATTTATTTTTTCAGTGCATTTGGTGAAAAAATGCTTGAATGTAGTAGTAAGGCACTTCAGTCTTAGAATTTTGGGCATCACTATATATAACACTGTTTTTATTTGAATTAAAAAATAAAAATAATTATTGCCTGCTTCGTAACTCTTTCATAAGCAACGATTGCCATTTCCTTGGAATATCGTTTAAATCAGGGATGTCCACGAAAAATTTATCCGGAGGTAGAGAAAATAACAAGACTCACTTACTACTCTCACACCAACAACAAAAATGAATGCGACCATAACATATAAGTACATACTTGCATTCGTGTGAACGTAAACGCTCGATAACTCCAAAAAAAAAAATATTTGCATTGAGTTACGCATAAACTGTATAAATTTGAACGCGCTAACATTACTGCTAGAGAATGGCAAAAGTCAACAAATTATGTTCAATTAAGTTCAAATAAATTTAATTAATTTACATTAAACTCTGTTGAATGTAAATTAAATAAATTTTAACTTTAAACCAAATTGAAATCGCATGTTAACGCGGTCCTACTGTACATAAATTCCCAAAGAGACACAAAAAATTTCGTTTTTTTTCGTGTTCGGGTTCTTTTTATACGTTTTCGCCGCCGACAATCGCATGGTGACTGCGCTTCGAGGCGGCATTGCGCGACAGCGTTTCACGGCTGGGCTTGGCGGCACCGACATACAACACATGTCTTGCCAATTCCTCCGTCACCGAGAACCATCACCGTCTACCGTATCTACGCGTAGCGGCTGTGCCGCGTATTTTATACAATGCTTTGTACTGCTGCGCAAGCGCATGGCGCCAATGCTCTTTTCGTGTGTTTTCTCGCGTACCGAGAACCAGCACCGTCTATTGTGCCCCTGCGCAGCGGATGGCAGCAGACCCTGTTGCAGCATATTTCGTACAATGCTTTGCACCGCTGCGCTAGCGCATGGCGCCAATGCTCTTTTCGTGTGTTTTCTACCGCACCGAGAACCAGCACCGTCTACCGTGCCCCTCCGCAGCAGATGGCAGCAGACGCTATTGCAGCGTATTTCGTACAATGCTTTGTACCGCTGCGCAAGCGCACGGCGCCAACGACATGCAACACGTACGAGTATGTTGCTAACTCCTCCCCCGCTTAAGATCTGACGGGCGTCCCGCCCTGAGGCACTACCACGCTACTTCTGATATGATTAAGATTATCCAACATTTTCCTTGCTGCTCTTTACCTCGGAAATATAATGAACTATGTGGACAGGCCTCTGATTAGTAACAGAGTGTATTTTGCTGTTATACCTGGATACCGCTAACAAAACTAGCTCCCCTATATCCGAGGAATAGTCCGCTGCTTTGAGGCATCGTGCAATCTCCGTCAATGTGCTGCCCGTTAGATGTGCGGTGAAGGAGCGCAACTACATGAATGCTAGCATCGCATTGATTTTTTAGTAGCGACTTATAGCGTTAGAAGTCAGCGATCTTTTGTTGTCTACCACATTTCGTGTATCCTTAAAGATATCTAGGGTTTCCAGTAGGGGTCCTTTGAGGTCCACTATACTTCTGGATCTTATGGATTTTACGATGGCAAACTTGGCGAACTTCTGCAGGCATGTGAGGAAGTGGTGACCTGCGTGGAATAGATATCGAGATGCAAAATTTCGCCCGGATGCATGGGAATATGGGTTTTTTCTATTTGGGTTGCGTGTGGGTGTCGATTGTATTTACCTTCCTGGCATATGCAGCAGGCAGATGTCAGCTGCTTGAATTGCTTACGGATACCGGGGAAATATGTCCTCCGCAAAGCCTGACGTGTAGTTTCATTCGGCGAACGGTGGGTTCTGTTGTGCTGTCTGGCTAGGATTTCTTGTTGCTCGCTTGGGTTGGTGATATCCTTTACCCTTCTCTCACTGAATCGGAACTCCACGGATGGGAAGAGATCTGGCAAGTTGCCTCCAAATATTGCAATGTAACTCGATCGCAATATATTACATTCGCAACATTGATGTTAACGGACTCGTTCAGCGGCTGGACCAAGTCCGAAGGTGAGGCATAAGTTAATACATCCCTGAACTGTTTCTGGAATACCATGACATCTCGCCATGAAATCTTGGAGGATAAGCTGATTTATGACGCAATTGACGGGGTTTTCGACAGTCGGGATAGGTGATCCCAGCGACTTTTCAGCACTGCTATTGGTTTCACATTACTTAGCTTTCTTCATTATTGCATTTATGTGCTGTCGTGAAAGCGCGTCCGCGACAACATTGAGTCTTCCTGGCTTGTAATGGAACCTCGGGGCGATCCTCAATGAAGGATCGTCATCGTTTCATCTTTGAGTTAACATTTCTGTCCGAGAGAGCGAAGGTAAGGGGTTGATGGTCTGTATAAATATTTAGGTTCTTGACTCCGTATAGGTAGTTTCTCAGCTTCTGCAATGACCAAACAATTGAAAGCAGCTCTCTTTGATTAGTTGCATAGTTCTCCTCTGTATCGGAGAGAGAGCGCGAGATCATGGTAATGGGCCGACCTCCCTGTAATAGTACAGCCCCTAAGGCATGGGATGAAGCATCCATGGTAAGATCGAATGGTTTTCCGAAATCCGGGTAAAGAAGCAAAACATCTTCTGATGCAAGTGCTGACCTCACACGCCGAAAGGCGTCTAAGGCATCCGCGTCGAGGACAATCGAAGTGTTTTTAGACTTTGATGCGCCTATGTGACCATTCTTCCCCCTCAGATACCTGGTTAGGAGCTTGGTAATCCGAGTGTAATCCTTGATGAACCTTCTATAGTAGCCCGTCAAACCTCAGAAGGATCTTAAGGCCCGAAGGCTGTGGGGCTGCTCAAAATCAACGATATCCCTCACCTTGTTTGGGCAAGTTTTTATGCCCATGTTGGAAACAACAAATCCCAGGAACTCTACCTCCTTTTTAAAGAATCTAGACTTTTCTCTAGTGACTCGCATATTAGCCTTGAATAACCTGTCCAAGACCCTGCGTAGATCCGTAAGATGCGTTGTCGAATCTGGATATGAAATGGAAATGGAAAATATGATCATGTCATCCATGTAAATATAACAGCTCCTTGCAATCTCCTCCCGGAGTACGTCATCAATAGCTCTTTGGAAGATACTAGGGGCGTTCTTAAGGTCCATGGGTCGGCGGCAATATTCATACTTGCCATTATTTATTGAAAAGGCAGTTTTCTTCCGGTTCTCCTCTGCTAAAGCGATCTGGTAGAAGTCATTTTTTAGATCGATAGTTGAGATATATATGTAGATTTTCCCAATTTTGCGAGAATGTGTCGGGTATTGGATATCGGTCGCTAATGGTTTTATCATTTAATCGCTTAAAATCCAAAACCAATCGCAGTTTCCAGTCCCCGTTTTCATATACTCCTTTCTTGGGTACTACCCAGAGGGGGTTATTAAAGGGGGACCGAGAAGGTCGTATGATCCCGTCCTCGAGCATGCTACTTATTTCCTTATTTACGAATGTGGTGGCTGCAATGGGGTAAGGATATGATCGGGCGTAAACTGGATCATTGTCTGTAGTTCGGATGGTTGCAAGGACGTTGGTGTTGGACGGTAGGCCCTCTCTGGGATCCGCAAACACCCCATTCAGATCAATCATGAGTTGCTGGAATTCCGTAGTGGCCTCAGAGGGAATTTCCGTTTGATCGTTGCTGCTGGTATGCTCTTCTTCTTCGTTCTCGTCTATGATGGAATCTGTGTAATTCACCCCTTCAAACATCCTGAAAGAGCAGCGTTTCCATTCCCCGGGCATGGCTGAGGGTTCCCACGTCTAAGTTGACATAAGCCGAGACGTCCGTTAGCAGATCAAACCCGATTATAGCGTCAAAGGTGTTTAGAGTGGGAAGCATGTAAAAGGTAGAAGTCGTTCCTAGCACATTCATTCCACATTTCCTAGTGACATGAACACTCCCCACCACAGTTTTGACCTTAAATGGTTTGTTTACCGGCTTTATTCCCCGCAGGCCAGGGATATCCCTAATATAATTCTTGGCAGAGCCGGTGTCCACCAAGAACTTTAAACGCTGTGATGCTAAGGTCATTTGAAGGTATGGGAGGAGTGATCTCCCAGCCCTAAAAAATTCACCTCGTCGAAAGTTGTTTCCCCTTCAACATCGGCACCGGGGTCATCCCGTCTGTAGTCTCGGTTGCGACGACGACCTTCACCCCGGAAGCTTCCATTGGCCCAGCCACCAGGAGAATAATTACTTAACTCAGCGTCCAGGAAATTGACTCTTGGGTGTTTCGAATCGTGTGAAGGTGGTAGCGACGAAGGTGGCCTTTTTTAGCTGGATGATCAGCACCGCCGTCTCCTCTTTGACTGAAGAAAGCAACCGACGATTTACTGAGAGTCGCAACGAGATATGCGAAATCCGGAAAGAACTGCAGATCCTTGGACAATCGGCAGTACCTCCCACAGTTTCTAGCGATGTTACGTTCGATCGAGAGGGTGAAGGGGTTGATTCATTCGTGCTCATTCAAGCCCTACGCGAGTTTAGTGGAAGCAGGACGCAGTACGCTTCCTGACGGAGATCTGTCACTAGCGCTTACGCCCCTTTCAAGGGTTCGGAAGGTCTTCCTCGCCATTACCAGGCGGTTCACCTGATCCAAAGCAAGGTAATGGGAGAGGCCGATGCCCTCCTAACATCTTTCAATACGCCTACTAACCTTGACGCAGTACTGGCTCGGTTAGATTTTACATATGCAGAGAGAAGACCCTCACACGCGCTTCAACAAGAAATGCTGAGTCTCAGGCAAAGGGCATGTAAACAAATTTTGCTCATTTCTTGATCACATCTTCCAGCTACAGCAGTGCTTTTTGCATTCAAATGTAACAATGCCTTGCTTAATATTGAAATTTAGAAAACTATTGAAATTTAGAAGAATGGCTAATAATAATATTAAATACTAATAAGTCGAAGAAAGCTGCATAAATTTCCAAGGCGCGAGGCCCCTCGGACCGCGAGTCCGTGTGCGCTAGCCCACGTCGGCCACGCCTGACACCACTTCTGTTGGAATATTAGATTGGGATAGGTTCATAATAATAATAATTTAGTTCCAGTAGTTTGTCCCATGGCCGATATTGCGACCTAAAATATCTTTTGTATCATACCACATTTGCCATTAATGATCCATGTGATCACAACTGTCCGATCTACTATGCCCTAAAGGTTTAGTACCGGCATTTCGTCCGTTTGGTGATGTCAAATCGTCACAATAATTTATCAGGTTCTTTTCTACCTAGATGTTCCTTCTCTAAAGAAGGGAATTAGTTGAAAGTCATGTTCTTTCATTATCATTTCCACTTTATGGATGATGTTGAGAATTTCCATAAAAGGAGCTTTCTTTAATTCTTCCAGAGCCAGCTGGTTGCGGTGGAATATGTTCATTCTAGTTCTTGCCAACGCAATGCATTTGCACAGTATGTGCTCTGTGATTTCTTCTTCTTCTAGACAGAGGCGGCACTCCGTATCATCAAGAATGTGAATTTTAGTTAGGTGATATTTGAAGTAGTAATGAGCTGATAGAAAACCTACTATTTATTTTCCCTATGTCTGCTTTGCACATATTGCGCAGTTTTTTATTGTAGGTAATGGCCTTACCAGTCTTTTGACTTGGCGAAGTCCCTCTATCCCTCACCAGTTTGACATTCTGAGACTATGTTCCCAGCTATCTAACCTAGATTTAGCCTCCGCCCAGTTGATACCACAGTATGGCTCCGGACCTATGAGGCTTGGTGCGGAACCGACCCTAGCCAGTTCATCAACAATTTCGGTGCCTTCGATCCCCGAATGACCCGAAAAGTTTGTAGGTTGTTGAAATATTCTTCTACCAGTTTCGATTTTAGAGAATATGAAACTAATGCTTTTAATGCTTGACTATCTGAATAGATAGCTATATGTGCACCCTTAATACCCCTTCTCAGATTTGCAGATTCAGATTGCTTGAATTTCAGCCTGGAAGACGCTAGGCTACCTGGCTCTTGGTTCTGAGATTTTGGTATTTGGTCCATAAACACCTGCACCAACTCAGTTGTTTGTTTTTGAAACGTGTGTGAACCATTACAGATGTTGGGGTCCTGTTCTGCTTGTCAGCGAGAGATGTCCTCTGGGATGTCCTGTCACGGGAACCTGTGAAACCTACACCACTTTATTAAATGAGCACTGCACTATTTTAAGTTTCAAACAACAAGAGAGCTTTATTCTTAAAATGCTAGTTCTTATATACTATTTACAAATAAACATTACAGTCTACGTCTTCACTTTTCTGGTGTTCCAGTTACGCAATTGTTATTTGGTGTCAGTGGCTCAAGCCAACTGACCTACTGCAAGTAAAAGTGTCGTCGGTGCATTCTAAATGCCCCTCGTCAGCTTGACTGCGGAACTGTGACACCCTAAAAGTTTACATCATAATTAATGAATAATTACTGTTCATTTTTAATACTTGCACCCTAAAAATATGTGCGTTCTTAATGAATTTAATAGGAGCCGGTGCTGTGAGTCAACTACGCGTAAGTAGCTTGATTCTAACTCACAACATCCCTCCCCTCTTTCTAAAAGAAGTTAGTGCAACTAACTTCCATAAAATCTCTACAATATTTTTCTTGCACTGTAAACAATTATGTGCATTTATTTAACTCTATAGTACATATATATAATTTGTTTTATTTTTTTTTCATGAAATCGCCTTGTTTGGGTTCTATCACGGTTTTTTCTTCCTTTTTTATATATAAATTTTTTTTTTTCTCTAGCTTTTATTTTCTTTTGTAGTTTTCTTTCTTTTATTTTTATTTTTTTCTTTACTTTGTTTTTGTTTTTGTTTGTTTGTTTTTTTTTTTTTTTTTACTTTGTTTTTGTTTTTTTTTTTTTTTTCTTATTTTTATCCATCATTATTTTTTTTTATATTCCCCTTTTTATAATTTGGTCTTTCATTGACTCTTTTCTCATTGGCGTATATACAAATACCTAAACAATAACACAATTCTATTCTATACATAAAACCTTATATTATACTGCGCCCTCTGCTACCTGCTGGTCCAGTTGACGACTGCCGTTGTCGGAGTGAAGTCCCTCGATGAACTCTGCATACCCCTCCCTTCTTTCTGGACCGGTACGTAAAAAGATGATGCAAGCTTGCGCGATTAGATGCGCTTCTGACGAAGTCAAAATAAATATTCGATATTCGCTTAGTGAGTGACAATGGATATTTTCTCATTGGAGAAATCGTTACGAAGTTTAGCCGATAAATCTTGGCTATGTTATGTTTGATCTTTTCGTGGTTAAAAACGATTTTTTGCGCCAGGAGATTATTCTGCGAAGCTAATTGAACGATGTAGTTGTGGCTGTTATTGTTATTGTAGTCGTTTCTCGGTGGAATTACGGAGTTACCTCGGGTTTTGGCTAAAATTATCTCTTTTTCATTTTCGACAATAATACAATATACATACTGATATATGTAATAATGGCAAACACGTTGGATTCTTTATACGGACAACGTACATGTTAGTGCTTTTCATGCCATTTAGTCAGTTATGCAATAAAACTCAAGTATTATTAGACTTTTACTAGTCAGATAGAGACTCTTCCATTCGGCCGATACCATCTCCATTTTTTTATAAGCTTAAATCGTAGTCATCTCGCAGATGGGAAGTTGAAAGCTCTTCCACTTTTTCATATAAAAATAAATTCTCACTAATTTCGTTTTCCTTTTTTCCCACCCAAAAATTATCTCCGGACATTATCGTTGCCAAACTCGTCTTTCTTCCTTTGCGGCTTACTGATCACTTTTCTTCTATGTCTTCTTACTTCTCCTCATTCAGTCAGATTTTTGTTCGCTGCACTTGCATTTCATCTACTGGTCTCCTGGATGTTGGTTAACATCTTACTCAGTCTTCGACGCTGCAGGAAGTCCCTTCCAGGTTCATGCTGCACCATATTGAACCATCCAGATGTTTGTTCACCAACGCCTGAATATCTAAAAACAATACGCTTAGCTTATCGGACTTGCCGAGTTTTAGCTATTACATTCATTCAATTTTTAACGTAAACAGTAAATTGGATTCAAATCTATATATCGCTTATCTACTACGTCTTAACAAACAAACTATAAACAAGTAACAAAAACTATTTCCTTTACAAATACTATTAATTAACTATAATACATTTTCTTACAATTGTTGGCGGCATTAAAACTTTAAATCCTTCTCAAATATATACATTTTACAAAAATTTGCTTCATACATAATAATTATTTTCTAATTGAATTATATGCCGCCCAAAAAAATTTTTTATATCAATTCTTGGCAAAACTAGTGCCTTTTACATAAGCGAGATTATTTAAGATAAACCCGTTTATGTGAAAACATTGTCCATTGCATGACTATATCTTTCATCGCATACAATTGATTTTTTATTTAAATTTACTTCTAGCCTGATATGTATATATCCATTAACGATTCTATTTTCCATCCTGTAATTAGCTCGTATATGAATACATGCATACATTCAAGGCGCTTTAATTTACCTAGAATTAATTACTAACGTTATTTTCCCCAATTAACTATACATTTTTTCGAATTTCCATACGCTAATTTCCTAAACAATAAACAGTTAAAACCCATGTACGAGTATATCTACATATAGCCTGCTGCAGTATCTGCAAATATATACATACGCACATACCCATTCCTCCTAACTAGAATATTTACTTCTTTAAATATACATTCGTACATTCATTTTTTATCTTATACACATATACATATATATACTCGTATATATACTTACTTCACCAGCAGTTCCGTTGCCTGGCGTTAACGCTCATGCATCGAATTTCAGTGCATACACTGCCGTATGTATGTATGTACATATTCGAAGTTTTGTTTTATATTACTTACCCACGACTGTCTTATTATTTCATTTTATTTTTTAATTACGTGCAATATTTATCATTATTTAAAAAAAAATATTTTTCCCTACTATGCTTCGTTCGGCCACAGTGCATAATAAGTACTTTTATTACGTCAACTTTAATCGCTCGATTTTAAGTGGCACACTTCTACTGGCCTTGACTTTGAGAATCGGAACTGTGTGTGTTATTTGATACACACACGTACATGTTTACGTTGTTATTTTTGTGTTTACACTTGTAAGACACTGCTAACACATGTCTTTATTTGTGTGGTCTAATGTGGAATAATTTCAACAAATTATTATGTAGCTTTTTATTTTTGCCCTTAATTGTTACGACCGTTGTAACTGGGCTTTTGATCTCTGCTACTACATAGGGACCTATCCACACAGGTGAGAATTTGTTTCTCCTAGCCTGATTCTTCATTAGTACTTGATCACCCACATGAAAAACTACTGGGTTTAGTACCTTGTTATAGGCTTCCCTGGCCACTCGTTTAGCACATTCCTGGTTTTCTCTAACCAATTCGTGCGCTCGCTGTAACTGATACTTCTGTACTTTATTCGGGTTATCAGCATTGTATACAGGCGCACATTTGCGCTTCAAATTCGCTGGCATGTTGAAATCAAACCCGTAGAGTGTTCTAAATGGAGTTTGCTTCGTTGATACATGCACAGTATTGTTGTGTACGTGCATTGCAGTGGTCAACCATTGATCCCAATTCGAGCCGTCTTCCTTGGCGAAACTGCGCAAGTACTCGGCCAGAGGTCGATGACTACGTTCCAGTGAGCCATTCGCCTGCGGATGATACGGTGTTATATGCAACTTCTTAATTCCCAGCATTTTACATGTTTCTGAGAATAATTTCGATACGAAATTTGAACCATTGTCGGTTATCAAAACCTTAGGTATGTTGTATCGTGCTACTATTTCATCAAAGAATGCTTTGGCCACCGTGCTTGCTTCAGCATCGGGTATAGCCACGCACGCCATATACTTTGAGAAATCGTCTTGGAACGTCAAAATATATTTATTCCCCGAAACAGTCTCAGGTAAAATACCTACAATATTCATATGAACTTTATCAAATGGCTGTTTAGGTGTGTCAGTTAACACCATTGGCATCTTCGTCAGCCTTGAGCTTTTGTTGGCCTGGCATTTTGGACAACTCTTTATATATTTCTTAATGTCCTTGAGCATACCCTTCCATCCGTATACTCGCCTAATTCTGTCATGGGTTTTCCAGAATCCCTGGTGTCCACCTAGAGGTGAATCATGGAAACCCTTTAACACAGCCTGGATATCCTTTATATCCTTCAGCCATTCCACACTACTGGCCCTTTGTTCATTAGCAACGTCACCCGCATTGCTAACATTTCCTGTTGCATCAATTTTATCCTTTTGCATTCTCTCGGCCTTCTCCTTATCTGACCGTGCTTTGGACCTTGTTTGTACTACTGATACTTTTTGTGCCTGCGGTACTCTGCTGAGTGCATCGGCATTCAGATTCTTTTTCCCAGGTTTGTATATGACTTCAAAATCATACTCAGACAATTTGTGTCTGAACCGGGCTAGCCTAGACGTTTGGTCTTTCAAATTGGCTATGCCTCTCAACGGCTGGTGATCAGTATATATCTTGAATGGGCGTCCTAGCAGATATGCCCTAAAATTCTTTGTAGCCCAACCTATGGCTAGAAATTCCTTTTCTATTGTGGAGTATCTCTTCTCTGTGTCACTAAGCGCTCTGCTTGCGAATGCTATTGGTCGGTCATTCCCGACTTCCCCTTGTGACAATACTGCCCCTAATGCTTCATTGCTAGCATCAGTGGTCAACAAAAAAGTTTGCTCAAAGTCGGGGTATGCCAAGATTGGTGGCGAGCTAATTATTTCTTTTAGCCTCTCGAATGCTTGCTGACATCTCTCTGTCCATTCGAACTTTGCTTCTTTTCGTAGCAACTTGTTAATTGGCAACGCAATTCCGGCTAGTCCTTCCACGAACTTTCTATAATAGTTCACTAGTCCTAGGAATGCTTGCACTTCTTTTCTGTTTCTTGGAACCGCTAAATTTCTAACGCATTCCACCTTCTGCGGGTCAGGCAGTGCTCCTGCTTCTGAGCAACGATGGCCTAAATAAACCACCTCTCTTCGCAAAAATTGACACTTCTCCGTGTTCAATTTCAAGTTGTGTTCTCGTAATTTCTGGAGCACCTTGCGCAAGCGTTGCGAATGCTGCTGCAAGTTCTTCCCATAAATTACAATATCATCGAGATACACAAAACAATCTAACCCTTGTAAGCCTGTTAGCACATGGTTCATTAGCCGTTGGAAGGTAGCCGGTGCTCCTGTTAATCCAAACGGCATTCTATTGAACTCGTAATGGCCTAAACCGGTGCTGAACGCGGTTTTCTGCTTATCTTGGGTATCCACCAGAACTTGGTGGTAGCCACTCGCTAAATCAAGTGTAGAAAAATATCTACTGTGTCCCAATTGATCCAGAATCTCTTCTATCCTTGGTATCGGGAACACCTGCTTGATAGTGGCGTCGTTCAATTTCCTAAAATCGACGACCATTCTCCACTTCTTCTGACCCTGCGCACCTCCCTTCTTTGGTACCAAAATTATTGGTGAGTTCCAAGGCGAGATACTCGGTGAAATAATGTTATCCTTTAACATTCCTTCCACTTGCCTATTTACCTCATCTTTGTGAGCTTGCGGCAATCTGTATTGCTTCTGGTTAATTGGCGCTTGATCCACTCTAGTAGGTATTTCATGCTCTACCTCTGGTGTATATGTTAGCTGGTCTCCTTCCAGCAAAAATATGTCATGGAATGACATACAAATGGCTTCTATTGATGCCTTCTCTTCTGTATTTACGCTTGGGTCTAACTTTAGTGATTCTAGCACTCTCTCCATTCTTTTCCTTACATCTATCTGCTTAATCTGATTAACTGTTCCATAGTTCGGTTCCTTAAAACTATCATAACTAGTGAACTTAGGCCTAAAATCCTTATCCATATAGTAGTCCTCCTCTGACGCATTTAGTACACAAGCGTACACTTTACCCTTGTCAACGTGCGTTATGGTCTCTCCCATATACACACCCTCCGCTAGCTGCTGCTTGTGCAAAACAACAGTCCTGAGTTTCGTGTTTACACGCATAGTAACTACTCTGGTTGACCTTGCGTTCACTACCTCCCTACAATTCTTAACCCTATTCCCGGTTCCTTCCTGCCATGACTTCAATGGGAGAGTAAGGATTCTATTCTTATTATCATCATAAAATGATAACTGTTTCTCCAGCGCATCCAGTATGGTGCGGCCCCAGAGATTATCGCGGCCAATTATCCCATCGGCCGGGATACCTTCCCTATCCAATTCAACTGCGTGCACTCTAAAACTCATTCCCTTAACTTTACTGTGCCCTATTTTAAGTGACCCCAGTGTTCTGATGCAACCTCCGAACGCTCCATTAAGCGTTCTGACATCTTTTGGGTTAATAACTAGTCCTTTCCGTAAAACACTAGATTTTACGAGGCTAGTATCCGCCCCTGAATCTATCAAAAGCACTAGCTTTCCACTAGCCGCCTCCTTGCAGGGTATCTCGATGAAAGCATCTCCTACCCCGCTCACAACGAAACAACGCCCTTTTGACTCCAAAATGGACGCGTATCTACTTCCTAACTCTTCCAATTTTCTCCTCCATGCACCGCAGTTATCCCTTACAATCCTATATTCCCTCAATATCACCGTTAATATCTTAACTACACATTCTCGTACCACGTACGCGGCGATTGGCTTATACTCTCTAATCTTATTAAAACTTAATCTAAGTGCTAGAATCATCACAGTTACCCAAATCAGTACGCAATCCAAAATTTTCCCCCGGAGAGACTCTTGCTCCTCCGTAATTTGAACCATTGTGTTCACGTTACTTGGTACGTGGTATTGGAGAGCCTCTTGCTCCTCCTTTTCCTGGACTGTACTTCCTACATTACCAGTCACACGTACCTTCGGCCTAACTGTTACTTCCTTACTTTTGGCTTTCCAGTCTACTGGCCTCGACTGGGCCGCTGGAAGTTTCCCTGGTTCCTCTGTTGGAACTGCCTATCCCTGCACTCCGCAGCTCGATGTCCCATCCGACCACATGAGAAGCATTTCAACCCCTGTTGGGTGTTGCCTAACCTTTGTCCTCCTCCAGTATCCCAGTTTGGCCGCTGCTGACCATTACCAGTGCTGAAAGGATTCCTTCCTTGGTTAATCCCTTCCGTTGAGCTGACTCGAGGACCCCTACCCCTGTTGTCCCTTAAGGTTGGATCTGGGCGCCTCGTAGCTGGCTGCCTTCTACTTTGATCCCATTTATTGTCTAATTGACACTGCCTACTTGCCTCATGACCATATGTTTGGCACTCCATACAATAGGGCGTATTCTTGCGTGTAATGCATTCGTCTCTTGTATGGCCTGACTTATGGCAGAATGAACAAATGGGTTTCCTCGGCTGGAAACTCTCGACTAGGCAACCTTGTTCTCTTTGTTGCGGGAGGGAAAATCTGCCGATTCCCCTTGTGTTCCGCTGTTGTACCGGTCCTACCTCTGCAGGAGCATTATTCCAACAGATTCCACCTGTTGTCGCTCGCTGTTGGATTGATTCTTCTGCGGAAGAAACCGCTTCGACTAATTCTGCCATACTCCTCTGCGTGAGATTAAGAGTATAATTCGCCAAGTCCCTATTTATCAGACCTGCCTTAAACACAGAAATCATGGCTCGCTCTACTTGAGCCTTATATGCTGCGACATTTCCTGGAAACTGCCTGTTAGCTTCTGTCTCAGCAGCGTTCCCCAGAGACTGGATCCTTCGTCCCCAGGCTCTCAATTCCTCCCCTGGTTTCTGAGTTGATTCCTGTATTTCCCGTACAAGACAGTCGTACGACTTTTGTTTCAAATATGTTCGATCTAGAAGTGCGTATAACTCCGGCAGGGTGCGTACTGAGCTATGCGCTAGTAAATCAAACGCATCACCCGTGGTTCTTTGCCTAATACACTTTATTAAGTGTTCCCCGTCCGCTTCCGGAACACTCTGTTGCGCCAACTCACAACCTTCTTTGAAGCGCCGTATCTCAGTTCTCAGATCATACAACTCGACCCCTGAGAACATGGGCACCAGCTTCTCCACTGCATGAGCTACTTCCAGAATGCCCATTTTACTTCTATTTGTTTTACTTATGACCGGTAAAACTTGAGTGCTATCTTTGTGGTTCGTTCCTAGATTCACTTCTCCCGGATCTGAGAGGTAATTGACCAATGACGGACTCAAACTAATTAGTCTTCGATCGTTTGTTCGTACAGGCGAAATACTGTCCACAGTATTAGGCCTGTCCTGTACCGTTATTGCTTCTGGCTCTTTTGGCGTATACCCCTTATTTTTATTAGTTACCGGACGTTCTGGAGTAAATGGCTCGACACCGATTTCCGACGCGTCAAATAAAAATCCCGCTTCACTTTCTCCAGTCAATACTAATCTAGGCTTTACCACACGACCTATCCCTTCCGGAGTTAAATACTCCGGCCAGCGAACTTCAGGAGGCAATGTCAACACTGTCTGTGTGAATCCAGCCGATGCTGATTTTGATCTCTCCTTTCTATGTGGGTTGCTATTGGTCGCCCGTCCTCTTTTCAATCCTGCACACTCCTTTTCCAACAGCGTTGCTGCTTCCTCTGTTTCCGACAATCTCTGAGAAAGTTCCTTTACCTTCTTCTCAAGATACTCTTTTTGTGCTCTCAAATCTTCTGTTTTCTTATGAAAACTGAATAACTTTTCTTCTGTTCTTCTTTGGATTGCCGTAAAGGCTTGATCCGCTACTTCTAATGGTGACACAGCTCTTCCGGCATTCGCCTGCTTCCACAATTCCTGAGCTTCTTCCCTGCTTGTACTCGCTTCGAACTGGTCAACTATTTTCCCAGTAAACAGTTTCACCTCTGACTGTATTGATTTTAATCTGTTCCTTATTTCCTCGTCTGGCGAAACCAAACTCACTGTTTGTTGCCCTAGTCCTTCTAATTCAGAACTAAATGTATCTGCCCATTCGTTGACCAGACTATTTATGTAGTCTGCGTATTTTTCCGCAAAATATTTTCCCTTGCCGTACTCAACTGCGTGAGGTAACAACAGTCCGTGATTATTGTTGAACTCTCTCCCCAGATCTTGCAACTGTGTTATTCGCTTGCGATAATACACGTTGTCCTTACGTAACTTGCCGTCTTTCTTAAAGTTACGGACCAGCTTTTCAATCGTTTCGCCAATTTGTTCCTGTCTCAGCAGTAATCCTTGCGCTTCCTTCGTCATATCCCAAATGCCAGAACAGATGTCGTATCCCAATTACAAATAAAAATCCAATATTTGATAAAACTTGTTATTAACTTATCCCAATATTTTATTCCATCTTACTTATTGATAAATACAAATTTGAAAAAAACATTCCACCGTAAATTCTATCTTTATATACATATTCTGCTATACTTGTTTTCCATCACAAAGTTCCATATCCGCTGTCTACCGGCGTCCATTAAGTCCTTCCATCAATGCAAATTGGTCCTTGACTTCCTCACCAATACTCCTTGTTTTCCTCTCACCATCTTTAATACATCCATAGAAAAGGCCATATGTTTGTAAAAACCGAAATTTGATTTACCGGCAAAAGTGTCTTGATTCATTCCCGGAAATTTGAATCCATATTTAAAAATAAACCCGTAACGTATGCGCCACATAATAATAGCATTTAAATGTTTTCTTCAACATTGCTACGCAAATCGTAGTTTCCGAACTACAAAAAACTTTGATGCAACAACACGTGTTGTCTGCACCTCTTCACCTAATACCCTAAACTCAAAATGCCAAATATTTAAATCAATCTTTATTTTGATTTCAAAACAATATAAATTGAATCGTATAAATGTCCCTACCGACAAACAAACACAAATCCCCTAAAAAAAAATCCTCACAGCTAGGATGAACATACATAGACCGTCCGATCATACTGACGGTTTATGGTTGCCATTCAAAGCTGCGTGCAACAGCGCAAACGCGCCTATAGGTTGCGACTTCTTTGACCAGCGCTACGGCGCCTTCAGGGTCGCAGAAGTATCTACTTATTTTACGCTACTATACACTCTACTCACCATTATTTTTCCCGATGACATCCTTTTTTCCACAGTGTCCTTAGATGAGGTCCTTCGAATTCGTTGCAGGATGCCTCTCTGCTTCAGGGTTCCTTGCCCTGGGATTGCTCCAATAGGTCCTTTAGACCGGCTGCGCCAAAATGTTGGGGTCCTGTTCTGCTTGTCAGCGAGAGATGTCCTCTGGGATGTCCTGTCACGGGAACCTGTGAAACCTACACCACTTTATTAAATGAGCACTGCACTATTTTAAGTTTCAAACAACAAGAGAGCTTTATTCCTAAAATGCTAGTTCTTATATACTATTTACAAATAAACATTACAGTCTACGTCTTCACTTTTCTGGTGTTCCAGTTACGCAATTGTTATTTGGTGTCAGTGGCTCAAGCCAACTGACCTACTGCAAGTAAAAGTGTCGTCGGTGCATTCTAAATGCCCCTCGTCAGCTTGACTGCGGAACTGTGACACCCTAAAAGTTTACATCATAATTAATGAATAATTACTGTTCATTTTTAATACTTGCACCCTAAAAATATGTGCGTTCTTAATGAATTTAATAGGAGCCGGTGCTGTGAGTCAACTACGCGTAAGTAGCTTGATTCTAACTCACAACACAGACTTCTAGGGTCGACCAAAGGTCCTGCTATGTCCCATTCATCACGGTCTGAGATAATAAGCTCAAAATTGCGATCAAACTGTCTTTTTGAAAAAATATTGAAATGACCATTGTCATGAGCTTCTTGTCTAGACAAGATTTTCATCTTCAATGTGCTTCTAGCAGCACATTTCTTCACGAATGTATGTAGTGGGGATAATCCTATTATAGCCTCAATAGCAGCGGTTGGGCAGTTTCACATGGCACCGGTGATTGCCACGCAAGCCTGCCTTTGAAAATTTGTAAGTATTTTTTTTTACCAGATTCTTGTGTTGTTTTAGGCCACCACACAAGGATTACATACATCCAGTCATTTTTGAGTCTAGACCCCATGTTCTACCAAAGAGACTCCGGCAGGCCCACATTGCTCTTGTGGCATTGTTTATCACCGAATTTAGGTGAGAGTTCCAATTTAGTCGCTTATCCAGAACTACACCTAGATATTTGACCTCATCGGAATATTTTATATTGATTCCCTCAATAGCTATTGTACCCAGGTTAAATTTTGATCTGTTTGTAAAAGGAACGAGGATGGTCTTGCTAGGATTAACGCATAACCATTATACGCGACACCAATCTCTAGATTAGAGCCTGATTAATAATGTTGGATACTGTTCTGTGGAGCTTGCCGCTGATAATGACAGCAAGATCGTCAGCATATCCACTTGCCTCGAAGCCTAACCCTTGTAGTTTGACTAAGAAATCGTCAATAACTAAATACTATAGAAGGGCTGACAACACACCGCATTGGGGACAGCCTTTCATTGCCTTGAATGATACGGCCTCGTCTCCCAGAGATAATCTAATTTCTCTACTGTTTAACATAATTTTAACCAACCCAACAGTCGGTTTCTCGATCGAGCATAGTCCCCTCTATAGAGCGGTAATCGGTATTCTATCAAAGGCTCGACATCTAAGTAAGCACATAAAGCAATTTCCTTGGAATATTGAGCTCTCTCTATCTTTCCCCTTATTGTATGCAAACAAAGATTGGTGCAGAGGTGTTGTTCTGTCCAGCGTTTCTCTAATATGTAGATCCACCAATCTTTCCATAGATTTTAGAAGAAACGATGTGAGACTAATAGGTCTGTAAGATTTAGACAATTCGCTGGACCTCTTGCCTAATTTTGGAATAAATACCAAATTCACTTTACGCCTTATGGATGGTATGTACTCCCTGCTGAAACTGTTCCTAAAAATTGCAACTAGTGATTTAAGTATTACATCCAGTCCTCTTATCAAGAGGGCTGGGAAAATGTTATCTTCACCTGGTGTCTTGAATGGTTTAAAGGACCCAACAGACCATTTAACTTTGTCTTTCTCCAGACTCCAGACAAACTCTAGGATATTTTGTCTTATACGGCCCATCGGTCGCATTGACACTCTAATTGACCCCGGGAAGTGCACCTGAAGCATGTATTCTAAAGTGTCCCTCCGATTCATTGACCCATCTGGTCTTCTTAAAGTTGCAACACCATTCGAGTGTTCCTTGCGTAAAGCTTTATGGAGTCTAGAGCTCTCTGGCCCTTCGACTATGCTTTCACAAAATTTTCTCCAAGACTCACGCTTGGAACTTCTTAGTTATTTGATGTAATCTGTCAGAGCGACTCTACAGTCGTCCCACACGTTCGTGCGGGGATGGGATCCTGCGAATCACATTGTGAGTTTTGACCGCAGTGCTTTAATGATATGTCGAGATTATTATATCATTTAGTCGATACAACGCCTCCTCGAGTTCACCGACAGAACTTATATATATATATATATATATATATATATATATATATATATATATATATGTATATATATATATATATATATATATATATATATATATATATATATATATATATATATATATATATATATATATATATATATATATATATATATATATATATATATATATATATATATATATATATATATATATATATATATATATATATATATATATATATATATATATATACATATACATATGAGGAGCCGCAGAACAAAAGGGGATTTCTGGCATTTTTCAAAAAATTGATTTTATGTTATTTTTATATTATTTGGGTCAAATTCTACCAGAAAAAGTCTTATTAGCATAAGTTTTTATTTTTTCTCACAGAGAAAATACGTTCTTTAAAAATTGATGCACAACAAAACGTACTTTTTCAATTCTTTTTTACCAAAACGTACTTTTTTCATAGTCTTTGTCACTTATTAATTAATTCCCAAAAATTATACATGATCGAAAAAGCTCGTTTTGTTCTGCTGCTCCTCTATATTTATTTTATTTACACTTTACACTATTCTTTGTTTGACGTTTATTTTTGGCACATGTTCGTTTAAAATAATAATAATACCAGTTTAGATTTCTTGAAACACGGAAAAAGTCCATTTGCAAATTTTCGGCTTAAAGAAATTACAACAGAACGTTGGATTAAGGCCGACAAGAAAAAGGATGTAGAAAATCTTTTAAAAAAACAGTTTGGTGAAGATTGGACTGAGAACCAAGGGTTACTTTGGTACAAAGAAGTTTTATATAACCAAAACGAAAATATGGAGGATATAGTAGAAGACCATATAGAATGCAACTGCCTTGAAGAAGATATTGGAACAAAAATTTAGTTATTTAAACCGTTTTAAAAGTATTATATTTATTAGACCTTATCTATATTAAAGTATTTACCTCGTTTTAGAATGAAATGTGTCAGTTGTCAGTTTAATTTTGAACAAATTTACGTATTTTTTATAACATGTAACAAAAAAAATTAAATTGTCATAAATAACAATAAAATTGTTTTTTTAATACATTAGATCAGGTTTAAAAACATTCAGTCAAAATATTACCGTATGAAAAAATACGCACACCAAAACGTACTTTTCCCCTTATTTTTAACAAAACGTCCTTTTTTACTTTTTTTGTAACAAAACGTACTTTTTTTAGCATAAAAGTTATGTGATATCAAACATCCTTGACATTTATTGTGGATTCTGATTGCGGTTTGATGTATCTTATGATAAGTAAAAAACTTCTTACTATTTCCAAGTTCATGCTGTTTAAAAGGGGACAAAAAAATGATCCTCAATTTCGCAAAAATTTTAAATGAGCGATAAGTCCCCTTTTGTTCTGCGGCTCCTCATATATATATATATATATATATATATATATATATATATATATATATATATATATATATATATATATAAATATATATAAATATATATATATATATATATATATATATATATATATATATATATATATATATATAAATATATATATATATATATATATATATATATATATATATATATATATATATATATATATATATATATATATCTATATATATATATATATATATATATATATATATATATATATATATATATATATATATATATATATATATATATATATATATATATATATGTATATAAGTTAACACGCCCGTAGCCGCCCCTGTCTTCACACCTGTCCCCAAGCAAGCATGAGCGCAGCATAGGTAAATGCACCGAATCTGCTGACGTAGCGTCTGAATGCTTGCACGCGTATCCGGTGCAATACTGCTGCAGCGTGGGAACGGTACCGCGGCCAGGGAATGCTGACGCAGTCAGTTTTAGGCCCAGCTTAGAATTTATAAGTTATGAATAGAGTTAGTCTTAAGTAGGACTTCGAGTTGTGAAGACATCTAAATAATTTGTGTGTAATAAATCTAAGTATTATCCAATTGTGTGTTTGATTCAGATAAAGGATATGTAAGTATGTCGCTGTTGGTTGCGGCTAAAATATTTTTGTAATCGCAGTCCTTCCGACTGCGTCAACTGGCGCCCGAGCAGGGACCCGCTAAAGGAGCGGGCTCCCAAAAATCAGGCTTATTATAAAACTATAAGATTAAATTAACAAATGTGAGAAAAATTGCTCAGCGATTCACCACCTTCGGGGGGACCCTCCTGGCAATGTAAAAGGGAACTAATATTGAAAAGTGGAAAGTAAACCAAAGCCTTCCGATGCAAATATAGTGGCCCTTGAAGGGTATTGTGCGAAATAGAGCGCTGGATGTTTTTGTAAGGGGATTGAGTGGCGATCTTTCCCGCATGATTATTGTCCAAAGACCAAGATCACTACCCGAAGCCTACACAGCTTATCTAGACATTCAGAATTTGAATTTTAGGAGCCATCCTGTGCACGGTGGTATAAATAGGACCTCGGTGACTGTTCCGGTAAACGAAATGAATAAGGACAGTAATCCTCGTCCGTCGTTCTCGAAGTTTAACAATTTCTCACCTGTTGGAAACAACCATAAGTTTGGATTTAGGCCGCAGAGTGGTTCCTGCCAGAATCGGCATTTCGCTCAAAGGACTGAAGCAGCAAGGCCAGTGGTAAAAATGGAGGTGGACCCTTCTATACAGACGCGTCGGGCGAGCTTCTCAAACAGACCTCACCAAGGATTCCCATTCAAACGGAAATCCGGCTCAGACAACTTCCGCCAAAAGCAGCAGAGGATGTTCCATATGGAAACTTTGAATGAGGCCTATGCGAATTTGGCTGAAGAGAATTCCGAGGATCAGGTGAATTTTATGACAGGAGCCTATCTAGCGTACCTTTCATAGAGTACGTGGATAGCCAGGGCACTGTGTTGAAATTCTTGGTAGACACAGGTGCGAACAAAAATTTTATAAACGCATCTATTTCCCTAAATAGCAAAAAGCTTGCAAAATCCTTTTTTGTAAATTCAGCCGGTGGACGCATTCAAATCAGCGAAGAAGTTAGCGGTAGATTTTTTGAGCGCGTAGGAAATAATACCTTTTTAAAATTCTACGTACTGCCAGGTCTCGAATCCTTTGATGGCATCATTGGCGATGATACCCTAAAGGAATTAGAGTCAGTAATAGACCGGAAAGAAAACGTTCTGACCCTTAAACCAAATATAAAAATTCCTCTTCTAGAAAAAGTATCCAAGCAAATTAATCAAATTTTAGACAGTAACCTTTCTAAGAATACCCAAGAAAAACTCCGCAAGATAATTGAATACCATATGCAACTTTTTGACCCAATAAGCAATAAGGAAATCGTTAATACTATCGTGAAGGCAGAAATCAGGACTACTACTAAGGAAGCGATTTACACAAAAAGCTATCCCTATCCTGCCTGCATGAGGGAGGAAGTTGAGAGGCAGATTGAGGAATTGCTTGAGGAAGGCGTCATACGTCCATCAAAAAGTCCCTACAATTCCCCAATCTGGGTAGTCCCTAAAAAACCAAAGCCCTCAGGCGAAAAACAATATAGGATGGTAATAGATTTCAAGCGCTTGAACGCTGTAACCGTCCCTGATACCTACCCGATCCCCGATATAAATTCTACACTTGCAAGCTTAGGTTCTGCAAAATACTTTACTACGATTGACTTGACTTCCGGATTTCATCAAGTTCCGATGAAGGAGTCTGATATACCGAAAACAGCGTTCTCAAGAATGAACTGAAAATACGAATTTTTGAGGCTTCCGTTTGGTCTAAAGAATGCTCCTGCCATTTTCCAACGAATGATAGATGATGTGCTCAAGGAGTACATAGGGAAAATTTGCTATGTATACATTGATGACATAATCGTCTTTGGAAAAAATGAAGAGGAGCACCTAAAGAACGTTGGCACAATTTTTGCAACATTGTTGAGGGCAAACTTAAAAGTAAATCTGGAAAAAACCCAATTCATGAAAACTAGTGTAGAATTCCTTGGATATGTTATCACACCCTATGATATTAAACCTGACACAAAAAAGTGAGTGCAATTCAAGGTCTACAACCGCCGGGTACGTTAAAGGATTTAAAGCGTTTCCTGGGAATGACGTCTTACTATCGAAAATTCATTCAGGACTATGCCAAAGTAGCCAAACCTTTGACTAATTTAACACGTGGAGAAAACGCTCAAGTGAAGGCCAATCAATCGAAGAAAGTGACGATTGAGCTTGATTCTGTCGCCTTGAAAGCGTTTGCTGATCTAAAAGAACTCCTTGTTTCCTCTGATATTTTAGTTTTCCCAAATTTCCAGAAACCCTTTCATTTAATCACAGATGCATCAGATTTTGCGATAGGAGCCGTGCTGTCCCAAGGTGAGGCTGGCAAGGATAAGCCAATTGCGTACATTTCCCGCTCATTAAGCAAGACGGAGGAAAATTATGCCACCAATGAGAAGGAAATGTTAGCCATTGTGTGGGCATTGGACAACCTACGTTCCTACTTGTATGGTGCAAGAAACATTAAAATTTACACTGACCATCAACCCCTCACGTTCGCGCTCGGAAATCGCAATCACAATGCCAAATTAAAAAGATGGAAGGCACGTATAGAGGAATACAACCACGAGTTGATTTACACTCCTGGTAAATCAAACTATGTGGCTGATGCCTTATCAAGGATGAAATGTCGAATGGAAGACCAAGGAGGACTCAACGTGATGGCTGTTGAGAATGGTGACGACACGACTACAGAAGCTGCTAGTGAAGGAGCAACTGACATATCAAGAACTATGACAGCCGCTAGAGGCTCCACTACTGAAACTGCTAGCGAAATTGAAACTGTTCACAGTGCCGAACAAGATGCTTCCGACCTTATCATTCACGTTGAAGCACCCCTGAACGTATTTAGGAATCAGATTGTGATCAGGAAAGGACGAGAAATTTTTAGTGTTGAGAATCCTCACGATGGGTACACCCGCCACTATGTGACTTTAGACAGCATTGTCCGCGACGCGCTAATAAGAGTATTGAAAGAACGGTTGAACCCAGCGGTAATTAACGGTATTAAAATTCCCGAAAATAGGCTGCAGCTTCTCCAAGAACTGTATCTCGAACATTTCCTTTATTATAAGATTAGAATAACGCAGAGATTAGTAGAGGATGTCGCGAATGAAGAAAGAATTTGCAGAATAATTGAGGAAGAGCACAAGAGAGCCCACAGGAATCCTGTGGAGAATAAAGGACAAATTTTGGAACGATACTATTTCCCCAGGATGGCAAGCTTGATAAGACATTTCACGAAAGCTTGCGAAGTGTGCCGGGTAAACAAATATGATAGGCATCCTTTCGTCCCAAAACTAAAGGATGCTCCTATCTCAAAACATCCTTGCGATATTTTACACATCGATATCTTCGAGATTAGTGGGGAAAAATTTCTCAGCTGCATAGACAAATTCTCTAAATTTGCATAATTCTTCCACATAGAGAATAAGTCCGCTGTACTTTTACGTAAAAAATTTGCAAAAATTATTCACAATTTTACAGTCCCACAGATGATAGTTACTGATAACGAAAGAGGCTTCGTCAGTCCTTGAGTCTCTAATTATGTTAGAGGGTTAGGAATTAGACTTTATCAAACTTATCAACGGAGCGAAGTGAATGGGCAAGTCGAAAGACTTCACTCCACCGTTATTGAAATATACCGGTGTTTATAGAGAGAGATACCCAACACATCCCCAAAGGAATTGTTGTACATAGCTACCGATCGATATAACAATACAATTCATTCCATAACTAAGTACAAACCGAGCGATATATTTTTCAATAGGGTACAAAGAATAAATTATCAGGAGCTAGCAAATTTTCAAAACCTAATTTTTAGCGAAGTGAGGAATCGGATGGAGAAGAATCAGGAATCACGAAATACCCGATTGAATGAAAAAAAGCAGGACCCTAAGAAGTATGCACAGGGGGACGTAGTGTATGTGAGGAACAAACAAATTAAGGCAAAACAACGCCCACTTTATAAAAAAGAGGTTGTAGGCAGGGATAACAGGGTAACAGTAACCACGAACGATGGGAAAAGGATCCATAAGGCTCAAGTAAAAAATTTGTAAAAGAACGATTTTTTTCAACCCAATTCCACCTTCCTTCGCGGGCTCGAAGATAAATATAATTAATTGAAAAAACAAAAGAAAAAAGAATTGTTTTATTTAAATATAATATAACAGTAATATTTAAATATAAAAAAAAATTTGTTTTAATAATTTGTAAGTTGTAAATTGCAAAAAGAAAATTAAAATTTCCAAATATGGAAGGTATCTCTCTACAACAAAATTAGGTTATACATATGATATAAAAAAAAAAAATCGAATTGTTAAAAGTTAAGAAAATATTAAAAGTTTGTTCTTGAAGATATGCTGTACTTGTAACGCTCTTCTTTCGAGGAAGCTATCTGTCCTTTCGTGACTTGAATTTTTCCAAAATGAATAAAGTTGTTCGAAAAGTCATGTTTTCCTCCAATCAAGGACATAGAGCTCCCAGGAAAAGAATACGCGACAATGGCAAATGTTAGTTAAGCGCTGAAGCCACGATTTTTTTTAGATTATTTTATTTTATATTAAGAGAAAATTGTGAATTTTTACTTGAAATTTTTGTCAAAATAGATTGCTTATAATTCCCTGCGCTTGCGGGTTCAATGTTTTCAACTACAAATCTCCGCTGGTGACAATCGAACATGGAAGTGGATGGATAATCAATAGTCACTTCAAGCTGTTACATACCATAGACCTCACTCAATTCGACGAAATTATTTTGGAACTGACGGGTGTAGTGCAACGCGAGCTTGAGGCAAGTCCGATGAAGACGATCATCGAACTTCATCTCAGCCAGACGAAAATGCGTCCATTAACAGGAAAATCTTTAACGCCACGCAAGAAGCTATAAAGAGGGTTAACAACGTGGTTGATTTTGCAAATGACGATGATAAAAACTTCAATGCGGAAAAGCTCGAAATTTTGTTGGCTAACAAGGTTCTCGTCCTAAAAGAGCAAATTTCAGAAATAGTCCGAGCTTGTCAGATGGCAAAAACTGGAATCGTGAACACCAATCTTTTAGACCAGGCCGAAACCGAGCAGGTTATTTCTGAAGAAGAGGCGTTACCTTATCAAAATCTGGTAGAAGCAATGGAATATGCCAAGCCATCTATATATACGAATGGAACTATGCTCGTATACGTGGTCTCGGTGCCAAAGGTGAAGCCGGATAAATATCGACTAATACTGGTGAGGAGCACCTCGTCAGGAGGCAATCGTGTCGATGTCCTGTACAAAAGATTGCTGATGAATACTGAAGAAACTTATGGTATTACTGGCGACTGCCTCTCTATCAACAACGCGACAATTTGTGAGGAGGGCCTTATAAAGAAGCTACCCGAAGAAGGATGTTTACCAAGATTGCTGAAAGGTGGCGATGCCAAATGCCGGTTTGAAACAGATAGTGATGAAGTCGTGGAGATGATTAACGGAAACACAATTTTTCTAACAAACTTCAATGGAAAAAATGGCGGAAAAGAATCAAGACGCCTGGAGGGCTCCTTCCTCATACAGCTCAACAATGAAACAGTGCAAAATGGCAATCGAACTTTCGTCAGCACGGAGACCAGAAGCCTTCAAGCCATCGGTGCTGAGCAACATAACCAATGAGGGCCTTAAATTAAACCAGGAGTATGTTCATGACCTTAGCCTTGAAAATATCAATCGTCTCAACAAGCTCGGTGACAAATTCCATGTTTCAACTGCGATAGAAGCTGCAATGTTACTCACCTTAGCCACGGCCTGCTACATAATCTGGAAACTAATAACGGTGAACATTAGAATCCCTGGCATGCATCAAAGCGCAACAATGAAGCAAGGCGAATCCTCTCCGAAAAAAACCAACGAAGTTCCTGCGGTGACCCATTTCGATCTGCGGGACGCAGACATTTAAGGGGGGAGGATTTAACACGCCCTGTCTTCACACCTTCCCCAAGCAAGCATGAGCGCAGCATAGGTAAATGCACCGAATCTGCTGACGTAGCGTCTGAATGCTTGCACGCATATCTCGTGCAATACTGCTGCAGCGTGGGAACGGTACCGCGGCCAGGGAATGCTGACGCAGTCAGTTTTAGGCCCAGCTTAGAATTTATAAGTTATGAATAGAGTTAGTCTTAAGTAGGACCTCGAGTTGTGAAGACATCTAATTAATTTGTGTGTAATAAATCTAAGTATTATCCAATTGTGTGTTTGATTCAGATAAAGGATATGTAAGTATGCCGCTGTTAGCTGCGGCTAAATTATTTTTTTAATCGCAGTCCTTCCGACTGCGTTAACTTATATATATATATATATATATATATATATATATATATATATATATATATATATATATATATGTATATATGTATATATATATATATATATATATATATATATATATATATATATATATATATATATATATATAATTCCCTATATAATCTCCAATTTGTCTTTTTTGGATTGAAGACTTCATTTTTTAATTCAGATATACCAGGTAAATCGAATCTACATATGACAGAGAGGGCTCGTCAGATACATGCCAATTTCTAACAAAATTGGCGATGGGAGGACTGGTTAGAATTAGGTCTAATACCTCTTCTCTAACCGCGTTAATAAAGGTTGACGCTTTAGGTACGGGATATATCTTGTATAGCGCATATGCATCAGGAAGAGGAAGTGGTATTTTTATGACCACCAGATACCCCGCTTTCAACTTCGCTGCTCGTACCCTTGCTAACTCGTACAGCTGTTCGGGCTTCTCCAAATACCAGTTTATGCCACCCAAAGTCTTGGGAGCTGCTTTAAGTAGGGCTTCGGTGGAAGTGAACATAGGGTGTAACTTCCCATGCAACAAATCATCCACGACTGCCATTTCAATTTGCTGACGTCCTTGCAGGTTCACAAGTTCTTCTGCTACAAAATTCTCCAGATTAACGAGTTCCGCCAAATTGCTCAAGGCTTCCGCAGTTTTCTCATTTATCGATTTCATGCCAGCCTGCAACCGTTCAATATCGACAAAAATTTCCTTTACTGCTTTGTGTAACCCTTTGTAGCTCGAACCCAGAATGATTATTTCTTTGCCTAAGACCGACATAGTTTTAGCCTGTTGAATATCCAGATCTTGCAAATGAGCGTAAATCTTGTCCGCGTCACGATGGTCCATGGTTCCGATACCCCACTTCATTATCTCACTACCGACATCTATTAACGACCTTGTTGCACGTTGTTTGCTACCCCGAAATGACATAGCTTGCTCGTTTCATCTGAGCCCCGCTATTATCGATTCCGCTTCCGCTGCCGTTATCTCACACCCTCTCTTACTTCCGTCAGATCCTGCCGTATTTGCTCTTAACTCGCAAAGCTCTATTGTTTTCTTTTGCAAGTCTCCTAGTTTCTTCAGTACTGGCTCCAGATCAGCATCGCGAAACTCCGATATCACCACCCACTCGTCTTTCGAGAACCAAACATTATCCAGTGATTCCAAAATCAGGTCCGTTTCCGCCAAGGGTTCCACCCGCACTTCCGCGGTTTCGCTGCATTTCGCTGGAACGCTCAAATAAGCTACCAAGAACACAGTTGCATTACACATACATATACTGTAGAAAAAAAAAGTAATCGCTACAATAACTTATCTAATAAAAATTTCTATTTCTCTAAATATTTAAATAATCATTATGGTTATACTATTGCTACATTATCGTTTACACTAACATCCACCATCGACCGACATTTTCTCCTCTTTTTTTTCTTACTATTTCCGTTGTCAATAGCATGACCCAATTCCTTTCTTCTCTTAAAAAAAATCTCCTGGTTTCGTATATATTCATAACACCTCTAGTGTGGAAAACCCCTCTATGAATGCATACGAAACATACAAGCACCCCCTCGGTATTAACACTACCCTACTTACTACTGCGCTGAAACCCTGCCAATTTTACGCTAGCTTTCTAGCCGCTGTCAGCTAGCCTATAGCTCCAGATTTTCTCTCAATTAACACTTAACTTAATACACACAATAAACTTACAAGCAAACTTTAGTCTATCTAACCTAATTTCGATTTTACTACTATCCATTCTCAACTAGCCCTCTTAGCTTGTTACCTACTGATTATTCTCCCTAACTTATTTTAGCTTAGACCAACCTGCCATATTAACTAAATATACTAACAAGACCCTTTCTAACCTCTTACTTCAAAACAACCCCATTCATAATTGTCCTACGTAATTGTTAAACGAGTCAAAACTTGCCTTGGTCGGCTTACCATCTTACTGCACCGATTGTACCAAATGCTAGGCGACCAACATCCGATGCCGCCAACGTTCGATACCTCCAGGGTCGTACACCCGGAAGTTGTATTCAAACTAATTGAAATCAATTGTATTCCATACTTATCTTCTTTATTACATTATTCATATAAATAAAAAAGATATTTAGAAATTTGTGTCTTTTTTTTCAATTTCCTTGAGTTTCTTCTTTTCCTATTATCATTACTTTTACTAAATATAAAATTGTTTAATTACACTGATTCCGTGTTTATTTACTTTACTTACTTCCCTATTGGTCTTCCAAACATACTTACGTTTACCTTCATGCCCCTACGACTTCATGTATAATCGTACTGATAAAACAATTAAAATATTACTGCTCAACATATGCATGCAAACCACCATGTCTCATATTAAACTTACACGCTACACGCGCTCATACTTACTTATTGACATACATACATATGTACATGGCACATGCGCATGCCAAAAATGTCAACGCATCATATTACCCGTGTACGTTATGAGTGGCTACGAACTTAATAACGTATTGCATAAACGCCCCAGTTATTGACTCTGCTGCTCATGCGACTACCTAAACCGCACAACAAAGAAAAAATATATATGCATTTATTGCTTCCCATTTTTTTTTTCTTCATTCTTTATTGAAGTCATATTTTCAGCTCGCAAAAATTATTTCTTTTACTACTTCACGCGGGCATTCATACACTGTCTCGCCCTTGAATCATAATATATGGTTTCATTCTTTCATACCGCTGTCTTGCTTACGTTTAATTTTCTTCGTTTTCAAGGTTGAAGATATTATTTAATAAAAATTTCACTCATTTCAGTCGTCACTTTCCGCACGAACTGAATTTTGGGATAGGTCAAGTAAAGAAAACCTCTGCTTCAATTCACTCATCATTGCAACCAGTTTCACACTAAAATTCTTAATTCGATCTGTAGGGCTTCAACAGATTGTTGTGGAAACGTCTCAATTTGTTTCCTATCCTAACCTCTGTTGTTACTGGCCCTAAAATCTTTTCTACTTTATATGGACCAAGCCAAATATGGGAAAATTTGTTCTTCTTGTTACTGTTACGCAGTAAAACATTGTCCTCAGCAACGAACTGCACGGGATTAGTGGAAGCATCATATTGCTTCTTGGATACCTCTTTTGCCCTTTCCTGCGCCTTCCTTGCCAACTCGTGCCCTTTCCGCACTTGATAACGTAACAGATGTAGGTAGTCGTCTGTATTATATAAAGGCGCTGGCTTTCGTTTCAAATTCGATGGCATTTGAGGTTGGAAACCATACAACGTGAAAAATGGCGTCTGGTTAGTGGATGCGTGTACAGTGTTGTTGTGCACATGCATTGCTGACGCCAACCACTGGTCCCATTTCGATCCATTCTCCTTCACAAAATGCCTCAAGTATTCAGCTAGCGGTCGGTGGCTACGTTCTAACGAACCGTTAGCCTGAGGGTGATACGGGGTGATGTGAAGTTTCTTCACCTTTAGCAGTTTACACGTTTCAGAAAAATTCTCGAAATGAAATTAGTGCCGTTATCTGTTACAAGTATCTTTGGGACACCTAATTTTGCTACAACTTCCCCACAGAAAATTCTAGCTACCGTGGTTGCCTCCGCATCCGGCATGGCAACCGCTATAAAGTACTTAGATAGGTCGTCCTGGAATGTTAGGATGTATTTATTCCCAGACGAGCTCTCGGGAAATGGTCCCACCATATCCATGAACACCTTCTCGAATGGTCTGTTAGCCGTATCAGTTAGTTGCATAGGCATCCTTGTTAGCCTTGATACCTTGTTCTTCTGGCAACTTTCACACCCAGCGATGAGTTTCCGTATAGTTCTTGCGAATCCCCAAAGGAGAATTATGGTAATCTTTTAACACCGTTTCAATATCCTTCTGGTCTGACAGTTCAATTACAGCGTCCGTAACAAAAGGTAATTCTGGAGTCGTACCGTCACCCATGGCGTCCCCCTCCTTCGCGGAGTCATCCACAGTACTCCTTCGCTCCCTTACTTGCGCTCTTGTTTGGACAGCTGCTATCCGCGGTGCTGTGTCGCACCTCTCGGCTGGCGAAAATCTCGCTTTTTCCCTTAACCGAGTTGCTACCTGTTGGACTCTCGCTGCTGTATCCTCAAGCGCTTTCCGCAAATTTTCCTGTTCTTGTACGTTTATATCATCCAATCTAGCGAGACACCGTCTCAACCCCTCACTGATGAACCTGAATGCTAAACAGTCTTTCGTGATGTCAAAGGAAACTGCGCTCGCTTCCAAAAACCCAACTTCCACTTTTACCCTGTCTAACTCAATCCATGCCCTCACTATTATTCGTTCCCCTTTTGACCTTTCCGTTTGCCCATCATTGATCGCATATCCCGCGATATTCTCAGTGATTCTCAGAACACTCGTATTTTGCGGCGCCCTACTCAGCGTATCCGCATTCAAATTCGTTTTCCCTGGCTTGTATACAATATCAAATGTGTACTCGGACAGCTTATGCCTGAACCGTGCCAGTCTAGACGTTTGATCCTTCAAATTTACGATTCCCCTTAGCGGTTGGTGGTCGGTGTAAACCGTGAACTGCCTCCCCAAAAGGTATGATCTGAAGTTACGAGTGGCCCAAACTATAGCGAGCATCTCCCTCTCTATCGTAGAGTACCGCTTCTCGGTCTCACTCAGCGCTCTACTCGCGAAAGCTATGGGATGATCGCGACCCTCTTGTTCCTGCGAAAGAACCGCTCCCAGAGTTTCACCACTGGCGTCTGTCGTTATAATGAAATGCTTATTAAAGTCCGGGTAAATCAGGATGGGCGGTGTGGTAATAGCCAATTTCAAACCTTGGAACGCCTGTTGGCATGACTCCGTCCATTCGAATTTTGTGTCCTTATGTAGCAACTTCGTGATTGGCAGCAACAACTGTGCCATATTCTTCACGAATTTCCTATAATAATTTGCTAAACCAAGAAAAGCTTGTACGTCTTTCCTGTTTCTTGGCTGCGCAATATTCTTGACGCATTCTATCTTCGCAGGATCAGGAAGCGCACCTTTCTCAGTACACTTGTGTCCTAGATAGACCACCTCGCGTCGCAGGAAGTTACACTTCTTCGTGTTGAGCTTGAGACCATGCTCCCTCAGTCGATCCAGTACTTTACTCAACTTGCTACTGTGGTCTGACAGATTCCTTCCATATACCACTATATCATCTAGGTATACAAAACAGTCAATACCTTGCAGACCAGTTAGAATGCTATTCATAAGCCTCTGAAAAGTTGCTGGAGCACCAGTAAGTCCGAATGGCATTCGTTTGAACTCAAAATGACCCAAAGACGTTCTGAATGCTGTTTTCTCTCTGTCTCCCGCACCCATCAAGACTTGATGGTACCCACTAGCCAAATCTAGCGTAGAGAAATACCTACAATGACCCAACTTATCCAGAATTTCGTCAATTCTTGGGATCGGAAAAACTTGCTTCAGCGTGACGTCATTTAATTTCCTGAAATCGACCACCAATCTCCATTTCTTGGTGTTGTCCTGGGACTTTTTCGGAACCAATAATAAAGGTGAATTCCATGGAGAATTCCTCGGCATTATTATGCCCTCCTCCAACAACTTGGTGGACAAGTCGATTCATTTCGTCACGATGAGCCTCTGGAGTTCTATATTGCCTTTGATTTATGGGCAACTGCCCCTCCGCTATGGTAATATTGTGCTCAATTGTAGATGTGAACGGCAGCGCGTCTCCATCGAGTAGGAAAACATCGTTATACTCTGCGCACATTCTTGCTATTGAAAGGATTTCCTCCTCATTCAAAATACTCCCCGTTCCCAATTCGTTTTTCAGTTTCTCCGCTCTCTCGGTATTCTCCCGAGACTTTTCCTGCACTACAAAATCACTCGCATCGCTTACTTCTCTAATGTCGTACTCCGAGATATTGGAACATGTCACCTCGCAATTCTGATCCCACACTACGTCCGATTCTTGAGTGTTCAGCACTGGTGCCACAATATACAAGTGTATAATCCGTGGCGTATGCCAAAGTATCGCTGATATGCACACCAGGCTGTATCTCTTGCCTGTTTACTATTGTTAAACCCTCTTTCACAGGTACCCTTACCTTCTTTACAGTTATTGCCCTACCCTTTGCTATCCCTTCTGATTGACTTTCCTGCTCCCTGCTTAAACTGTCCCTCCGTGTTCTACTCTGTTTCCTTCCTATACTGTCCCTTGCACAAAGTCTAAAATTTTTCACAGTCTTCCCGTTCCCATTGCATTCGGATAAGCGTTTACGTAATGTATCTATTATAGAGCAATTCCACAAATTATCTCTTCCCAGTATTCCATCTGCCGGGATACCATCCTGGGTCTGGGTAATGTGGAAATCCCATTCCAAATTCTCAGCAC
Organism: Clusia tigrina; assembly: GCA_920105625.2. Taxonomy (NCBI): domain Eukaryota; kingdom Metazoa; phylum Arthropoda; class Insecta; order Diptera; family Clusiidae; genus Clusia; species Clusia tigrina. Next base: position 370,709,331 of record OV050030.1, read on the forward strand.
GGTGAATATCGAGTTTCACTAGGCAAAGAGTTTTAACACTTCCCCCAAATGCCCCGCTTAAACTGCTTATTCTGCACGCTTGTACATTGGGAAATGACCTCATGGATTCAGCCTTTATTAGACTGGTGTCCGCACCTGTGTCCAGCAATAATACCAGATGACCTGCTTTTGCTGCCTTGCACGGGATGATCACATAAGAATCATCCATGTACGTAGACTGACTGTTGAAATTGTTAGCCAAAAAATGTTGATATCGCGGAGGATCTCTACACATATCTCTCATAAACCTAGCGGTGCTAGCAAAAAGTATACTTAAACACGATTTAAAATTTGCCGTACTACCATTCATCTTCCCCATGCAGTTTTTAAAACCTGCTGTCATGCCCCTGGCCGGCTGAATTACGTGTCTGCATCTTTCACTAATACTATTAAAATTTGTTCCTATATATATTAATATACCAGGGAGGTAGTTCCTGACTAACCCCACTGCTCTCCGGCGAATTACCCCAAACAGGCTTAGCAATAGACAAAAGAAATTCATTGTCCCTAAGAGTGCTGTATCCTGTATCTTCGGAGTTTGTGGTCTCTCGACTGTCGCTGACGTGAAAACCACGTTTGGTGCCTGTATATTAGCAGTGTTCTGCGGTTTCCAACCCCACCGGTTTCCCTGATTCTGCCTGTTGCTATTCCTCGCGAAACAGTTCTCTGCCATATGGCCAATGTGCCCACACCATGTACAGGTCGGTTGGCGACTTCCTTTCCGTTCGTTCCTTGCATCGTATGATTGGTTTTGCTGCGAACCATAGGTATGATGGTTATTACTTGTGCCGCCCGTGTTCCGCTGCCATGTGCGGTCCCCTGGGTTTCCACGAGGCAACACGGGTCTCTGCTGACTGGCAATGTTACTTTGCTGCTGATTTCCGAAGCTTTCTCTGGAGTAGTACTGTCTACCCTGTTGTCTTGCTGATGCTTTCCTTGGACAACTCATCCCTCTTTGGTGTCCATAATTACCGCAATCCTCACAAAACGGAGTATTCCTCCTCGTCCGGCACTCATCCCAGAAATGCCCGTGCCTATTACAAAATGAGCATACGACCTCTACAGCCGGTCGTCGATCTCTATAGTCCATTCCCCGTTTTTCATTACCCCCCAATTCTTGTCGCGGGACACTCGAACCAGCGGGTGCACTCGTCCAGCATATGCCCCCCGTCGTGGTTCTTTACTGAATGGCCACCTCTGCAGACGTAACTGCCTCTATCAAATCTGCCATTGATCGTTGTGTCAGACCTAGCGTATAATTGGCCAAGTCCCTGTTTACTAAACCGGCCTTGAACACCGTCACCATGGCCCTCTCTATTTGCGATTTGTATACCGACGCACTTTCAGGGAATTGCCTGTTTGCTTCTGCGCTCGCTGCACTCCCTAGTGACTGGAGCCTGCGGCCACAGGCTCTCAATTCCTCTCCAGGCTTCTGAGTAGACACCTGGATCTCTCTTATGAGTACGTCTTACGATTTTTGTTTCAAGTATGTCCTGTCCAGGAGAGCATATAAATCAGTCAGGTTGTCTACTGGGCTATGCACCAACAAATCAAACGCGTCTCCTGTTGTTCTCTGTCTTATGCATCTTATCAAGTGTTCAACCTCCGCTCCCGGAAGACTTTGTTGGGCAAGCTCGCATCCTTCCTTGAACCTCCTGATTTCCGTCCTGAGATCGTAAATCTCAACGCCAGAAAACATAGGCACAAGCTTCTCCACAGCTTTGGCCACCTCCAGAATGCTCATTCTGACTGTCGAGTTAACCACCACAGGAATAACTGTATCGCTCACCTCTTGTGTAGTTAATTGGCTATTCATAGCCTCTTCCAATAGATACTTAACCAGATCCTGGCGCAAACTTAGTGGCCGCCGTGCTTCCAATCGAGTTGGCGTGTCGTATATAGGCTCTTCCGATTGAGACGCTTTATCCTTTTCCCCTGCGCTCGTCAGTTGAGTCGCTGCTTTTTTATTCACCTGCGATTCGCGCTGTGCCTGGTCTTCAATGAAACTAATCGGTAGCCCTCCTAAATTGCAATCCCTCACTACTATTTTCGGAACGAGATGTCCTCGGGTACACTGGGGCGTCAAGTATCCTGATCCTCCTACTTCCGGTATCGAAGCTTGAACCGTCTGCGTTTGTATTTCCGACGTCGACACCGACCTTGGCCTCACTTGGGATGGCTTCACTTCCACCGTCGCTCCCCTAAATTTGAAATTCTCTTGCTCTAACAAAGAAGCTTTCTCCTCTGTTTCCTCGAGCCGTCTTGAGAGTTCCTTAGTTTTATTTTGAAGGAATTCTCTATCAGCTTTCAGATCTTCCTTTTCCTTACGTACTTCCTCTAATTCTTTTTCCCTTTAGCTCAAGATAGCAGTCAGCGCCAAATCGGCTGCTTCCAAAGGCGATATTCTACCTCTTACTCTGGCCTCCTCCCACAACGTCTGGTCTTCAGTCTTACCCGCGCTGGCTTCGAAATGTTCGAATATCCTCTCAGTGAAAAGATTGACCTCTGTTTTTACTGCTTTTAATTCGTCCTGTGCGTCTTCTTTGCTCTTTAACGGAAACCCACTCGGTGCCTCAATTGTTGCTAAATCCGTCCCGAATACCTTGAGTCACCCTGACACTAAATTTTCCACATATCCAGGAATATTCGTCGCAAAGTATTCGTCGTCCCTACAGACCTCCTTGTGCGGCAGTAATTTTACGTGGTTGTTTTGAAATTTTTCCACCAAACCTCGCAACTCGGTGATTCGTCTGTGATAATACTTCACCGTTTTTACATCCTTCCGGTCCTTCCTGAAGTTGGAAATCAACCTCTGTACCTCTTTGCCCACCACTTCCTGGGATTTCAGCAACTCCTTCACTTCCTTCGATAGTCCCATGTACTATGCCTAATCCAATAAATATCCCGTTGAACAACCCAATCTCAAAGAAAAATCTCCATGCATCTGTTCAAAAAAAAAAAAAAAAAAAAAAATCCTCCCAATTCGCAAAAACCGAAATCGGATTTACAGGCAAAAATGTCTTGATTCATTCCCGGAAATTCGAATCCATATTTAAAAATAAACCCGTAACGTATGCGCATCGTAATAATAGCATTTAAATGTTTTCTCCAACATTGCTACGCAAATCGTAGTTTCCGAACTATAAAAACTTTGATGCAACAACTCTGTCGGCACCTCTTCACCTAATACCCTAAACTCAAATATTTAAATCAATCTTTGTTTTGATTTCAAAACAATATAAATTGAAACATATAAATGTCCCTACCGACAAACAAACACAAATCCCCTATCATAACCGTACGAACCCTATACCGTGGCACGTTCTTTCCGAACCAAACCAACCGGTATACACAAGTTCGCAATTCAATAACGCAAAAACCGTGAATTAGCAGACACGTCCCACATCCCCCGAGAATGCTGAAATATATGGTAAATAAAAAATATGAACCTAATTTCAGTGGAACAACCCTATTCAACCTGACCGTAAGTAAAAAATTTTCCTTTTGGATCGACATATTGTCACCTAACCGCAGCGGCTAATCAGCCCCAATGCTGCTCCTTCTGCATGACCGGCGCAAAAGCGCCCACACGGCCACCGAAGAATCGTCGACAGAATTTACTTAGATACTAAAATGTCCTACTATAGACATACTCACCATTTTCAATCCCTCCATTGAACTCCTTTGAGTTGGTTATCCTAACGTTGCTAGTAGTAGTTTCCCGTTGGTGGATTCCCACGTAGGAATGCTCTTTCCTGGCACTCGACGTTGGATCCTACCGGCTGCGCCAATTGTTGCGTTCTCCGAGCGTTAGCTGTGGCAATGCGCCCTGTAGTTGCCTGTCGCCTGTGTATCCTAGCCGGACCTGTAAAACACTTGCCGACTGCGGCGTAAACACAACACACACCGTTTCGCTTTCGGAAATATACAACATTATTTATTCGTAATCCACTCTTATTTATATTCTTAATTCTAGCTACATCATTATTTTTATAACCTACTTAGGTGTTCCAATTACGCAGGTGTTGACCCAAAACAATAATCGCAATGAGCCAGTTCATACAAAATGCCAATGGCGCATTTTAGCCCTAGTTTTTGTGTCACTGTGTAATTGTAACACCTGTGAAATTCATATATGTAATGTTAATTAATGCTACAACCGGTCGATAGGCTACTTGGGTTGTGTCGCGAGTCAACTACTCGTAGGTAGTCGTATCTTGACTCGCAACACAGTGCTCAATAAGCCCCTGCACCCCTTCGGGAGGTATAATGTTGGAGTCACTTGGAAAGTAGGCGGACACAAAAACAATTAGCTGCGCTCTCTGTTCTCTGTTGAGACTTCTACAAGGATAGCTACTAGATCTTGATTAGTAAATTCTGAAATGAGAAAATAGTTAGTGTTTCTTGAGTGGTGTATGGCGGATATATTTTACTGTTCTCAAGAAACTTATTGTTTCTTATTTACACAATCACTTCTCAATATTGAGTTAATTTGATGATTTGAAATTTGGTGTGAATATTGTGTTAGTATTTCCTTGATCTGGATGATTTTACAAAATATATTTTTGTATAATGTTGACACTAATAGAAAGTAAAATCGATCTTATTGCTTAATGAATTTGGTGTAGAGATGCGACTCCTTTGCTGGCTCAAAGAGAAGTGGCCGAGTCAAGGCAGAATATGGCCACACTCGCACCGGGTGGCAACCATCGGGAATAGGGGTTCACGACGTGAACAGTTAGTATTAAAATCCTTTATTTACATCCTTTATTTGTAAGAACTTTGATTTGGCCCCCAATTATCCATGGCTCTTATATTAGGGCCATGGATAGGTCTTCGTCAGCGAATCTCTTGCACAGGGTGGCCGATGCTCCTTTAGCATGGTGCAAGTTCGCCTGTAGCACTTTAAGAGTTCTCATTCGGGGCGGCTTTCCGCAGCGAGTTTCTGGAGGCTCGCGCTCCTAGGACCCTTTTTTTTGTGGTCTCTATGGCCTCCAGTATGCTTGGCTTTTGTTTTGTCATGCTGATGCGCTTTTCGTGCGGGCCATACTGCGGAATCGAGTTTTTTTGTTGTTGTTTTTGCGCCTGCGATTTCTCTTTATCGTTTTAGCGCGGCTTTGCTAGTCGACGGTTTGTTAGCCTCCGCTTAAGTTGGACCTTGTATCACCAGCATGCCCTTCAACACCGCTCCGTTGTGTCGGCGTTGTTTGTTTTTTTGCGCTATGGCTGACTTTTTCTGCGCCTTTGTTGCTCTTTAAAATCTCTTCCAATTTTTCGCTGCCATTGCATTCTGCGCCCCAATGGTCGCAAGAATTTTTTCATTTGAAAGCTCGGTGCTCTGTGGGAAGTAGCCTCTGACCACATAAGTTTTTGGAAATTTTGATTCCTCAATGAGCGTCATTTCTAAACAACATTTTCCTTTTATTAGGCCGATGTGTTTTCTCATCCAATTAGCCGTGTTCTCATTTGAGCATAGGAACAGTAACCATCCGCTTCTGTGCGCTAGGCCCTCAAACACTGGTTTGTCGTTATTGCCGTTAACTCTATCATAACGTCAATAACGGTCTCTTGGATTAGAACCAACTGTTCTTTGGTGAATGGCGCCTTTATAAAATCGGTCGGCCACCTGACTAAACGTTGGCTTTCCCACATAAGGTGACGTTTTGGTCTTCTTGACAGATGGCGTTTCTGTTGGGGGCTCTTCTGAGCGAGCCCTTTTCGCTGTGGACTTACTTTTAACAACCTTTAGAGCCTTTTGCCTAGAGTGACCAGTTGTCATCGCCTGCTTTAAGTGCCTCTTCCCTGCTGACGTCATTTTTATGAAGTCATTTTTTATGTTCAGATTATTTAGGTCTGCACCAATCACCGCGCACCCAGATTTCTCAGAGATCAAGCCGTTGTTGTCACCACACAGTGTGTCGGGTCAGAAGAGTCCATTGACTCATGACCTGATTCCGTATTCTGTGGTGGTGGCATCGAAACCCAAAAAGATTCATTTTTTGCAACTGCAGTCAACAACGTAAATGCTGATGCAGAGCATTGTTGGTCAACAACAACTACCAACGGAGATGTTGTTGTGAATTGGCTAGGTGCATGTCCAACAACTCTGTACGCAACCGAAGAGGAGTTCTCCAGCCCAACAGCTGGTTCGGGCGAAATGACCGATGATGATTGCCCATCAGCAGATTCATCGTTTATTTGTGTTTTTTGCGTAAAGAATATCCTCGATGAGAGCATGTGAGGAAATAATTGTGCAGATTTCGTGTAAGGCAATTGTGAGTAGAGTGATTGAATGCGGTGATCTTTGTGGAATGCCATTCTAGAGACGATTTATATTTGATTTATGATTTTAACGCTGACGAAGAATTTAATTTAGCAGAAAGGATTCGACAATATTGTAAATTGTATTAACTATCAGGTATTTGCGAATTGCTCAGCCATGTCTTGTGGGGCATAAATAGGGCCCTCAGATGAATGAACAAAATGGATTTTATTGTTTCGGTATAAGTCTGCAATAGTTCTTATGTCGGACCAGATTTTCTTTTGGACTTTAAGATGTTATGTTGGCAGTAAGAGTTTCACAAGTTTCTTAGAGATCTTTAGTTCCCGTCTAAAAATGGCGGTTGGTTTTTTATATTTGACAAACATTTTCATTAGACCTATTTTGCTTGAAACTGGCCCATAAAGATTGCTTTGTTTTTCTTGGGTACTACTCATATGGGAGAACTGTTTCGGCTCCTCGAGGGGCGAATTATTTTTACTGTCAAAAGTTTTTGAACCTTCCACTTCCTCTCTCATGTTTGCTGGGTACAGATAACTCTTGGAATAAATAGGCTAATTCGTACTAGTTTTAATTTCCGGTCTAACATGTGTTTGCGGATTTTCCACTCCAGGACTAAAAACAAGCAAATTCTTCTTCCTATCAATTATTGCTTCACATTCCTTAAAAGTGTCGTCTCCTATAATGCCATCGAAGGATTCTAAACCGGGCTCGCACTCACATTGCTACGGTAGGTGTATCCATCCGGGCATGGTAAGTATTTCCACAGGTTCACAGGCGTATTTACATTTAACTTAATGGGTCATTCTTTTAGAGAACAACACTGACACCAAATTTAGCGATATCGCATTTTCTATTGATAATTATTTCGGTAGAACTTTCGTTCACATTTAACTTCTTTTCTCAGTTTTAGCATTTTTAAATGCTATATTACGTTGTACTTCCATAGTTTATTAACTCATTAAACAGTGCAGCTAGGATGCCAAAATGAATCTAATTTATTATTGTATTTCAAATTACCATTGACATTTCCGTGGCACCCGCAAGACATTTCCACGATGTACCTGCAGAGTGTTCTCCAAGCAGAGGAATGCGTTGAGTTGTCATCTGGCACATATCCGCTATGTACCTGTACATGCCCTTAGCATAATGGCGCGAGTGCAGCGTCAGCCATTTCACATAAGTCGCATTGTGGATGAATTTCACAATGTGCCGTAATTGACAAAGTGGCGGTAGCTGAAGCGCGTTAACTCCTCTCCCTTCAAAAATCTACATGCCGTAGATCAGCGTTTTAGTGGTTTGATCGACTAGTTATAATTGCGGGTGGATGATTGGGTCTCGTCGGTGATAGGTCGATCATGGGTATCCTGATTCGAAATGTATCTTTTCCCGTATGGGGAATGCCATTATGGCGAACACTGCGAACAGGGTTATGTACCGAAGGCCAGACGCTCTAAATTCCGTCGTTAGGTGACCTAAGTACGCCATGTTTTCTATACTCATCTCATGGATAAATTCCACGCCGAACTTGTGGCTGACGTTCGTCATTCCGGAGGGTAGAGTTTGCAGGTCTATTACATTGTGGCTCGAGTACGTGTTCCCGTTTAGGCTTATAGTTTCGTTCACAAATTGTACCACATACGTTCCGGACAGCGTTCTCGATGTTGCGTTTCTTCGAATAATTTCTTTAAAGTTTGTCATAAATACAGTCCCTTCTTTGATGAGTACCACGACCTCTGAAGCGTTAGCGCGATACGTACAATTAACATGTCCTCCCTTTAGCAATCTCGGTACACACCCTTCTTTCCAATTCCTTGATAGCGTCGCTTCCTGTGGCGAGACAGTCATCAGCGATTCCAAAGGTTTTCTCGTGGTTTATTAGGACCTTCGCGAATCCGACATCAACTTGCTTATTGTTCTCGATGGATGGCCAGAGCATAATCTGATTTAATTCGTTTTTCGATACCTTTGGTACAGACAGCACATAAAGAAGCATTGAACCATTTGTATAAATTGTTGGTTTGCCGTACTCTACGGTCTCGATTTCGTTGTTATATGGCAAGGTTTCCATCTTCGCAATCAATGGATTTATTTCTTCCTGATCCAGTTAGTGTTGACAACGCCGATTTTTGCCATTTGATTTCGCCTTTCACGAGAAGGATCTGGTTCAGTATATCTTGTTGCAGCTTGTCAGCATTTACTGATTTTACATCGTTGTTGAAATTGTCACTGAGTCTGTAGATTTTGCCGATTATGTCTTGGGTAACGCTGATGAGCTTTTTGTTTACTGCGTACATTATTATTTTCGACGATACGTTGTTCATTCTTCAGGATATCGGTCCAATCTGCGGCATCAGGTGAGCCAGCGACCTATTTCCAGGCTGAACCAACACAGTCAATGCATGTTTTTCTAATGCTTCCAATAATTTTATTCTCTCCTTCAATTGTTGCGTATGGAAGAAGATCCATAGTCGGGAATTTCCTTGTCCAGAACATTTATAGTTTCATTTAGTAATTGTTCGAACTTACTTAGATTGATAGCGTGTACTACGCTGAAATGTCCGTTCACAATGCCTCCTTTGGCTTCTTTAATGGCAACAATAGGTGCTTGGTACTCGAAGATGTGAAGGCTCTCTATATAGAGCAGGCTGGTTAATATATTCGTCATTTAGGTAAACTTTTGAATATTTAAATCTAAAAACATTTAATGTAATATGTGTTGTTAATGTTATCAGTTAATAGGTTAGTTAGTTTGTATGTTGTTAAGCTGTTAGTTAGTTGATCGTTTAGGCCGCTCCTCAGGTGGTAGCTGCGTGATAGGGAGATGAAGGAAGATTTTTATGTCCAATTTATCGGAAAAGATTCGCTGCCGACTCTACCTCCTTGAGAATCATCGGTGTAGATATCGAGCGTTTCGCCGGCGATTATGTCATTTGAAGTCCAGTCATTTTTTCTTGGAATAATGAGGTCGAACTCCCTGTTCAAGTCGGGATAGACCGAAACATAATCGATAAAGTTTGCGAAAGGCGGTCCTGATTCAGAATAGAGGCGTGGCTCGAATGGGTTGAACGCCAAAGTGGAAGAATTTTGAGAATAATCGCTGACAACTTGGCTTGTTGCTTAGCCAAGAGACCTGAAGGGAGCCAGTGAAGCATAGTAAAAAGAGATTTCATGCGATGGATCTTCGAATTATGTGGGAACAACACGCTAATTTCTGCACTTAATAAACATGCTAGGGAAAATGCGCTACGCCTCTTTATTTCTGGTATTCGACGACTCATTTGTGACATTCTGTTCGCGTCGCATCCTTTAGATCTATCTTCTGCGCTTGCAACAGCGCAAGAACTAGAACAAAATCGCAGAAGATATGATCAGCAAAGAGTATACCTTATGTTCCTAAAACTAATGGGTTTAATAATAACACTCAGTTTAGTGCTCAACAGAGAAACACTAACAATAATTCGGCTCAGCAACCTTTATCTCGCTATACTGCACAATATTCTCGAAATATACCGACCCCTATCGAAGTGGATCGAGGAAGCTCTTACTATAGAAAATTCTGGTCTCGGAAGATGTTCTTCTGCAATATCCGGACTATGACAAACCGTTTGAATTAACGACTGATGCCTCTTCAGTTGCTTTAAGCGCAGTATTGTCGCAGAATAAAATACCGATCACTATGATTTTGCCGACATTATCTAATTGTGAAGAGAACTATGCAACAAATAAGAGGGAATTGCTTCCCTAAGACATTACTTATACTGTGTTAAAAATATTCATATATTCACAAATCATTAATCATGCAATATCAGATAAAAACCAGAATTCTAACATTGAAGATTTTGCCACTAATTCCATTACAAACCAGGGAAAGACAATAAGTTAGCAGATGCATAATCGAGACAACTTATTCATATGTTTAAATCTGAATCGAACACAATTCATACTGAAATGTCATCAACTATGGTAATCAAGTCCGTAAAAGCTCCTGTAAATCAGTTCAGGAATCAATTTATCTTGTCAGAGACACAATATAATAGTAAAATTACTAAAATTATTTTAAAAAGATACATTCGACAAAGTATTAATTTCGATCATTTAGAATACATTTACTATATCTTAGAGACACTGTAAACCCAAATGTTGTAAATGCTACTTGTTGTGATCTTCGTAAAATTCAGAATATGATATTATCACATATTCCTGCAGTAAAATTCTTATACACTGAAAAGCAGGTTATTGATTTAATTAAGAAAGACGACCAACTAGAAACCGTTAGTCTAGAACATAATCGTACACATAGGTCAATACAGGAAAATTATCAACAGATAATTAATGACTATTATTTTCCTGATACTAAAATCCTTGTTAAAGAAGTAATAAGAAATTGTAAAATTTGCTTAGAGAACAAATATCAGAGGAAACCGTCAAAACTTGAAATGGGACCAATACACCAATACCCGAATATCCAAGGCACATATTGCATATTGATATTTTTAGTACAGACAAATAGCACTTCTTAATAAGTTTCGATAAATTTTCAAGAGGAACAATTGACATAAAGAGTGCCATGTTGCAAATATTAAAGTTATAGTTTCAGATAATGAAAAAGCCTTTCATTCAAATGCAATCAGAAATATGCTTAGGGATTATTTTGAAATCGAACAATATTTCATTCCCACTCTACATAGTGAGAGTGGAAAGATTTCACTCTACACTAGTCGAAATAGCGCGATGTGTCAAAAATCAACAACAGGCAACGGACACAGTTGACTTAATATTGCTGTCGGTACATAAATAAAATAACAGCTTTCATTCTGTTGTAAAGGCTGAACCAACCGACATTATTCATGACACTTCAAATGAAAGTTTAGATAAAGTAAAAAATAGATTGATTATGGCACAAAGTAACATCATTCGACGTTCCAATAGAAATGCTGTCAATAGAGTGCGCCAGGCGGGTGATATAGTTTTCTTGCGTAAAAACAAACGCATAGGAAATAACTTCGAATAGGTTTCTGTTGAAAAAATTTTTGAAAAGGACCTCGGGACCACAGCTCTGATACATGGCAGGAAGGTCTATAAAAACAATTTGCGTTAGTTTAATATTAATCGGGTGTAGAATAATAACACATTTGCAACCGACGATGTGTTCTTAAATAAGGAAGTAACAATTAATTATTACAAACTTTTAGTCGATAAGTGAATTTAAAAAAACAAAATATTTGTAATATTACTATGTAAAATAATACTTTAGTTAAGTTAGAATTAGTTAAGAATCGCTCCAGCATATACCAGCTCACCAACCATTTAAATAGGGACGTTCCAAATTGAACAGAGGGAGGAGTTACCTCTATACTCTGAATGCGTTCAGTTAATCGCGAAGGTTCGACACCAGCTGTTTCCTGTTGGGAGGAGAGAAGAACGTGGCGCTGTAAAGAAATTGCGAAGGTACGATGGCAGTTGTTTTCCGCTGGGAGGAGAGTAAAAGGCAGTGATGGAGAATAACATGAAAAAGTTAGAACAAAAGATGAAACAAAAATAACCATCATGCTGATAAATTGAAAATAACTACAGAAATATAATTTGATTGAAAAAATAAATTAAGTTAAAAATTTAACATAATTAACTTATATAAGTATAAATAATAAGTGTAGGTAATATAATTTGTCAGACGGTGCCTAGTGGGAGAAGACGTGGATAACCCGCGAATTCCAGAAGAGTACTCGCAGCCGGCCTTTTCAGTTAGGAAGTTCTAAAAATTTTTAATTGACATCATTAAAAAATTATGTAAAAAATTATGAATTTCTAAGAGGAATAAAACAAGTAGAAACCCCTTTTCAAATCAAGTCAATAAATGGGGTCAATAACACGGTGCGACAAAAAAAAATTCCTCGGAAGTGATATTATTTTTCTGATAGGTATTATTGAGTACAACAAGAATCTGTATTTGAAATTTGCCAGTCACATCAGAATTTTGAGATACGGTTAAAAAACCGGTTTTTCGTACCTCTATGCACTTATAAGCCTTGTTACTTACTTGTTTATTAACCGATCAGTTTCTCAACGGATATGGAAAGAAGAAACTAGTACCTTTAGAATGGTGTATATATTGTTATGGTTGGCTTAAAAACTCTTTGTGTATTTCTCCACCAAACACATTTTTTCCCCACTTTTTTAGACATTTTTCAACTTTGGCGATATTTTTACGCATTATTTTATAAAGGAACAGTAAAATTATTTAATTTATTCAAAAAATATATTTATTTGTGAGTTAAACGCAACTTTGTAGAAAAAAATCCTTTAAAAATTGGAGTTTGCGGTAAAATTTTGTAAATGCAATTCGGAGTATAATAGAAAATTGAGACAACAGAGTTCGCCAAACTTTTTTTAGGGTTCTTATTTATAAAAACTTTACATTCCGTAAAATGAAAATGTGTCTTTAAATATATTTTGCTGGAAATATCCTACACACAAAAAAAAATGTAAATTTAAACCAGTTTGCTGCTATCATGCTAGCAAAATGTTTGCTGATATTAGCAAAATGTTTGCTAATATTGGCAAAAACAAGTTTGCTAACTTTACTAACATTATTTTATTACTGCAATGGAAGATAAATGGTATTTTATTTGCACTGTACATTTTTCGATTCCTAACTATAATGAACACAATTGCTATAGTCTGTGGGCCGCAAGTTGCAAATCACTGTTATATTAAACTCAAATTAGAATTACAACAATTTGCAATGAGAGCTTAACTCATGTAAAAGTATTTTTTCCTTATAAAAAAAATCGTTTTTATTTAATTTTTTAAAATCTGTATTGTTATATCTAGGCTTGAAAGCTGTTTTATTACATAACCATCCAACCAGTTACCAGCACGAAAGAAACTTACGAAGAAATGAAAAAAATACTTCGATTCGTCAGCTATACCACTCATAAATGGAAAGTCATCGCTGATTTAAAAGTTTTAACAATTTTATTTGGTATGCAAGGGGGTTACACAAAGCATCCATGTTATCTTTGAGAATGGGATAGTCGTGCACCGAATCGGTATGACCGTAAAGTATGGCCATCTCGTGAGGCGCATCAAATAGGCTGGAGAAATATTTTAAACGTCCCATTAGTTTCATCTGAGGATGTTAATCTGCCACCACTGCATCTGAAGCTGGGATATATGAAACAATTCATTAAAAAACTTGATGTAAGCAGCACCGCTTTTTGCTATCTTAAAGAAGTGTTCCCAAAATTAAGTGAAGCCAAAATAAAAGGAGGTATTAAAGTATTTGTTTCCAATTCTAGTACTTTTTTTTATCGTTTTTATCTTTTTCGATCAATTTTAGGTATTTTCATTGGACCTCAAATCCGTAAAATTATGAGAGATGGAAATTTTATTAATTAAATTCAGTCGAAAAGCTTGCATGGAATAGTTTTGTTGCACTCTGTGATAATTTTCTTGGCAATTACAGAAACGACGACTATGTCGCTGTTGTTAATGAATTTTTAGGTGCGTATGGTGAAATGGGCTGCAATATGTCCATAAAATTTCATTTCCTGCATTCGCACTTAGATTTCTTCCCAGACAATCTGGGTCAGTTCTGCGATGAACAAGGTGAACATTTTCACCAAGAGATGATTACAATTGAAAAACGATTTGAAGGAAAAAATAAAATAAAAATGCTTTCAGAATATTGCTGGTCACTTTTCGGAGAGAAACCGATGATGCTGAATTAAAAAAAAAGACGGTCAAGCTAATATTTTTGACTGAAATAGCTAAGTTTTATTTTTGCACAAATTTAGGTTTGATAAATAGTTCAATAACTCAGTCAATTTTTAACGAATTTTTTTAAACAAAGTTGCGTTTTACTCACAAATAAATATATTTTTTGAATAAATTAAATAATTTTACGGTTCCTTTATAAAATAATGCGTAAAAATATCGCCAAAGTTGAAAAATGTCTAAAAAAGTGGGGAAAAAATGTGTTTGGTGGAGAAATACACAAAGAGCTTTTAAGCCAACCATAACAATATATAAATTAAATTAAACAAAGTTAAATTTGTTTAAAAAAAATATTTTTTTATCACTATTCGCGAACTTTATTGTTTGAATTCGAAATTAGAACTGACTTAACAAAATTTTTGATATTTTAATAATAACTTAAACTGCGCTGCTACCTATGTGTTTGTGCTACCTGACTTAACAAAATTTTTGATATTTTAATAATAACTTAAACTGCGCTGCTACCTATGTGTTTTTGTTGCTGGCTTAGTTGTTGTTTTTGATTTGTTGCTTTTGTTGCTGAAACTTGCTGACGCGTTGGTTCCCATAGATCGACGAACTGCAGCTAGTGCGCGTGCATTTGTAGACATGGTGTCAGCATTATTATTGTTCATGTGTGTTCAGGTGCAAAGCAAATGTTTGTTTCGTTAACTCCTCCCCCTTTATATTCAAACGTCCTCGTTTGATTTCTTCCTAAAAGAGTGGAATCTGATTTATCCTTTTTACCTTCTTTTCCAATTCTATGGTTTGACTATGTTTATCTTTTGGGATGTTCTGTTGTTCTTCAGGATGACAATTTTGTATGTTGGAAACTATTTTGATTGGAGTGCTTCTTTTAAGGAGCCAAACCCAAGCGATGATTATGATTAGCAAAACAATTCCAAAGGTTGAGATTCCTAAACTTGCAATAAATTTAGTTTTGTGTTCTGTCTGCAATAAGTCAATTTTTTGTGTGTTTTTCATATAAAGTTCCTTGAGCATTTCAAGTGAAATAATTTCTTCAAAATCGGTGGATGCATTTTCGGATTGTGCTATTACTGGTTGTGGGTTGACGATTGAAATTTCTTCATTAGCGTATGTTTGATTCGCGATTGTTATTGTAGTGTTGTGGTATTTAATTAAAAATGATCCTTGTAAGTTTATATATTTTTCTTTCGTTGTAATAACTCCTCGGAAGTGGTTGAGGAGTAAAATTCCAGGTAAAATCTCTTCTACTGAGGCTATGTCTTGGTTGTTGATTGTTGTGCAGGCTGATGGTTGTCCTTTTAGTATTTTTGGTAGGCAGCGGGTAATATTATAATAGTTTTCTCTTTTACAAATAGCTACGTTATTTAAAGTCTTACATTGCTTTCTTATTTCTAAAACATAATTCTTGCAAACTATAATATTTTCGAAAGGAATTTTCAAAGTAATATTTTCATGTTTTATAGGTTTAATTAACAGTTTTTGACAATTTTCTTTGTCTGTCTTAGGTAAATTCACTATGTAAATAATTGTTGAAAAATCTGAAATGAGTTTATTACTCCTACTTTAGCCCATTGAATGGCATAGTCGATATTAATTAAATCGTCTTTAATAATTTTAATTTTCCTTTCGATATTTTGAATTATTTCGTTTTTTACAATATTACTTGAATTAACAGTTTTCAAAATTGTATTTGTAACATGAGTTATCTCATTAATTTTTTCTAGATTATTCTTATTTATAATAACTTGATTATTATTATTTACGAGAACGGTATTTATTTTATCGCTAATTATCTCAAAATCATCATGATCCGGGGAACCTGCCAGCCATTTCCAAGCAGTCCCTAAGAAATTTAACGATCTTTTATTTCGATTTAATTTTAATCCATTAAGTATTGAGTTAATCTGATCTGTTTCGTGTAAAAGAAAAAGTCTTGCGTTGTCATGTTTTGGTAGGTTATGTATAATTTGGTCCTCTAAATTATTTAAAATTTCCTGATAATTTGTCAAGTTAATAATGTGTATAATTTTAAAGCTTCCTATCTCTAATTTAGCCATCCCTGTATCAACTGTAGTAATTTGTGCATTCGTATAGTCCAGTATTTGTACAGGGTGGCTGATGAATATTGCTACATTAAGAAACTCAAATAACTTTTTTTTCAGTGTATGGAATTCATTTTTCTTTTATTAATGTTAAAGCTCATTCAATTTTATTAGATATAGCTTAATCAGTTTTAAAAATAATGGAATTTAAATGCCCCCCTGCTCGTTGATGCATGTGCGGCATCTTACCAAAAAGTTATTCATTACTGCTTGGAGAGTTGAGACAGGAATAGCCGCAATTGTTTCTCGAATGGATTGCTTTAGTTCGTTCAAATTTGTTGGTTTTGCTTTGTATGTAGACTTCCTGTTTGCAATAACCCCACAAGAAAAAGTCAGGTGCAGTAAGGTCCGGCGACCTGGGGGGCAACGGAATGTGGAGTTTCTGGATATCAGCTTATTGGGAAATTTTCGTCGCAATTCTGTCATAACAGACCGGGCTATGTGAGGAGTTGCACCATCTTGCTGAAACCACACTGAGTGGAAAGCAATTCTCATTCGGCGTAATTCTGGATAGAAAAAGTCTCTCAACATGGCCAAGTAACGGTCTCCAGTAACCGTAACGGTGTGACCGTTTTCTTCGAAGAAGTAGGGCCCGACAATGCAGCGTGATGAGACTGCACACCACACTGTAACACGAATTGGATGTAATTCCGTCTTATGGAATATCTGTGGGTTGGAAGCACTCCATATTCGACAATTTTGTTTATTTATGTTGCCATTTAAATCGAAATGGGCCTCGTCAGACATAAAAAGATAGTTGATCATGTTTCCGTCCTCTTCCACCATTTGAAGCATCTTCTGGCAAAATTCCAAGCGAATCGGGAAGTCTGCTGCGTTCAATTTGTTGGCCATTTGAATTTTATATGGGAATAAGTCCAAATCTTTATGCATAATTGACTGCAATGACTGTCTGCTTATACCCATTTTAGCAGATAAGCTTCTTGTCGAAACTCTTGGATTATTTTGTATGGCAGCAGCTACTGCAGCGATTGTTTCCTCCGTCCGAACTGAAGGGTTTCGATGGTAAGGTCTTCTGTTGACTGTCCCATGCTCGGCAAAATTGTTTACAAGTCTCATTATGGTCCATCTGCTCGGTGGATTGCCGCCAAACGTGCGCCTATACTCCCTTTGAACCGCAACTACGGACTCCAGTGCGTGATAGCGGCGGACAATCCAAATTCTTGTTTCAGTGTCCCAGTTATCCATTTTTGATAAATCTAACAATCAATCTGCAAAATAAAAAAAAAAAACAGATTCATTAAATAGAAAAAAAGTTGTTACATTTTTTGTTGGTAGCGGCTTTCATCAGCCACCCTGTATCTGGCATGATACAATCCATAGTTGCGCTCTGAAAACATAAAATAAAATGGTTTTAAGAAAAATAAATTCAATTTCGTATGTTGCTCTTGTGAACAATTTTTCCTCTTTCTGTTATTATAGTCGTGTCGCTATCCTCTTTCACTATTTCCTTTTTAAATCTTTTTGACAGTTTTGAACCAAGTCTTTTGTTCTGTTTAACAAATATTTCTTGTCCTACTAAGTAATTTTTTATTTGGTGTCTTCTTTTGTTATGTCTTGTGAGGTCCGTTTGTTGTTTTTCCTGAAGTTTTTGTAAATTATTTCGTTTCGTTTTTTCGTAGTCATCAGGTCCAAAAGTAACGGTGCGCCCGTAATAAAGGTCTGCTGGCTTTTTCCCGGTTGTGGAATGGATTGTGTGGTTGTATTCGTTGACTGCTCTTTCGAGTAGTTCTTCAAGATTTCTGCTTGTACCATCACATTTTAAACACCTCATAATTTCAGTTAGTGTAGAATGGAAGCGTTCGACTTGACCGTTCACTTCACTTCTGTAGGGTGGTGTTGTGAACACGTCTATTTTAAGTTCGTTCTTCATCATAAAAAGGATTGAAGCGGAGTTAAAAGATGCTTCGTTATCCATAACTATTGATTTTGGAACACCAAAGAAGAAAATTAAGACTCTAAGTGGTCTTCTAACGTTTTCTATTGATTTCCCGTCGAGTATTTTCGCTTGTGCGTACTTTGTAAATTTGTCAAGTGCAGTGAGTATCAGTTTACTTTCCGTGTTATAAATGTCGATGTGAATTATTTGTCCTGGGTAGTAGTCTAGGAGGTGGTACAGGATTATTGACCCTCTTATAGTTACTCTGAAAATTATGCATTCTGTACATCATGTTATCTAGTTTCAAGCACATGTTAAGTGCTTGTGGTAGTGTGGTAGGTTCTCGTATGCTTAACAATCGAGGAAGGTCACCGTTCAGTCCCTTGATGAACGTGTCTAACGCTTTGTCTCTGTATGAATTTGTCATTACGTCAATTGATTCGTCGCTTACTTCCAGACAAGCTATCTTGTCGAGTATTAGTGATAAATTCTGATAAATTTTATGATAAAATTCTGTTATGGTGTTCTGGCGCTGGGTTAAGGACATCATTTGGTACTCTAGTGTACCCTATGTCTCTTTTGTCCGAATAATGCATCATTAAGCATTTTCGGATTTTCTTCCATTCAAGTGGCGTTCGATAAGACTCTAGTGCCGCATCGGCTTCACCAACAATCTTATGTCGTATCATATGTAATATAGTATAGTATTTTGATGTTCCCCTAGTGTGCTCAAACATGGCGAGAATTCGTTCTACGGTCTTTCTCCAGGAGTTGAATTCTCCGGGCTTACCTGAAAATTCCCTTAGACATTTTACAACGTCAGGAATCCTATCTAAGTCGCTTGAATTCCCTGAAAAGTCGTCCGGTTCGTCATGGTCGTCTACCTCAAAAAATGGATTATTTAAACTAGCTATTGTCTTCGTCACTAAGTCGGTTATCTGTTTAGTCAATTCAGGACTAAGTGTGGCTGGTGGTGGATTATGTGGTTTATAGGAAGAGGCGTTTCGCTGAAGACTCAAGTTGTTGAGGCGGTCAGCGAGTGTTTCTGGATCTGTCATTTTTCTTTAAAAATTTCACACTAAATTTACTTGTTCAAATTTAATTTCTTTTGAAAAACTTTCCTTGTTTATGGTTATTCGATAAAAATTTCTTAGAATTTTGATAAATTTTCTAAAAAATTTCACAGGCTAAAACTTTCTTTTTAATGAATTATTTCTTAATAAATTTTTCTTCAGAATTTTTAATATTAATAAATTTTTCTTCTTTTTTTTCTTTAAATTCTTATCATAATAAATTTTCTCTTAATATTTTTCCTTTTAAGAATTTTCTTTTAATAATAACTTTGTATCAAGATTTTTTAAAAAAATTTTTTGTTTTAAATTCTCTCTTAATAAAATATTTTGATATCTTTACTCCAATTTTGTTCACTTTCTTTAATTTGTTCTTAATTTAATTTCAATTTAAATGATTTCAGATTTATTAGCAACGTTTACTATTGTTCAAATATTTTCACTCTTATTAATTTTTTTACTTAGCTTACATTATTAATCTTAACTTAGCTTACATTAGAATGAACTTCATTATCCAGCGTTTGTTGCGGAGCCGTTTGTTGAACAAATTTGGTTATCCTTTTTCCTTAAGTACTGGGGGCCCTTGTTGTCACTTCTGATGCAATCCTTCTTATCCGTATAGCCGCTTATCGTTTAGCCTTACTTTTTGATGTTCAGGTTTTTTTATGAGCTTTGTTGTTTGTTTTTTATTCACATCGCTCGCGAAACCTTAATTTTTATTTTCGGGTTTTTATTAACTATATTATATTTCACAACGTTCGCGGAACCTTACTTTTTATTTTCAGGTTTTTAAGAAAACGGACCGCTGGTCCCTGCTCGGGCGCCAATTAAATTAAACAAGTTTAAATTGTTTAAAAAAATATTTTTTTATCGCTATTCGCGAACTTTATTGTTTGAATTCGAAATTAGAACTGACTTAACACAATTTTTGATATCTTAATAATAACTTAAACTGCGCTGCTACCTATGTGTTTTTGTTGGTGGCTTAGTTGTTGTTTTTGATTTGTTGCTTTTGTTGCTGAAACTTGCTGACGCGTTGGTTCCCATAGATCGACGAACTGCAGCTAGTGCGCGTGCATTTGTAGACATGGTGTCAGCATTATTATTGTTCATGTGTGTTCAGGTGCAAAGTAAATGTTTGTTTCGTTAACTTATACACCATTCTAAAGGTACTAGTTTCTTCTTTCCAAATCCGTTGAGAAACTGATCGGTTAATAAACAAGTAAGTTACTGGCTTATAAGTGCACAGAGGTACGAAAAACCGGTTCTTTAACCGTATCTCAAAATTCTGATGTGACTGGCAAATTTCAAATACAGATTCTTGTAGTACTCAATAATACCTATCAGAAAAATAATATCACTTCCGAGGAATTTCTACTTCATTCTTTTTTGTATCACTGTGTAATATTTTCGAAAAATGCCGTATTAATATATTAGGAAAAACCTCTAAATTTTTTATTTTACCACAGCTCCAAAGCTTCGATGGAATTGGATATGCTTTTTTGAAAGAAATCGATGGCCAAATATTGCTTTCTTTCCACAAATTAGAAAAGATCCATCATTTTGAATGCCAACAAGTAAATTCGCTGAAAACTTGTATGTGGGATTTAACTCACACAATTCAAGATTTAATTGAACGCAATTGCAATACGTTTGCTAACGCTAATAGAACGCTCCCTTATAACACCAGAGAGGCAACTACAGACACAACTCCAGAAGCTACCCTTATCCTTACCATTTGCTTAGGGATGGCATAATTTAAAAATCGCATTCACCATATGACGACGGTAACCAAAAACTAAGAATGGTCCTCGATTTCCGAAAGTTGAATGAACACATCCCCTCAGATAAATACACTATTCCAGATATCTCTATTATTCTTGAGACTTTGGGGATATCTAAATTTTTTACCAACCTGGATCTCAAATCGGGCTTCCACCAAATTTGTCTTTCTGCAAAACATAGACATAAAACAGCTGTCAGCGTTAATAACAGAAAGTATGAATTTTGTCGATTACCCTTTTGAAGAACGCTCCAAGCATATTTCAGAGGGCAATCGACGACATTTTGCGAGAAAGCATTGGAAAAATGTGTCATGTGTATGTTGATGACATTATTATATTTTCATCTGATGAACACTCCTACTTTCAGCATGTCGACTCTGTACTAAAGAAAATAGAGGGACCAGGGATGTGTGTCATTAGAAAAATCAAAGTTTTTTAAAGACGAGGTAGAATTTTTAGGTTCTGTTATATCAGAGAAAGGTACACGAACATATAATGACAAAGTAGAGGCCATCGTTAACTACCAAGAATCTAAATCACATAAATCTTTACGCTCATTATTGGGTCTCTCGGGTTACTATCGGAGGTTTATAAAGGACTACCCCTATATATCTAAACCTCTTACCAAATACCTAAGAGGAAATAATGGCCATACTAAACAACCTAAACATGTAAAAATAGTATAAGATGATCAATTTTGGCTTCAGAAGATGTGCTTCTCCAGCACCCCGATTACACAAAGCCTTTCGAGATCCCAACGGACGCTTCCTCTGTCGCATTAGATTCCGTCCTTTCGCAAAATGGAAAACCTATCACCATGATTTCACGTACACTCTCAAAAACCGAAGAAAACTATACAACGAATGAACGTGAACTCCTCGCGATAGTTTGGGCATTTCAAAAACTGCGGCATTATCTCTACGGCATCAAAAATATCCGTATCTACATCGACCACCAACCCCTTACGTTTGCTATTTCTGACAAAAATTAGGAGATGGACAGCCTTCATTAATTCATATGCCCCAAATACTTTTATAAACCTGGAAAGGAAAATAAAGTTCCTGACGCTCTATCTCGGCAATATATTAATAATGTTGGAGAGTCTAAATTTCTAAAGATAATAAAAAACCCGATTAATCAATTTAAAAACCAGTTAATACTTTCAACATCAAATGTTAATAGCAAATCAACGAAAATAATTTTCCAAAAGTTTATGAGACACACTATCCAGTTTAACAGTGTTGAATTCCTCTTACAAATACAGTATGCTGTAGTCTAGAAACATTAGGAACAGTTCAGTCAATGATTTTGTCAAATTTTCAAGGCACAAAATTTATTCATACCGAGAAATTAGCAATAGAACATACAGAACATAACAGTGCGCACCGCTCTTTGCAGGAAAATTATAAACAATTAATAACCGAATACTACTTTCCGGATATTAAAAAAACTTTGTAAACCATTGTTAAAAATTGCAAAATCTGTTTAGAAAACTAATACAATTGGCACCCAGCTAAACCAGAAATTAGAGAAACCCCATTCCCACATATCCCGGAGAAATATTGCACATAGATATATTTTCAATTGATAAGAAACATTTTTTAACCTGCATATATAAATTTTCGAAATTTGCTCAAATAATACCCATTTCATCCAGATCGACAATAGACATAAAAAATGCGCTACTTATAATCCTCAACAACTTCAAGAAAACAAACCTTATTGTTTCTGATAACGAAAAAACTTTTCAGTCGAATACAATAGCCAATACGTTAAGAGATCAAATCGCCATAGATCAATCTTTAATACTCCTTTTCATGGTAAGAGAAACGGACAGATAGACCGACTGCACGCCACAATAATCGAAATCGCTAGGTGCATAAAGCTGGAAAAGCACATCACTGACATTCCCGATTTAATACTCCTAGCAACATATTATTACAATAATACTATTCATTCAACCTTACAGGCCAAACCTATCGATATAATAAACAAATATCCAGAAGAGCATTTAAACTCCATAAAATCGTTACTAACTTCAGGACAGGATTATATTTTAAGACGGTAAAATTAAAGTAAAAGAATATTTAAACGATTAGGTAATAAACTGAATAAGGTGTATATTAAAAATATAGTTCAAAAGGATTTAGGCCCAGCAATATTATTGAAAAATGGTAAAAAGATACATAAAGACAATATTCGTTAGTTAAGTAAAAGCTCAGAAATAACCTTAACTCATATTAAGCATATGTGTAAAATTTAGTATGTAGAAACAAAATAAAAAAATTAGATTTTTCAAAAATATGTAAATATAATTAATTTCAACAAAAACATAACATCAACGAGTACAGAAGTCTGAAGTCGGGTTAGACCGATTTCCAAATACCCTTTACCTTTCCTTGTGCGTGCGAGTTCAACAATGGAGATGTTTTCTTCATAAATCATCATTCTGCGCATATCTAGGATAGGGTATTATATCGACCCCATTTCTTGTATATGCCTTTGTAGGGTCCATATATGTACTAATAAAATTTCGTACAAAAACATTTTATAGGTCGTAAGTTATAATAATATGCAAATAGTGGCTGTAAAAATAACACGCGGGTTTTTTTTTTGTGGTGTTTAGTTAGTAATTAGCACCCGCAACATTCCTGAGAAATTTCGTTGATAAATCTTTAATAGGAACACAGTAATGATTTTTGGCGAATTGTGGGCGTGGCAGTTGTATTATAATTTCCATATAGCATCAATACGAGCATAGGTAGACTAATTTTAATTTTAGAACCGAAAGTTCCTTATATCAAAAGTGCGAGTGTCCTTTCTCTGATTAACCTCATTTCTTGCAGTTAACTTTAAAAGTAAATTTATAATAGATTTTAAGCTATGAATTATTGTTAATAGTGGGCGAGGCAGTTCATATACACCTTTTTGCACAGTGTTTAGTAGGACCCACCACAACATAACTACTAAATTCAGTATTCAATCAATTGGACCGAAGCTATACTAATTTTTGTCCAAATCGGCCTATATAGCAATCTAGTTCTGTATATTTGTCCAGACTATACTGTTGCAAAGTCTCTAACGGTGTAGAACAAAGTGGCAACAGACGGAGAGACGGACGGACAAAATAAAAATTGCTAATAAAGTGATTCTGATAATATATGTATATATATGTCCTTACCACGCATCCTTCTTGAAATTGCAACCCCTCTCAAAAGCACGAATTTAGTATTACATATTTTCCTTTTTTAAAGGTAAAGGGTATAAAAATAATGAATTATGTAGGTATTTGAATAAAGAAACTTAATGTTTTTTTTAAGCACAAATTGTACTTTTTTATAAAAAAAAAAACCTGTAGAATCAGGGACACTCCGAACTTAAGAGGGGGAGGAGTTAGCATATTAAGATAATACGTTTACCATTCAAAAAAATGTATTTAACTTGACTTGTATGGATGAATTAGAGCGAATGATGGCAATAATGGTGACAGAGTTACGAGGCAAGGGAAGGATAGTTTAGGAGACATTTGCTACGATGGGACTAATCCTTCTAAACGAACCAGACCTCTATACATTCAAGACGGGAAGTGGAAGGTCGATCATATATCGGGCCTACGCGACAGAGCGACGGTAAATTGCAGAAGGTGGGCAGTATATACCTAAAAGACAAGTCGAAGTAATGTTAATTTACTATTGTTTAAAATAAAAGATATTATATAATTCACGGAAAAAAAGAAAAAATAATAATAGTTATACACTCTACCTCCGATAGATCTTGCCGGAATCGTACCCATCACTCGTCTTCCCTTTTTACTCTGTTCCTTCTGCCATTCGCCATGCAGGGTTGCGTGTTTGTATAGTGTTTTTTAATACCATTTCACCAAGCTCACAGTCGGCCATTCCTGCATACAGGAGGCGTCCTCGTCGCTTTTGTAACCTTCGAGATTCGGTAAATTGCACCATGGTTTCAGCTTATCAGAAGCGTGCACCGAAGTGTAATGTCGTTTTTTACGTTTTGATCCTGGCACATCTTCGATCACATACCTGTCGTTCCCAAGTATCTTTGTTACTATGAATGGATCTTTATACCGTGGCTCTAATTTACGTGAGGCACCTGTACTTATTGGTTCGGTTTCTGCCACTTTGTAGCATGCTGGTTCACGGCGCTTCGCGTCAAATGATCGTTAAGGCTTAGCCCGCTGCACGTCGATTCGCGATGCTGCTTGCTCCTGTATTACTCGTAGTTCCTCGTCCCCTTTTACTTCATCTTGATGTAAGGATAGGATTAATTTATTTTGTAGTATGTCTCTCGGTCGATAGTTGAATAACAATTCGTGCGGAGAACGTCCAGCCGTTTTATTCTTCGCTGAGTTGATTGTCCATTGTATCGCTCGGAGTACTTCGTCCCAACACTTATTCTCGTTCGTTGATGGCAACAGCATTCCCAAGATTGTTCGGTTCGTTCGTTCAACCTGCCCGTTAGCACGCGGTGTGCGTACTCGTTCTACGATCTCGCGTATCTTCTCATCTTGAAGTTGCATACTATACAACCAGTCGTCTGTCTCGAAATTAACCTTCGCCACTTTTACAGATGCAGTGTCCGTTTCGCAGCTGCTTTCGTATGGTGTTCTACTGAGAAAGTCTACATGTTCCATCCGTGTTCCCGGTCGATGCTCTAGTATTACAGCAAAGTCCTGTATACGCAGCCACCACCGCGCTATTCTTGGTATTAATTCTCTTTTCTGCATTGCCGTCGTAAGTGCGTTACAGTCGGTTATGACCGTAATCTCTTTATGTTGGACATAGTACCGAAAACTTTCCAAACTATTAACTACCGCCAACGCTTCAAGTTCATAACTATAAAACTTCTTCTCACTGTCACTCGTTGATCTGCTGTAATACGCCACCGGTTTCCAATCTCCATTGTAATTCTGCAGTAACACGCCGGCGAGGCCAATCACGCTCGCGTCGCTATGTATCTGTTAATCGATTGAAAAGTTTTGTACAGAGATCCCACCGCGATCTTTGGGGAAACGAATGTATCATGAATGTATGAGTTTCGGTGAGTTCCCGTCGTCTCAATTTTCCAATTTCGCTTGCTGCGACAGTTAAAGGAGCCAGTGTCGGAAAATAGCACTCTTAAGGCTCCGTAAGGATCCTGCCGAATATTGTTCCTAACTGATTGTTCCGATGACCCAACAATATTACGGCTCAACCAATTTAGCAAGATTAGTGGGTGTACATACCTCACCCAATAGGACATCGACCTGCGGCGAATTGGTTCGGGTCAGTTAACTGGATGTTACCCAATTGCTGGTATTCACACTTATTTATATGGAGAGAGGGAAAATATCCTGTCTGGGTCAGCAACACCATGGCTGGACAGTGATCCGGTGACCAATTTTAGCAGTTGGGAGTCATCCCATTACTAACTACCGACACTGAGGCACCTATTGTGCGCGCATGCGTGAACCATTTTGAGGGGTTGTCTATTTCGGCTGAAAACTGTTTTGATTATTGAGGTAAAATTAAAATATTACAAATAAATTATACTAAAAAGTAATAAAACGAATGAAGATGTCTGTAGTCGGGTTAGACCGACTTCGAAATACCCTTTACCTTTCCTTCTACATGCGAGTTCATCAATGGGGATGTTTTCTTCATAAATTATCATTAGGAGCATTTCTACGGTAATTTTCGATAGGGTACCTTAAGTTGATTATAATAGAGGGAGGCGTGGCCTTTATCTGATCGAAATCATTTCTTGTGTATGGCTTTGTAGGGGCAATATATGTACTAATATAATATTTCGCCTATAAATATTTTATAGATCGTAAGTTAAAAAACATGTTTATAGTGGGCGTGGCTGTCAAAATAACCCGCCCATTTTTATGGTGTTTAATGTTTGTACCTGCAATCTAACTGTAAAATTTAAAAATGGAAGTAAAAAAGGAGCCTTGTAATGATTTTTGTTTAATTTTCGCAGTAGTAATAA
This sequence comes from Clusia tigrina, assembly GCA_920105625.2. Taxonomy (NCBI): domain Eukaryota; kingdom Metazoa; phylum Arthropoda; class Insecta; order Diptera; family Clusiidae; genus Clusia; species Clusia tigrina. The sequence goes on from OV050030.1 coordinate 370,736,243, forward strand.
TCTGCCAACCGCATGTCTACACATTACAATTCTAAAAAAATTATCCATAAATGTCCAGTCTAGGTCTTCCTCAATTAAGTATGTTGGCCATTCATACAAGTGGAATAGAAAATGAAACCAGCATCAAAATTCATGTTTTATAATATTCAATTCAAAGTTGAAATTATTGTTTAATTTCAGGTCGCCTACTCACACAATTGTTTAGAGTATGTATGTGATTTTTTTTTTTGGTTTTTGGTTATGTTGTTGCATATAACACAAGGTTGCATTTTAGTATAAAAAATCTGAAGCAATTGTATATGTACATCTCCGTATCGCGCTATCACTTTGATTGTCCGCAAGCTAATAGGCTCAAAATATAGTGATGTGATGATGTAGAGGTTATTACCCATATTAAAAAAATTTATTTTTTTTAAACTTTTTATGTGATCAACGCAGCTGCATTAAATTAATTTTTTTATTTAAATGTGTAGAGAAACTAAACATTGATTAGAAACACTTTGTGTATATCAAGTTGAGCCAACTTTGTATCGGTCATTCCAAAAAGTTTTCCTCCCTGAGATTTTTGTATACAAGATTAACAGAGGAAAATTGCATAAAAATGTATACGGAATATGTTGATTTAAGTACCTAGGAACATGTATCTTCAACATCAAAATGTTTCCCTCACTGTGATTTCACTGGAAGATGTGTTAAAAAGGGAAATTGGATGTCTCTATTATTTATGTTTCTGACTGAAGTTAAGATTCAATCTGCTGAATCAATTCACTACTCAGATGTTATAACGTTGCTAAAAGAGAAATATACTCAATACTATAATAATAAATCTAAAGAGGTAGAAGGTTTTAAAGTAATTTTAAGGATTATGCATAACTCTAGAGATATGAACGACATCAATAATGAATTAGCCGGTTTAAGACATGAAGTAATAATTATACATATATCATGATCAAAGAATTAATAGCACAAATGACTAACATGATGAGCATTATTGCTTTACTAGTAACTAAATTAAAATTAAACAAAAATAGCTTAAAAATGGTTCTGTGGAACGCGAACTAACATAGCCAACATTCTTTTCAACTAAGATCATTCATATATGACAATTCCATTCACATTAGTCATCCTCACAATAGAGAATAATATAAAGTGTGTGAAAGCTTTAGAGAGGAGCACTTGCTAGGAACTTCGGTGTAAGTTGAAAACTCCTATGGTACTCTAGATTTGTCAGCTATTTGCTGCCCACCTAAGTACAACAACACAACATTTCAATACGTGGATTACTTGAAAACTCTTGGCAATCGATTTATTGCTGAAGGAGACTTTAATGCTAAGAATACGATCTGGGGCTCCAGAATTACAAAAAAATGCAGCTATTTATTTGACGCAATATATACAACAAATAATAAGTTCATAAGTACCGGTGAAACAATATGTTGGCCAACTGACATAAACAAAGACCACATCTAATTCTGTATTACAAAAAAAGATCAGTTAAGAATAAAATCTAGCTATGAGCTTTCATCTGACCACTCACCTTCCAGAGTACTTTTCTGTTAGAGACACGCAACCAAAATACATACAATAATTATGCAGACTGGATTGGGTTCCGTGAAATAATTGAGATTAAACTAAACATAAACGTTTCACATATAGCATATCTGAATGATAATATGCATTATTCATGCTGCAACTGACTCAACACCAATACCTCAATACCAAATTAAAAAATACATTGTCTCATCTGCTATTACAGAAAAAATAAAAATTAAAAGGAAAATGCGTCCACAATGCCAAACTACAAGGTTACCCGAGGATAAAATTAAATCTGATAACGATACAATTGAAATAAATCCTCAAAAACGAGAAAGAAAAAATTCGAAAAATACATTACAAATCTAAGCAAATCTACCAACTACTCGCTGTGGAGAGCTACGAAGAATATTAATAAAAATACAGAAAATAATTGGGCTAAAACTCATATTTTGAAGACAGAAGTTCTCTCTGCACATTTTAAAAGCACTTTTTCAAACAAACTGTCAAATAACGACAAAAGAAATTAAACTAAATATGACTGAAATACTGGGAAAATACTTAAGGAACTCCAAGAGAAAGATATTAACTACTTAAGAAACCTCTACAACTCAGCCATAGCAATAAAATATTTTCCAGTCGATGGGAAAGTTTCTGAAATAATCGCTGTTCCCAAACCGCACACAGATCTAACTGAAGCTACGTCATATAGACCCATAATTCTATTGCCTATAATGTCTAAAATATTTGAAAAACTCATATTTAATCGACTTAATAGCATAACAATAATAATAGCAAGAAACTTAATACTTAATCACCCATTTGGGTTCAGACGTAAACATTCTACTACAAGTGCACAGAGTAATAAATAAAATGTCGGCTGAAATTGACAAAACAAATTTTTATAGCTGTATACTTAGTTGTTACAGCGTATTGCATAAAGGGTTAATGCATAAGTTACAACACCAACTCCCGCAAAGTTACTATCAACTGATACTAGAAAGATGAATGCTCTGATATCCAAAAAGTATAAGCACGGGTACCCAAAGGCAGTGTCTTGGGGCCTTTGCCGTACCTTCTACACACGTCAAATAACTACATTGAAGTAACCTTAACAAAACTATAAACACTACTGGACACCACACTATTATAATTCAAGAAGTGGGGTACAGTTCACCCCTCAGAGAACCTCTGTTATCGCTAGAAGGCACTGTCACTTTCACATCCAAATTCAACCAACTATATCTCAATATAGTGTGAAATACAATAACACTGAAAATGTACCAGTGCAGATGGGTCCAAAATGGGTTCTGACTATCTGTCGGCCATCACGGCTACACTAAATGTCAACAAAACCGTCCTTAAGATAAGAAAAATCTGAGACACTATAACCTGCAAAAAAAATATAAAAGTTCTATGGGTTGCTTGTCATATTGGTATATACGAGAATGAAAAATCAATAACTTAGCTAAACTAGGGTATAAATCCAACTTGTCATACAATCCTGCTTCAGCAAAAAGGACATTTCAACTAAAAATAAAATATTCTGGTAAAATTACTGTCATATTTATAAATCTACAAACCCAAATAAAATCCCCCCTCATTAAAAGACAACCATCCCGCGAAGGGAGGCAAGTTGTTTGGTGTGAGTGGCTGTTCGTGCCACAAACCTACTCATTGCCCGCTATTGCCACCTACTCAGTTACTGTCTTATAGGGATTGTTGTGTGACTAAACGAAATACTTATTAGTGCGTGTTATATCCATTTTGTTTGGTTTAGAAAGTTTAGTAGTTCATTTATGTTTGATTCGGATATTTCTTCAAGGTTATCGAAGGTTGATTTGCCAAGCATGTTCAGCCTTACCCTAATGGGCTGGTTATTTGAAGAGGAAGTGAGTTTCTTGTTCTTTTTTAAACTTATTTTTTATGGTGGGGGAAACCATCAAAAGCCTCATGTCAGTGTAACACTTTCACCGACTAAAACCCACCTCAGCCTTACCCTAATGGGCTGGGTATTTGAAGAGGAAGTGAGTTTCTTATTCTTTTTTAAACTTCTTTTTTATGGTGGGGGAAACCTTCAAAAGCCTCATGTCAGTGTGAGACTTTCACCCACTAAAGCCCAGCTCACGGTCGAACGGTGAATCCTCCCGGGATACCAATTCGCAACTACGTCAGGAGACCTTTACGACGTTACTGCTTCAAGGATCTATTATAGCCAGTCGTGTTGTAGACTGCTAATTGTTATGGCACTATCTGCGAACGCACCGACGACATCAGTTGGATTAGCTTCTTGCCGCTGTTCACTCTTCCGCATACTCTCAATATCCCGGAGCTTAATCATGACACGCGCTGTAAATTAGCAGGCGGAGTACCATTTCTTCCTCGTGGGTCATAGAAAAACTCAAAAGTCCAACGGCCTCTGATCGATTGCTCCCATTTAAGTTGCCATTCGTCCAGCGAGCATCTATGCTGCTCTAATTTCTGCCATACCCGCAACTGTATACATTCGCTGCATTTCTCGAACGCGAATGTCAAGGGGGTCCTCTCACCGATCACTAAGTGGTGACTTGCCCGGCTTCAGCAACATCACCAAACGTTGTCTTTTCCAAAGTTCAGGGAAGGTACTTTTGCTATAATTGCTCCATTCAGAGCCAGCCTGCAAAAAAATAAATTTGCCGCTCATCGAAAGTTCACATACGTCGTGCTCACTGGACTAATCTGCGTACTTTCATTCAGTTCCTCCGCAGTTCTGTTATATCTTCGGTATACCACTACACAGCACGTCGTTCTAGCATGCCAGTCTGCTGTTTCGCCATTAAATAATGCTTCACTCCATGCAACTTCAAAAGATTCCTCATTGAAAGCGTTTCCCTTCCAAAGATCCGCTTTACCTTTTGTACGCAGATGCACCGGATTTTTCCTCTGTGCACAACAATCATTCTAACAAGATGGGTGTATGTATACCTCCGATACTGCCCACCTTCTGCAGTTCGCCGTCGCTCTGTCGCGTAGGCCAGATATATAATCGACCTTCCACTTCCCGTCTAGAATGTATAGAGGTCTGGTTCGTTTAGAAGGATTAGTCCCATCGTAGCAAATGTCTCCTCAACTATCCTTCTCTTGCCTCATAACTCTGTCACCATTATTGCCATCATTCGCTCTAATTCATCTACACAAGTCAAGTTAAATACATTTTTTTGAATGGTAAACGTATTATCTTAATATGCTAACTCCTCCCCCTCTTAAGTTCGGAGTGTCCCTGATTCTACAGGTTTTTTTTTTATAAAAAAATACAATTTGTGCTTAAAAAAAACAAAAAGTTTCTTTATTCAAATAGCTACATAATTCATTATTTTTATACCCTTTTCCTTTAAAAAAGGAAAATATGGTATACTAAATTTGTGCTTTTGAGAGGGGTTGCAATTTCAAGAAGGATGCGTGGTAAGGACATATACGAGTATATACAAGTTAAGAACAAATAAGTTGCAACTTAGAACCAAAATTCCATTCCCACGAATAAGAATGCTGACGAAGTGTCTGCAATACCCACAGTCACGTACTCGAAAACAACAACAACGAAAATAGTATAAAAACTTCATATGGAATATGATCCACGCGTCCGGCAGAGCAGTTGGTGAATTTGGCTTTTGCATTTATTTAATTATGTTAGATTAAATTCAGTTGTAAATTAGAAGTGAAACAATAAAGTTGGCTTCGGCCTTTTTTTAAAAACAACCAAAAGAAATAAAAATCTTAACTGGCGCCCGAGCAGGGACCCAAATGTGAAGTTCGGGATACATTAAATCTTTGGAGCAGCAATTTGGGGCCAAAAACCCAACAGTGAAGTTCTGGATAATATCGATCCTTGGACAACAGTTGGCGGATTTTCAACAAAAAAGTCAAGGAATAACGTAACTACGAGGTGCCTAAGTACGAAGGGAAAGGGAGAACACCAAGAGCTCAACCTCCATTGACATCGTTGGAATGATATTCGTAAGACTAGTTTTAAGAAATTTTTTAGTGAAAGAAAAAATATATTGAAAAACGAAAATTTACAAAATTGATAAAAGATAAATAGAGAGGAAAATATTTACGAAAAATATAGAGATTAGAGAAATTGCAGTAAATAAAAAAAAAGAAGGAAGGAATTAATTACTCAGCTTAGAAAATACATAACTTAGTTTATATTTGTATCCAAATATTATATCTGAAAGTGACTATACAAAGCAATTATTTTGATAATTTCTTAATTTTTTTCCACTGAAAACAACACATTATTATTAATTCCGATTAAAAGATTTGCAAGAATTGTCTGAATTCAAGGGTCAAATTCAAACCATAATTAATTAAAATCCTATAGTAAGAAATTCACACTGTGACTCTTACAGCCATTTACTCTAGTGTATAAAAATTTACAAATAAGGAAATAAAATTCAAAAAATTGTATTCGTTGAAAATGACAAAAGTGACTGCTGACGAATTAACAGAACAATTAAGCAGACTGGATTTTAACAATACGACACCCAGCATATCAAATCGAGCATTAAGGATGGACAAAGCACTACAACAACAAATAACTGACTTGATAACCTCAACGATACAAAATTTGAATAATCCTTTGTCGAATGACGATAGCACGGATTGTCAAGTAGAATTGACAAGAGAAAATATTAACGAGCTAGACAGGATCCCAGACATAGTGAAATGTCTTAGGGAATTTTCAGGGGCTCCGGGAGAATTTAACTCCTGGAGAAGAACCACAGATCGCATATTTTCCGTATACGAGAACCTAAAAGGAACTCCAAAGTATTATGCGATACTCCATACAGTCAGGCATACAATTTTAGGAGAAGCAGATACCGCTTTGGAATCCTACAAAACTCCATTAAATTGGGTAAAAATAAAACAGTGCTTAATGATGCACTATTCGGACAAAAGGGATATTGGTACCTTGGAGTATCAACTCACCACCCTAGCTCAACGAAATAATGCAATTCAGGAGTTCTATCAGAAGGTGTATCAACACTTATCGTTGATACTAGAGAAAATTTCCTGCCTTGACATAAGTGAGGACTCACTGCAGGCTATGACCAATTGCTATAGAGATAAGGCACTCGATACATTTATTCGAGGACTTAACGGAGACTTACCCCGTTTGCTTAGCATAAGAGAACCTACTTCTCTTCCGCAGGCTCTTAATTTATGCCAAAAACTTGATAATATGACTTTCCGTATGAATTACGCACAGAATAGCACAGCAAATTACAAAATGGTACCACCTAGACCACCAAAAAAATTTAATTTTCCCACAAATAGAAATAATTTTCATCCTGAATTAGTTCATTGGCCACCTGCCAAAAATACTAATCCTTTCATCCAAAATAGGGCAAACCCATTCTTAAATAATACTTGGAGAACTCAAAATTACCAGAGCACAAACCCTTTTATGCAAAACGGTAACCCATTTAAACAAAATAATACACTTCAGCCAAACTTCCAATTTCCAAGACCAAACCAAGCATTTAATTCCAGACCAAACATGCCTCCCAAACCCCCACAGCCTATGGAGATAGACCATTCGATACAAACCAGAAACGTAAATTATCAAAATAGGCCTAATTTTCAACACAATAACAATGGTCAAAAACGACCAATGACTTTCCAAACACACACTCCAAACAAGATGCAAAGAAACTTCTTTGTCAGCACAGACCTTCATAATTGTTACGAAGTTGAACATCCATATTTGAATAACGAAACTTACAATTACGACAGATATCAGCCAAGTCCCAACGACGTTGAAACTGGATATCAATATCCAGACCATGATGCAAATGCTTATGCTGAGTTTCAGCAAAATTATTTCCAGGAAACTTTCCAATCACCGTCTTACAACGACCCTAATGACATATTTTCACCACACTTGGATGAAGCAAACCAAACATCTTCCGATACTCTACAAGAAACTCAGAGTGCTGGTTCAATTTTAAAAGAACAATATTTTAATTCTATTCCTAAACAATTAGACAATATTAATTTTTTAGAGTAAGATCGTCTTCACTACCTTATTTTGAATATATCACTGGAAGTGGAGACACCCTTAACTTTCTAATAGACACAGGATCGAATAAGAATTATATTCAATCTACAAAAATATCAAATCCCATAAAAAACCAAGAATCATTTTTCGTTAATTCAGTAGCGGGAAAAATTGAAGTTAATCACCATACATTTGCAAACATTCTTGGACCACAGACACCACAATTAAAATTTTTTATTTTACCTGGACTTGAATCCTTCCATGGTATAATAGGTAACGACACACTTAAACAGATAGGAGCGGTAATACATACAGATAAGAACGTTATGATAATTCTACAAAATTTAGTTATTCCTTTAAAACAGCAAGCAGCACAGGATGTGAATAATATCGATTTACGCGTTTCACATTTAACAGAGAATCAAAAAGAAAAATTAATTAATTTAATTAAAAATTGTCCACATCTGTTTTCTGACCCAAATAGGAGTTTAACATACACTTCAATAGTTAAAGGAGAAATTCGAACAACCAACGATACTCCAATTTATTCTAGATCCTACCCTTACCCTTTAGCCTTGAAAGAGGAAGTAGAAAGACAGGTCGAGGAACTTTTGGCCGATGGTATTATACGACCATCACGCTCACCATACAACTCGCCAGTATGGGTCGTCCCGAAAAAGATGGATGCATCGGGAGTGAAAAAATACCGGATGGTAATTGATTACCGTAAGCTCAATGAGGTGACTATCCCTGATAGGTACCCGATTCCGGAAATCCAAGAAGTACTTTCCAATCTCGGAAAGAACAAATTTTTTTCAATTATTGACCTAAAAAGCGGTTTCCATCAAATTCCGCTAAGGGAATGCGATGTCGAAAAAACTGCATTTTCCGTCAACAACGGAAAATATGAGTTTCTCAGATTGCCGTTCGGTTTAAAAAACGCCCCGGCGATTTTCCAAAGAACGCTAGATGACATACTTCGACAGCACATCGGTAAAAGATGTTATGTCTACATCGATGATATAATTATCTTTGGAAAAGATTTAAAAGAACACCTCGAAAATCTGAGAATTGTTATGAAGACACTTGAAGCAGCAAACATGAAAGTGCAGCTAGACAAGTGCGAGTTTTTAAGGGAAGATGTAGAATTCTTAGGGTATGTAGTGGGAATAAACGGAATAAAAACTAATCCATCCAAAGTAGAAGCGATAAACAAAATGCCAGAACCAAAAACATTGAAAGAACTCCGTTCATACCTAGGAATGTCTGGATATTACAGGCGATTCATTAGGGATTATGCGAAAATCGCAAAACCCCTAACAAATCTTTTACGAGGGGAAGATGGACGAGTGTCCAAACATGCTTCCAAAAGCAAACCGATTGTTCTTGATAAGGATGCAGTTGAATCTTTTGATAAAACAAAAAACGCATTAATATCGAAAGAAGTAATTCTTTCACATCCAAATTTTGAAAAAGAATTTGAACTGACCACAGATGCCTCGAACTATGCGATAGGAGCAGTGCTCTCGCAAAATGATAAGCCGATAACATTTATTTCAAGATCGGTATCAAAAACAGAGGAGAATTATGCCACAAACGAGAAAGAATTGTTGGCAATAATATGGTCACTGAATTCACTCAGAAATTACTTGTACGGTTCCAAAAAAATTAAAATTTATACAGATCACCAACCACTCAAATACGCCTTGAGTGCAAAAAATTCCAACAGCAAGATGAAAAGATGGAAAGCCATTTTGGAAGAATATAACTACCAACTCATCTACAAACCTGGTAAGGCAAACGTAGTGGCTGATACTTTATCAAGAATACCGGCCCAAATTAATTCACTAACTCCTACAGTGCATAGCGATGAAAGCTCTAGTCACAATTTGATACCTTGCACTGAAACTCCAGTAAATGTTTTTAAAAATCAGGTTATTCTTAAAATCGACGAAACTTCCACTTATCAATTTAAAATAGTTTTCCCAGGAATCCATAGACACATAATTACAGAGCAACAATATACAGAAGAAAAACTTTTACAACTTTTCAAAAGATATTTAAATCCCTCAGTTATAAATGGTATCCTTACAGAAGAAAGAATTATGGGAATGATACAGAATATTTACCCCCTTAATTTTTCCAACTACAAAGCACGCTATACTCAAAAAATGGTTGAAGATATAATTAGCGAACAAGAACAAGAAAATATAATTCTTGAAATCCATAACCGCGCTCATCGAAATGCCCTTGAAAATAAATCCCAGATTCTTGGAAAGTACTACTTTCCCTGAATGATAAACAAAATAAAAAACATAACAAAAATTTGTCAAATATGTAAGGAAAATAAGTACGAAAGGCATCCCAATTAAATTAAATTAGGAGAAACGCCCATACCGTCCTTTCCAGGACATACAGTTCATATAGATTTATTCCTAACAGAAAATAAAGTTGTTATGACAGCTCTGGATAAATTTACGAAATATGCCATGACAAAAATTCTTAAAAGTAGATCAATAGAAGAAATAAGACGACCACTTAGGGACATAATTTTTGCATTTGGAGTTCCGAAATCTATTATCATCGACAATGAACCATCCCTTAACTCAGCCTCGATGAAATTCATGATGAAAGATGAATTAGGTATTGAAATTTATACATCGCCACCATACCGAAGTCAGGCTAACGGACAGGTTGAACGCTTCCATTCAACTTTGGTAGAAATTATGAGATGTCTCAAAGAGAATGGAACCCAAAGGAATTTTGAAGAACTTCTGGAACGCGCTGTTTCCGAATATAACCACTCGATACACTCAGTTACAGGAAAAAAGCCTGTCGATTTATTTTTTGGTAGAAACATGGGCTTTACACCTGACCATTATGAAAGAGTTAGAAATTCAAACATTGAAACCCTACAGAAGAAACAACGGAAAGATTTAGAATACCACAACAAGAATAAGCATGATCCTAAACAATATCTACCAGGACAAATAATTTTTGTTAAAAGAAATAGGCGATTAGGGACAAAACTTTCGAAGCCGTTTGTCAAGGAAATAGTCAGGGAAAACCGAAATAGCACAGTTGTGACCGATACCGGTAGAATAGTACACAAAAGCTTGATAAGAAATTAACAATTTCTTTCTTTACTTTTTTTACAGTTAATAATTTGTTTCTTTGCATTATGCAAAGCCGATGTTCAAATATTGGATTACTCAAACTCGCAACTAGTGACAATAGAGACTGGATTAGCTAAATTACAAACAGGAACGTTCAAAATCATTCACATCATAGACTTAAAGAAATACGAAGATTCAATTAATAACCTCGAAACAATATTTAGAACCAAAATTAATACGGACCACTCCTTATACCCATTTATTTCCGATGAGATTGAAAAAATAAAAATCCATTTAAACAGACTCAGTATAAACAGAAGGACCAAACGATCACTCGACTTTATCGGCAGTGCATGGAAGTGGATAGCCGGAAACCCGGACCACTCTGACCAAATTATTTTGACGGAAAAAATTAATAATGCTCTCGAAAATAACAATAAACAACTAATAATTAATAGAATGACAATAGACAAAATGAATGAAATAACTAACAAAACGAATACAATTTTAAAGGTGATGCAATCAGACAAGAATAGTGATGATAAATCTTTCACGCAACTAAAATACAAACTTGACCTCATGAAAGAGGAAATAATCAATATAGAGTATGCCATTCATTGGGCAAAGGCTAACGTAATTAATTCTTATATTTTATCAAATACCGAAATAAATATTGCTAAAGAAATTTTCAATAAAGAAAACATACCTTACATTAACATTGATGAATTGCTAGAATTCGCGGAGATTAAAATAGCCACGAATGATGAGACTATTATTTATATAATTAGTTTGCCAGAAACCGATACAGAATATTGTAAAAAAATTGTTGTAAAACCAGTTAAATTAAAATCAAAAATTAACAAAATCAATTATAATTCAATATTACAATGTAAAAATCAGTTTTACGGAATTAAAAACAATTGTAAGACATATAATAAATTATCCATTTGTTTACATAAAAATGTAATAGATCTAAGAAATTCAACATGCATTCCAAATTTACTGGCAAGCCAAAAGTCTTCCTGCCAATTAATTAATAATCAACACATACCAGAAATAGAAGAAATTTCAACAGGGCTAATTTTCTTAAATCAATTTAATGGATCCATCATTATAAATAACGAGACAAGCATTCTAGAAGGAACATTCTTAATAAAATACCACAATGAAACCATAAATATCAGGAACATAACATATACTTCAAATGAAACCGTCGTCTACGCACCATTGCCCGCTTTACTGCAACCGAAAATTTTACCAAGAGATACAGAAGAAGTACTTTCATTAGAAATGATGAAAGAATTGAATGTGAAAAACACTGAATTCATCAAATCTTTAGATGTACGCAACAAAATATCATTAACATCTGGCACAGTAGTAGCTATTCTTATAATACTATTTGGGATAATTATGGCTGTAAGTCACATACGCAGAAGAATGAAAGGTCAAGTAACAAATACAATAAGCCTAAAGGAACGACACCCCCCACTTTCTGAATCGGCCATAGAAAAGCTTAACCAAATCTTTAACGGGTCAACCGAGGACGGTTGAAATCAGGAGGGGAAGAGTTAAGAACAAATAAGTTGCAACTTAGAACCAAAATTCCATTCCCACGAATAAGAGTGCTGACGAAGTGTCTGCAGTGCCCACAGTCACGTACTCCAAAACAACAACAACGAAAATAGTATAAAAACTTCATATGGAATATGATCCACGCGTCCGGCAGAGCAGTTGGTGAATTTGGCTTTTGCATTTATTTAATTATGTTAGATTAAATTCAGTTGTAAATTAGAAGTGAAACAATATAGTTGGCTTCTGCCTTTTTTTAAAAACAACCAAAAGAAATAAAAAGCTTAACTTACATATACTAGCTGACCCGGCAAACGTTGTTTTGCCTAAAAATGTCCCATGATCTGTACTATAGATGTACATATACGAGTATGTATTTAGGACTAAAACATACATTGATCATAACCCTCCACCAATGAAATTGAAATGAAAAATGCAGATATAAATTGATATCTGTCTCCGTCAGTACTATATATCTTCAGCCTTCTTGCTCTAAACAACTCATTTGCCACGTCCCTCCGCTGACGAACCTAAAATAATAATAAAATCCGGCTTTAAACTGATAGTCCTCGTCGCCTTTATGTGTACTTACTCGTATGAAATTATTTTTGCATTTATTGAATTGTATTTACCCTCATTGAAGCACTCTGTGATAAACGATATTTTTCGTTTTGTTGTCAGGTGCGAAAACGATCAAAGCAGATGGTTTTCCGACACGGGAACATGCGACATACAGTTGTCCGTGTGAAAAACATTCATTTTCCAGATTCAGGCCACAAACACTCAATGATTGGCCTTTTGATTTATTAATTGTCATAGCGAATGCGAGACGAATTGGAAATTGTATTCGCTTAAACTCGAATGGCATATCGGTTGGGATCATTGGAATTCTCGGAATGAGAATTTCTTCACCTTTGAATTTTCCTTTTAGTAGTCTCGCGTGAATCACATTGCTATGAGTTTTGTGACCGCTAAACGCGTTCCGTTGCATAATTTTGGTTGGTTGAGATTGCGAAGCATGATAACGACTGAACCAACCTTCAATTATAAATTGTGCGGCGGCAAGCCAGGCACATCCAATGAATTCAAGAACTCAGTTGGGTAGTTGGTTGCTTCGTCTTCGTTTGTTACACAGTCGATAGATTTGAAGGAATGCAGTGACCCAACGATTTGATTTTGAATTGTGAAGCTTAAGTGATCCACATCCTTGTTCTTTGCCGCTAAAATTGCTCTTTCACTCAACCAATCGTAGTTTTGGTGGTTAGCAATGATGTTCGGAAACACTTTGTTGATGAGCTCCTCTTTCGTTGAGACGAAATTGCAAAAATTTGACGGGAATGAAATCAATCCATTCGATGCGTCGACAGGAACACGACCATTACCGATAGTTAGCAGTTGATTGGAGAACACTTCGGCAGATGGATCGTTTAGCAATGCAACTCGCATGTTTGTCGTCAGCCGAAGTTTCTTCACATAACGCCACAATGGTGATGATTTCAGGCAAGCATTGATTTCATCGGCAGCGGTCTATCGTGGTATTACTGGTAGTGTTTGCCGGAAATCGCCTGAGAGTAAAATCAATGCACCCCAAAACATCTTGCGTCATTATGCAGATCTTTCATAGTGCGATTCAGAGCTTCTAACGCACGTTTATGCGACATTGTGCATTCGTCCCAGATAAAAATTTTACTTGCTACCAAAACTTTGGCCATTGCTGAATGTTTCGCTATGTTACATGTTGGTTCTTCAATCGCTTGAAGGTTTAAAGGCAATTTTAATGCAGAATGAGCGGTTCGGCAACCTTCCAGCAGCGTAGCTGCTATTCCAGAAGAAGCAACTGCTACAGCAATTTCTGATCTTGCACGAATTGTAGCCAAAATCAATGATATGAGGAATGTCTTGCCAGTGCCACCAGGCGCATCAAGGAAAATCATGCCGACATTTCCATCATCAATTGCCTTCATCACCGTATCGAACACTTCTTTTTGTTGGGGATTCAACAAAGGTACATTCGTTCGAACCAATTGGCTTAATGCATTTGTGTCGTATTCACGCTCACGCTGCAATTCTCATTCGAAAGCGTCGTTTATTCCACGATCAGGTGATGTCATTCCTAACCTGACTAACAAACTGCTGCACATTAGGTAACACATGTCTTCTATCAAAACCAAAGCCTGGTTGTGCATCTCTTCATTCATCTCAAGATGGGGATTCTCTGAATGACACGAACTCGATGCAAATGTCTTCGGACATGTCATCCTTGTACTTCTCCCACAATTCACGTGTATTCGATGGAAAACATGTGGAACTAATGATTGAAAATAATGTGCGTATCTGACTTGGAGATGCGGAAACAGTTGCTTCAGCGATTGTCGTGTCCCAATGCGTATCGTTTTCTAGCAAATTAAGCTCCTGACATACTGCACGAAATGTTGGCAACACTACACCATTGATAGTTCGAAGAGATTCAAATTCACCAGCAATAGTCGCAAGAAGTTTTGGAAAGAAGTGGCGAATACGGAACAACCCAAGAGTTGTCGACCACGAAATCATTTCCTTTTACTTTGACTGTAATTGTTCTACCGCCATCATCAGATGATCGACGCCGATACAGTGGATAACCATCGTTGCCAGTGATGGTCTCATCAGTCAAATTTCGTGGATAACGCTTGGAACACTTGCCGTCAACCATACATGGTGATTGTGGGTTAATGGAGCCACACGGTCCATGAATCATGTTTGTTATTGCGACATCATGCAGGTCTAGATCGATTTCGGGATCAGGAATCTCGGCACATATGATGTCATCAGTTTGGTGTGGCTGTATTCATTCGACTAACCAAATGAGAATGTGCGCATGCGGCAATCCTCTTTTTTGCCATTCAATCGAATACATCCAACATCGAGTATCCCCAAAGACACGATGCCTAACAATATAGTCCATGAGCGACCGGATTTTTTGCCTGAATACACTACACGTGCGGTGATATCATTCCGATCACTTGATGTTTGGCCAGGAAGCAGCAGTTGACCAATTTCTATCCACTTTTGATTGCACGTGAAGGTGATGAACAGGTCTGGACGGCCGTAATGACGTACATATGTCATTGCATCTAGCGTATATTCATGCATATGACGTGGGCTGCCGACGAACGTCGCCGGTAAATGGTCAACCGACCAAAATCAGATGCATTTCCTTCGGTGCAAATTGCATCGCGTAAATGAATGTACTCCTCCGTACGTAGTTTGGTTTGATTTAAACTGATAAAAAGGAGGCGCTCTGCTTCTATTTTGGCATACATATCGACGCAAAATTGCTGAAACAATCGGCGAAATCGAAGCAAATAGTTGTCTACATTTTGGCGAATCATCAAACGATTCGCGTAAAAATTCATTGCGCTGACTTTCCTGGTAGTTTCCTCACCTAAATGATATCAGTGACATTAGTGTCATATTGAAATGAAAATTATTTTGATATCTATTCTTACCGGTCGATGGATTTATCATCTTGATGTTGATATAATATCCATCGTCTCCTTGCCAAAACATCAGTGGGTATTGCAATGCATCGTATGAACGATGTGTTTCGGATATTCGTTGCAATTGCCCAGAGTCCCGACGTGTGAACACAATATCGCGTGATTCCCGGTTTTCGCCAACAATCACAACTGCAACCTCATCTATTGTTGGAGCGTTAAATTGGCGTTCGTGCGTTCCAGCAGGTCGTTTATCCGCTCTGATCACGACTTTAGTTGTAGTAGTCATCAGTTGGCATGCGATCCAACGCAGTTTTGAATAAACGTACCAATGCATGATGTTCATGAAGCAGCTGCTGCAGATCTCGAAGAATTCCTCTTCTCATTTCCGTATTGATTGTTTGGCGCTGATCAAGTTGATGTTCCACATTGCCCATGAAGTAAATTTGTAGGAATTTATGTTGTGCGTCTTCAAGTGGTAGCAATGATCCAATTCGATGGTGAATTTGGCCTTGGATCTGTAGAGTCAATGACGAAATTAGATTCAATATATTTTGTGCATCAAAAGAAAATGATCGGTTAATTTATTACCTTGAATGTCGGATTGAATCCGCGTTCATGAATAATATCTGCTCCAAATGAAGTCATTTAAAGCATCGGTTGTATTTCTGAGCGTTCGATAGAAAATGACGTGATTCTGGTGTTTCACCATGAAGCAAAGAACGCAATGGCTCTGTTGGCAAGGGCAATGGTGGTAATTTAACCTTGCCACTAAGACAGCACAATCCAGGTGTTTCTCCAGCAAACTTCAATGCACCGCAATGGTTGCACACAACCTCCATTGGGCCAATTTGAACGGATGGATGCGAGCTGTAGTCAATTCTGCAATCGTAATGAAACGCTACTCGATTTAAATCAACACTTGAAGCAGTTCTTCTTATGCGTTGATTTAGATTATCCCGTGGTTGAGTTGTTTGGTTTGCCCGACGATTTCTCATTGTTAACTGAGCCGTTTCATTTGCCGCCTATCTTTCTTCTTGTGTTTGTGATGCACGAAGTCGGGCCTTACTAACACGGCGCTGTTCTCGTGCGATTTCTTGTTCATCCGTCGTCAATTGATAGGCGATATTCCGAACTCTACTTGCATTTCGGGTTCGACGCGAAAGATTAGATCTTATGGCTCGCGGCATTGTGAATTACACTGAGAAATGAACACACAGAACATGTGCTCATAACCTCACAAAATAAACAACATTCATTGCAACTTACCGTTTGAAAATAGAATTCCACACTAAAATGATCACTCTGAATGAAATAATCAACGAATAAGAATTGATTTTCAAAGTAATCCACCTAAAAATTAATTGCACAATCCGAATTTAACGCCTCTTTTCGCTGGTAATAGCAAATTCACAAAAAATCGTTTCAAAACA
Source organism: Clusia tigrina (assembly GCA_920105625.2). Classification (NCBI taxonomy): domain Eukaryota; kingdom Metazoa; phylum Arthropoda; class Insecta; order Diptera; family Clusiidae; genus Clusia; species Clusia tigrina. Next base: position 370,753,410 of record OV050030.1, read on the forward strand.
ATAAATGTATTTAATCAAATTTATTTAATTTAACTGTCATAAGCTGATACAAATTTTAGAAACTGTTCAACTGTTCTGTTTGTCAGAAGTTGATGCACACAACGCCATCTACTGGCAATACCGGAACCAGCATTTGAAATTATGTTCGTTTTATGGGTTCTTGAGTTAAGATGGCGTTATAAAATCGCTCCATACAAAATGTATGGGAAAATGAATTTTCTTCATAATTTTTATTTTCTGGAAAATTTCCGGAATTTTCTTGGGTATTCTTCTTGTTTGGGTGGAGATCTAACCGAATTGGTGCTCATACGCTTGAGTTATAAGCGTAGTAGCTAACATCACCCTCTTTTATATATATATTTGGGTTTACGCTCGGGTGTAGCGTATCCTATAAAAAGAGAAAGAATATAAGAAATAAATGCTTATTTTAATTTATTAAATTTAAAATATACTATGACGTATTTGTTGTATCGTATACATAAAATAAAATTCGTTTCTGCAAATTTCTAGGAATTTTGTTAAGTCCAGTATTTAATATAAATTTTAATTTCACAAAACGCTCCACACTAGCTTCAGCACAGAAAATGAGAACGTGCGCACGGCTCCGGCGCTGCGAACGGAAAAGAACGAATCGAAAAGCCGGAAACACGAAGTGTGTTGCTCCGCAGCCAACACAGGCTAGTTCCGGTTTACCTGCTTGCGTCGGCGTACCCGACAACTAGGTGGGGGTAGTGGTGTCGCCACAGGTATTCCTCCCCCAGTGATCGGCGCAGGAGGCGCGGAGAACGATACCCGTTTCGTCGGTCGACTCCCCGGCTGTGGTGAAGGTTGGTCCCCTGAGCGGGGCGGTGGTTGACTCCTCAGATGACTCCTTGGATGGATCGCTGGCGGGTCATTTGTCGCTGACGATGACGACGGTTGCGGCGATGGCGATCGGGATGGCGATGATGATCGGGATGGCGCTGATGATCGGGATGGCGCTGATGATCGGGATGCCTGCAGCGATGGCGACGATGTTGAGTCACTCATTTCGAGGTGGGCCGGCTTCAAGCAGTCCGTAGATATGGCTTTCTCGACGCCGTTCAAGTCGATGATGAAGCTCTTGTCGTTGACCCATCGAATTACCTTATGGGGGCCCGTATATGGCGGCTCGAGTGGCCTCCGGATTTTGTCCAGCTTGCAGAATACGTGCGTGCAGGTGCGCAATTCTTTAAAGACGAACGGCTTCTGTCTCGAGTGGTTGGATGCTGGTACTGGCTTGATCGCTTTTACCAGCTTGCGCAGCTGCTCGATGAAAACCGATTGGGCGGTAGGGTCGTTTTGTTGTCCGAAGAATTCCCCCGGCAAGCGTAGTTGGGTGCCGAAGAGCGTCTCGGCTGGAGTTGCTTTGAGGTCCTCTTTGTACGCCGTCCGCATCCCCAATAGCACTGTTGGCAAGGCGTCTGGCCATGGTGTGTCTGGACTGCACATCAAGGCCGCTTTTAGTGTGCGGTGTAGTCTCTCCACCATGCCGTTTGATTGTGGGTGGTAAGGCGTTGTGTGAACATGGTTAGCACCCGTCATTTTCGCGAGAGCCGTGAATAGCTCCCCCTCGAATTGACCCCCCTGGTCGGAGGTGATGGTGAGTGGCGTGCCGAAAGTGCAGACCCAACTGTGGAAGAACGCTCGTGCGACGGTCACAGCTCGAATGTCCGGGAGTGGGACAGCCACCGGCCATCGGGAAAAGCGGTCGATGATGGTCAGGCAGTGCGACAGTCCTCTCACCAGCGGTAGCTTGATCAGGTCAACATGAACGTGGCAGAACCTGTCATCTGTCTCCCCGAAGCTTTGCAACTCGGCGCGGTTGTGGCGATGGACCTTCGCGCGTTGGCATGGTTGGCATTCACGGGCCCAGCGGAGCGCGTCCTTGCGCATGCTTGGCCAGAAGTATTTGGCCACCAGATGTTTCGCCGTTGCTCGACCACTCGGGTGGGATGATCCGTGTACGATGCCAAACGCCGTTCGACGCAGGTTGGATGGCAAATAGGGCCGTGTCGCCCCATCGGTAACCAGACAGTAGATCTCGCTGTTGTTGAAAGCGAGACGATCCAGTTGGATACGCGGATTCTCCAGCAGGTGAGGCAGCTCTACGTCAGAGTCTTGCTCCAGGCTGATAGTGGCTTCGTCGAGGATGGAAGGCATCGAGACGGTACAGGTTCGCGAAAGTGCGTCTGCCACAACGTTTTCTCCCCCGGGAACGTACACAAATCGTGTGTTGAACTGGAGGATGTAGTCCAGGTGTCGGCTCTGCCTCGGCGTTGCCTTGTCCGAGCGTTGTTGTGCGGCGTAGGCGAGCGGCTTGTGGTCCGTGTGGATTGTGAAGGCGTGTGCCTCCAGGATCCTCCTGAAGTGCCTGACTGCTGCATACACCGCGAGCAACTCCCTGTCGTAGGCACTGTAGCGAGTTTCTGGGGGACTGAGCTTCCTAGAGAAGAACCCCAGAGGCTTCCAGGTCCCATCGGGTTGCTCTTGGTTGAGTGCCGCTCAGATGGCGGTGCTCGATGCGTCGGTGTAGAGAGCGATTGGCGCGGTAGGCGAGAGGAAGGCTGAATCTGCAGCTGCTGCGATACTCGCCTTGCACTGCTGAAATGCCTGCTCCGTTTGCGTCGTCCAGCTAATCGCCGCCTTCTTCTTCGTTAGGTTTCTCAGAAGCTCGTTGAGCGGGGCCTGTAGTTCCGCGGCGTGCGGTATACACCTGCGGTAGTAATTAACCATACCCAGGAAACGTCTCAGCTGGGTAGAGTCTGTCGGGCTTGGAAAGGCGTCGATCGCCTCGATCTTTGGGCGCGGGGCCTGAACCCCTCTTTCGAGACTCGATACCCAGCGAATGTAACTTCCTGGGCACCGAGTTGGCATTTGTCCAAGTTGATGCGTAGGTTCGCCGCTCTCAGCGTCTCCAACAATTGGCTCAAATGATGCAGGTGCTCGTCATGCGTCTCGGATGCGATGAGCAGGTCGTCTACGTAGCCCTTCACGAAGGGGAGTTTCCTCAGTAGGTGATTAATTACCCGCTGAAGCGTCTGCGCGGAGTTACGCAGGCCTAATGGCATACCCACGAACTCGAAGAGGCCGAAAGGTGTTGTGACTGCCGTCTTCGGGATGTCAGCTTTGGCAACCGGGATTTGGTAGAAGGCTTTCTGCAGATCGATTACAGAGAATACTTTTCCCCGGCTCTCCTGGATCAGGTCCTCGATGATCGGTAGAGGATATCGGTCTGGCAAGGTACACGCGTTGAGGCGGCGGTAGTCGCCAGTGGCTCGCCAGCTTCCATTCGGCTTTGGTACCATGTGTAGCGGACTGGCCCATGGGCTCGATGATGGGCGTACCACCCCCTTGTCGAGGAGGTCGGCAAACTCTTCTTTGGCAGCAGCGAGTCGTTCACCGACGAGTCTACGGGGGCGCTCGAAAACGGGAGGGCCCTCCGTGACGATGAAATGTTGAACCGGCAAGTCTGGTACAGTGGCCATGACCCCTGCTGGTGAAGCGAGTTGCAGGAAGCGCTGGACGAGCTCTCTATACCGGTCGCCATGTGGTCCCACAGGTGCATCAATGCGAGCCACTGTGGAGATGCCGTAGATTCGAGCCGGGTCCATGCGGCCCGTTGCCGCGATGTTGGTAAGGGGGTCTACGATGCGTCGTCCCCTCAAGTCTACCAGGAGCCCATAGTATGCCAGGAAGTCCGCCCCGAGAATGGCAGTTTGCACATCGGCCACAGTGAACGCCCAAGTAAAGTCCCGACGCAGGGCGAGGTTCAGCTTCAGCGTGAGCTGCCCGTATGTGGCTATCGGCGACGAGTTGGCGGCGTACAGCGTGAGGCTGTTTCGCTGTAGTTTGCGGGCGACCGTTCCCCTCGGCAGTAAGGAGACCACTGAACCCGAGTCCACGAGAAAGCGAGTGGATGTCGTTCGATCCATTACGTGTAGGCGTTTTTCGGTTGGTGGTCGGCCGGCGTCGTTCGCCCAAGTCGGCGTCGGCAGCGCTAGTTTCCCGACGGCGTCGAGGCGGCGGCCACGGCGGCGGCAAGGATACACGGTGGTCGGCACTGCTGTGCTGTCGCCCCGTACTTCAGGTGGTACCAACATTGGCCAGGCGCTGTAGAGCGATCTCGATGCCGGCTGGGGCTGCGGGTTTCAGCGCGACCCCTATGAAGTGGGGGCGTTATTTTACGCAGCAGCTCCTGATTCTCCCGCGTTAGTGCCACGAGCTGTGCCACTGACTGGCGCAGTGCGGCAAGCTCTGCGTGCACGGAGTTACCCGTTGAATCGTGCGACGATCTGTTCGCGAGTGGAGAGCGGGGTCTCGGAGACGAGAGTGGAGGTGACGTAGCTGCCACTGTAGGTCCGTTGTCGACCAGCTCGTCAGCTGCCTCTGCGAGCTCCTCCAGACTGGTGCCTTTCAGGATTTTGAGTAGCCGTCGCGTTGACGGCGGCATCAGGTCGAGCCACTTCACGCGGATGATGTCATCCGTGGCCCGGTCACCCGCTAGGGAGCGCATCTGTCGTAGGAGTTGGGACGGCTTCCTGTCCCCCAGCTCGAGTTGGGTGAGTAGTCTGTGGAGCTGTCGATCCGCCGAGTCGGTGAGGCGATTTAATATTGCCGTCTTCAGCACCTCATACTTGCCCACGGGCGGCACTGTGCGGAGTACATCCGCGACCTCGGAAATAGTCTCCGGGTCGAGCGCCGCAACTTCTAGATTGTAGCGGCTGTTGTCGTTGCGCACATGGTGTATTTGGAACGCGGCCTTGATCTAGTAAAACCACAGATTTGGGTTACTCCTCCAGAAAGGTGGGAGCCGACAGCTGCTCACCGCCTCGATCGCGGGCGGCGACGAAAAGGAGGCGTGTCCCCCAGGTTCCCCTGCACGGTGTGGCGGCAGGTGGTGTGTCGGTATCAGCAATGGCGTGGGCATGGCCAGCTGTGCCTGCGCATGCACGTGCGGTGGTTGTGGCTGCTGGTGTGGTGCCGGCGGCGCCGGTCCTGAGGCTGTTGGCGAGTGGAGCATCTATGACGTTTTATACCCCTGTATGGGGCGCGTGTTTCGATCACGTCGGGGTCACCAATTTGGGTTTACGCTCGGGTGTAGCGTATCCAATAAAAAGAGAAAGAATATAAGAAATAAATGCTTATTTTAATTTATTAAATTTAAAATATACTATGACGTATTTGTTGTATCGTATACATAAAATAAAATTCGTTTCTGCAAATTTCTAGGAATTTTGTTAAGTCCAGTTTTTAATATAAATTTTAATTTCACAAAACGCTCCACACTAGCTTCAGCACAGAAAATGAGAACGTGCGCACGGCTCCGGCGCTGCGAACGGAAAAGAACGAATCGAAAAGCCGGAAACACGAAGTGTGTTGCTCCGCAGCCAACACAGGCTAGTTCCGGTTTACCCATAAACACGCTGTGCGACAGCGACAGCGTGTTAATAGGTGGCGCGTGGAACTAACGCCTGCTTGCGTCGGCGTACTCGACAACTAGGTGGGGGTAGTGGTGTCGCCACATATAGATGATCAGAATCACTTTCTTAGCAATTTTTATTTTGTCCGTCCGTCTCTCCGTCTGTTGCCACTTTTTTCTACACCGTTAGAGACTTTGCAACAGTATAGTCTGGACAAATATACAGAACTAGATTGCTATATAGGCCGATTTGGACAAAAATTAATATAACTTCAGTCCAATTGATTGAATACTGAATTTGGTAGTTATGTTGTGGTGGGTCCAACTAAACACTGTGCAAAAAGGTATATATGAACTGCCTCGCCCACTATTAACAATAATTCATAGCTTAAAATCTATTATAAATTTACTTTTAAAGTTAACTGCAAGAAATGAGGTTAATCAGAGAAAGGACACTCGCACTTTTGATATAAGGAACTTTCGGTTCTAAAATTAAAATTAGTCTACCTATGCTCGTATTGATGCTATATGGAAATTATAATACAACTGCCACGCCCACAATTCGCCAAAAATCATTACTGTGTTCCTATTAAAGATTTATCAACGAAATTTCTCAGGAATGTTGCGGGTGCTAATTACTAACTAAACACCACAAAAAAAAAAACCCGCGTGTTATTTTTACAGCCACTATTTGCATATTATTATAACTTACGACCTATAAAATGTTTTTGTACGAAATTTTATTAGTACATATATGGACCCTACAATGCCATATACAAGAAATGGGGTCGATATAATACCCTATCCTAGATATGCGCAGAATGATGATTTATGAAGAAAACATCTCCATTGTTGAACTCGCACGCACAAGGAAAGGTAAAGGGTATTTGGAAATCGGTCTAACCCGACTTCAGACTTCTGTACTCGTTGATGTTATGTTTTTGTTGAAATTAATTATATTTACATATTTTTGAAAAATCTAATTTTTTTATTTTGTTTCTACATACTAAATTTTACACATATGCTTAATATGAGTTAAGGTTATTTCTGAGCTTTTACTTAACTAACGAATATTGTCTTTATGTATCTTTTTACCATTTTTCAATAATATTGCTGGGCCTAAATCCTTTTGAACTATATTTTTAATATACACCTTATTCAGTTTATTACCTAATCGTTTAAATATTCTTTTACTTTAATTTTACCGTCTTAAAATATAATCCTGTCCTGAAGTTAGTAACGATTTTATGGAGTTTAAATGCTCTTCTGGATATTTGTTTATTATATCGATAGGTTTGGCCTGTAAGGTTGAATGAATAGTATTATTGTAATAATATGTTGCTAGGAGTATTAAATCGGGAATGTCAGTGATGTGCTTTTCCAGCTTTATGCACCTAGCGATTTCGATTATTGTGGCGTGCAGTCGGTCTATCTGTCCGTTTCTCTTACCATGAAAAGGAGTATTAAAGATTTATCTATGGCGATTTGATCTCTTAACGTATTGGCTATTGTATTCGACTGAAAAGTTTTTTCGTTATCAGAAACAATAAGGTTTGTTTTCTTGAAGTTGTTGAGGATTATAAGTAGCGCATTTTTTATGTCTATTGTCGATCTGGATGAAATGGGTATTATTGGAGCAAATTTCGAAAATTTATATATGCAGGTTAAAAAATGTTTCTTATCAATTGAAAATATATCTATGTGCAATATTTCTCCGGGATATGTGGGAATGGGGTTTCTCTAATTTCTGGTTTAGCTGGGTGCCAATTGTATTAGTTTTCTAAACAGATTTTGCAATTTTTAACAATGGTTTACAAAGTTTTTTTAATATCCGGAAAGTAGTATTCGGTTATTAATTGTTTATAATTTTCCTGCAAAGAGCGGTGCGCACTGTTATGTTCTGTATGTTCTATTGCTAATTTCTCGGTATGAATAAATTTTGTGCCTTGAAAATTTGACAAAATCATTGACTGAACTGTTCCTAATGTTTCTAGACTACAGCATACTGTATTTGTAAGAGGAATTCAACACTGTTAAACTGGATAGTGTGTCTCATAAACTTTTGGAAAATTATTTTCGTTGATTTGCTATTAACATTTGATGTTGAAAGTATTAACTGGTTCTTATATTGATTAACCGGGTTTTTTATTATCTTTATAAATTTAGACTCTCCAACATTATTAATATATTGCCGAGATAGAGCGTCAGCAACTTTATTTTCCTTTCCAGGTTTATAAAAGTATTTGGGGCATATGAATTAATGAAGGCTGTCCATCTCCTAATTTTTGTCAGAAATAGCAAACGTAAGGGGTTGGTGGTCGATGTAGATACGGATATTTTTGATGCCGTAGAGATAATGCCGCAGTTTTTGAAATGCCCAAACTATCGCGAGGAGTTCACGTTCATTCGTTGTATAGTTTTCTTCGGTTTTTGAGAGTGTACGTGAAATCATGGTGATAGATTTACCATTTAGCGAAAGGACGGAATACTAATGAGACAGAGGAAGCATCCGTTGTTTTCTCGAATGGCTTTGTGTAAACGGGGTGCTGGAGAAGCACATCTTCTGAAGCCAAAATTGATTTTAGTATATTAAATGCTTTTCTTGCTTCATCATCTAATACGATTTTTACATGTTTAGGTTGTTTAGTATGGCCATTATTGCCTCTTAGGTATTTGGTAAGAGGTTTAGATATATAGGGGTAGTCCTTTATAAACCTCCGATATTAACCCGAGAGACCCAATAATGAGCGTAAAGATTTATGTGATTTAGATTCTTGGTAGTTAACGATGGCCTCTACTTTGTCATTATATGTTCGTGTACCTTTCTCTGATATAACAGAACCTAAAAATTCTACCTCGTCTTTAAAAAACTTTGATTTTTCTAATGACACACATCCCTGGTCCCTCTATTTTCTTTAGTACAGAGTCGACATGCTGAAAGTAGGATTGTTCATCAGATGAAAATATAATAATGTCATCAACATACACATGACACATTTTTCCAATGCTTTCTCGCAAAATGTCGTCGATTGCCCTCTGAAATATGCTTGGAGCGTTCTTCAAAAGGGTAATCGACAAAATTCATACTTTCTGTTATTGACGCTGACGCTGTTTTATGTCTATGTTTTGCAGAAACTCAAACTTGGTGGAAACCCGTTTTGAGATCCAGAGTGGGAAAAAATTTAGATATCCCCAAAGTCTCAAGAATAATAGAGATATCTGGAATAGTGTATTTATCTGAGGGGATGTGTTCATTCAACTTTCGGAAATCGAGGACCATTCTTAGTTTTTGGTTACCGTCGTCATATGGTGAATGCGATTTTTAAATTATGCCATCCCTAAGCAAATGGTAAGGATAAGGGTAGCTTCTGGAGTTGTGTCTGTAGTTGCCTCTCTGGTGTTATAAGGGAGCGTTCTATTAGCGTTAGCAAACGTATTGGAATTGCGTTCAATTAAATCTCGAATTCTGTGAGGTAAATCCGAAATACAAGTTTTCAGCGAATTTACTTGTTGGCGTTCAAAATGATGGATCTTTTCTAATTTGTGGAAAGAAAGCCATATTTGGTATTTATTTGGCCATCGATTTTTTTCAGAAAATCATGGCCAGTTCCATTGAAGCTTTGGAGCTGTGGTAAAATAAAAAATTTAGAGGTTTTTCCTAATATATTAATACTGCATTTTTCGAAAATATTATTGACTCCATTTATTTGATTTGAAAATGGGTTTCTACTTGTTTTATTCCTCTTAGAAATTCATAGTTTTTTACATAATTTTTGAATGACCATGTGTCATTTAAAAGTTTTTAGAACTTGACCATTCTGAAGGGTTTTAGTAATGAATGCCAAGTTCGATTTTACTCTAAAAAATTAACTTCCTCAATGGGTTCGTTTTCATAGTTATATGATTCATCTTCAGAATAGTATGATTCATTTTCTAATGCATTGACTCTTTGGATTTTATGGAAAGGCGCGATTATAGGTAGAAGCGATGGCCGCGTACGTTCTTTTAGGATTGTTGCTGTATTGATGATATTGAATGAATCCAGAAGGCTGTTGTACCTGGGATTGGATTAAGCGATTTGAATAATTTGGTGGCAGTTGTGGTGTGTGGGGATTGTGCAAAGGATTATTTTTGAACTCGTTTCGTCGCCTAATGTAGGAGCTTCCGTTGTCTATATATATATCTATCTATATATATACACAATGGATTCTGATTTGGTTGGGGATTGGGATTAGGGAACCTTTCCGAAGGTATATGACGATTCTTGTAACCATGGTTCCGTATAAAAGTTGAATTTTGGGAATTTCGGACCGAGCTACAACCGCATATTTGTTGGAAAACTCTTATCTTTGCCTGTTATGTTGCAGTTCCTGTGCTGTAGGTACATCTGGAGGAGCTAGAGAAAATAATATATCGCAATGAAGCCGTCTTAGCCTTAAGTGCTTTTTCCCTAGCCTTTTGATTAAAATCGCTTGTAAGTAGCTCATTACCGCTGCAAATCATAATGTCTTTGTTCGAGATTAGTGTAATTTTTTTGTCAACTACGTCGTAGTATTGGACTTAATAAGGCTAAGATCAGTATGAGTGTTTGGAACTGCTGGATCTATAGAAACGGGTGTATGTATTTCTACTTTGGGAGGTGTGAGAATGTTTTTATAATCCTTTTAAGAGGATATATGTGGTTCATTACCATTAGTTGGGCGCCAGTCAAGTTACGTAAATTTTTTTATATTATTATTTTCATATTATAAAATAAAACTGCATTTTTGTTTGTTAATTTTATTTTTTTTATTAATTAACATTTTCTTTTAATTGTTTAAGTGTTGTTGTTGGTTAACGTATTATCTTAATATGTTAACTTACACAAGTGTGGTGATGCATAACACCATATATGATGTTAGAGAAATTAGAGAACTCGTCCGTTCGATTCAATAGTTTTTGTTAGCGAAATTAAAAGAACACGTCCGTTCAATTCAATAGCTTTAATGCAAGTAATAGAAAAGAAGAGTACATACATATATATTCTGTTGCTTAGTCTAAATATAATCATAATATCGTAATATACCTTATATTAATGCAAAGTAGGTAGGGTTGCATTTGTTAGTATTCTGACAAACTCCACCTCAACACGACTACTTTCATTTAGAATAAATTACATATGAGGTTGAGGAAAGATTAAATCAAATGTTAAGTCAAATGTTCGGTTTTTACAATAAATTTCAATTTCATATCATTACATAGTTTTTCATTACGTTCCTTAGGTAAACTTTTAGATAAAATATCAGCCACATTATCTGGAGATGGGACGTAGTGGATATCAATCTCGTTGTTCATATATTTGTCTCGCAGGTAGTGGTACCGAATGTCTATATGTTTACTTCGCTTGGTTACCATTGGATTTTTAACTGCAAATTGAGCGCTCTGATTGTCACAAAAAACTATTGTAGCTTCGCTCACCAGGTCTCGAAATCCTATCTCCAGCAGTAAACTTCGGTGGAATGTCACCTCTCTAACTCCCGAGCACATAGCGACATATTCGGCCTCCATCGTACTGAGAGCCACGATACTTTGCTTTTTGGATTCCCATGCTACTAAATTTTCACCCATCGATACAGTGAACCCACTATATGATCTACGGTCAGTGTTGTCGTAAGCCCAATCTGAATCTGTAAAACAAATTAAACTATTGCAGTTAGCGTTATAAGTTAACACACCTTTGGGTCTCGCTCGAAGATATCTGAGCACTCGTTTCGCTGCCATAAAATGTTCTCTATGCGGATGTGAGTTAAATTGCGCTAATTTTGCTACAACATGTGCTATGTCTGGTCTCGACACTATCGCTAAATAGGTAAGGCTTCCGATGAGCGACTGATATTGTAAAATGTCACATCCAGAACGTTTCGTAGGGTCAGTGCATTTCTCTAATACTGTGCCACTGGCGAAAGGGGTAGACGCGCCTTTACAATCTTGCATATTCCATTTTGTCAAAAGTTGTGTTGTATACCGGTGTTGATGAATTATCATTTCACCTCTTCGTCCTTCCCTCTCAATCTCCATGCCTAAATAATAGTTAATAGGACCTTTATTCACCACTTTGATTTTTTCTTCCAGCTTTGTGATTATTTTTTGTATCATTTCATCTGTTGTGCAAGCTAATATAATATCATCGACATACACACACATGATGTTAATCTGTTAATCGGTCTTCAAAATGTAAATACAGTTGTCTGACTTGCTTCGATAGAAACCAATGTTGCAAAGTATTTCATTTAATTAATCATTCCAATTTCTGCCGGCTTGTTTTAATCCATACAAGGCTTTGTTTAATTTGCATACGTGATTTTGTTTACCTTTGTCCACGAATCCCTCCGGTTGGCGCATATACACTTCTTCTTTAAGATCTCCATTTAAATATGCTGAAATCACATCGATGTGATACACCAAAAGCTCATACTTCACCGTTATTGACAATATCATCCTAATCGACGTGTGTCTTACGAGAGGCGCATAAGTATCTACGTAGTCCACGCCGGCCCGCTGTGTACACCCTTGCGCCACCAATCTGGCCTTGTATTTTGCTACCGTTCCATCTGGATTATATTTTGTATTGAACACCCATCTCGATCCGACAATGTTTTTATTTTTTGGAGGTTCAACTAACACCCAGGTTCCACTTTCTATTAATGCGTCATATTATGTTTCCATAGCGTTTTTCCACTCCGCTGCGTTGTTAGAACAAAGTGCTGCTGTCACCGTACCAGGGTTTCCCAAAAACGCATTTAACACTTCATTATTTCCGTTCGGTTTATTCGCTCTCTTCCAGACACCTGCTGTCCGCGTGAGTCTAGCTCCACCTGTGTTGTATCCACTTTCCGCTTTCTGAACTTCTGGTTCGCTGTCCTCACTTGCGCTTTCGAATACTTCGATCTCATTTTCCGAATTTACAGTGGTCTTCTCTTCTCTATTATCTTCCGGCCTTTCTTCTATTTTCTTCTCTATTGAACCCGTGTCTATAATAGAAAATTGGCCTTCAGGCTCTGCTTTTTCGTTTTTACCTTTTCCTTTATAGAATTCATTTTCTAGGAATACGAAATCCCGAGCTAGAGTGATTTTTCTATTTTCACTGTTGTAAAATCTATATGCTTTAGATGTATTCGAGTAACCCACAAAGTATAGCACAACTCCTCTGGGCTCAAACTTTGACTTTCGTAATCGCTTATCAAGCACAACTGCCTTGCAACCAAAAGTTTTAAAATGTTTGATCCATGGTTTCCTGTCAAACCAGCACTCGAACGGAGTTCTTTCTTTAATTACGCTGGTGATGGACCGATTTCTTATATAAACTGCTGTATTCAGGGCTTCAGCCCACACACTTTGAGAGAGATTAGTTGAATTCATTAAACACCGTGCCATTTCAACTAACGTACGATTTGCCCTTTCTGCGACCCCGTTTTGTTGAGGTGTATAAGTTACAGTAGTTTCATGTATTATGCCACGAGACTCAAAAAAAACCTCAAAATCTTTATTCACGTATTCCAACCCGTTGTCTGACCGAAACCGCTTGATTTTCTTTCCCGTTTGATTTTCGACCTGATTAATGAACTTTTTGTATGAATTAAATGCATCCGATTTCTTTGCAATAAAATCTATATGCATGTATCGAGAATAGTCATCTACAAATGTTATAAAATATTTCGCACCACCTTGTGACGCTATACGCATTGGGCCACATACGTCGCTGTGTATCAAATTTAAAATACCCGCACTCTGTACTTCTGAATAGCTTTTAAACAGCTTTCGATGTATTTTCTCGATTGCACACGTTTCACATTTAAAACCGTCTGGCATACTCTTGACATTAACCGTCAGGCCAAGTACCATATTTTTACGATACATTTTTATTATAGAATTATAATTGAGATGACCGAATCCTTGATGCTAACGCTCTATTTCACTAGACTTAGCTGTCATTGCATACTCGCATTTTTTAAAGTTTACGTTAAACACGCCGTTTTCCAAACTCGCGATACACACTAGTTGGTTATCTTTAGTTTTCACTTCTGCCGTGTCTTTGAAAAAATTTACCTTATTTTCATTTTCAATTATTTTACTAACCGATAAGATGTTTGTATACAAACTTGGTACATACAACACGTTACTTAACACAATTTTCATATTTTTATATTTAACATTAATCGTGCCAATACCTTCTGCCTTTACCGTTTCACTTGATGCTAAAACAATATTTTTTTCATATGGCTTAAGCGCAGAAAAGCTATTTTTTTCAATACACATGTGTGATGCAGCGCCACTGTCTAATGCGGCCCATAGACGATACTTCATGATCATACTCATTCGTGTACGTGTTGAATGAAGCTCCGCCACAGACGAGTGATCAAAATCGAAGATCATCATTTTTTCATAGTCGTCGTTGAGTGAGGTTGTCATGTCTCTGTCGGATGACGAAGTTTTGTGTGCGCTAGCGCTTGTACTGTGCAAGGAAAAATTGTAAAAAAAATTTAAAAAAACGATTTTGAATGAAAGAAAGGTACAAATGAAATAGTACAATATCATTCAAGGGACTCCAGCAGAAACGCATTTTTATTATTTTTATCCGCACACATCTTCACACGTTGGCAGTCAAACTCAAATGAGCAAAATTTGCATGTAAATTGCCCACAAACGACGATCATCCATACATCATGATCAACATCGTAATAAAATTTCCCCTCAAAATCTAAATGATTTACATTTTCGACGATCAGTCAGTGATCACAACGCGATCATGTCTGTGTGACACATACATGCATATTTTCTCTCTTTTTCACACATACTATTAAATATGAGTATGATCATGATGTATCGTCTATGGGCCGCATAATATCCAACCGGTTTTATTCGGATTAGTCACGCAGCTGAGGGCCATCGTTATTTCCTTTCTATGCGTTCCGCACTGAGAACGTATGTGCCCCCTTCTTCCACACCCGTAACACTTTACGTTGCTATTTATTTTCCCGCTATTCTGCGCACTTCGATTGCGGTACTGTTGTTGTTGTTGTGAATAATTGGTTGTTATTCGTTTTTTTTCGTTATTTCGGTGATTAAATGCAAAAACCTTTTCGCAACTGATGTCGAACTTGTGACCTCTACGATGTTCTTCTTCCAATAATTTTGCCTTTAAAGACTCAAGTGACGGCAAATTGTCTCTACTTTCAATTGCAACTACAAAGTTTTCCATAGCTGGCGGCAAACTGCATAATAGTAATATTGTAGTTAAATCATTTTCAAGTTTTACACCAATTTCAGCCAGACTTTCGACCAACGAACAAAACTCATTAATTTGCGGTGCAAATTTTTCGCTGTTTGAAAACTCAAATTTGACCAAGCTTTTACCTTTCTTGCGGGTCCCCTTGCATTATATAGGCTTTCAAGTGTATCCCACGCTGCCCTTGCCGTTAAGCAATTCAGATGTTTTTACACAGCGAGTCATGGTTGCCAGCGCTTTCTGGTCGCAAATTTTCCAGGCCTCCTTCATTTCATTCGGAACCTCTTCTGCAATTACTTTCCATAAGTCCATCGTTATTAGTAAACTCTTCATCTGGAGTGACCACGATGAATAATTCTCACCACTTAATTTGTCGATTGACGCTAAATTCATATTAATTTTTTTTCAATCCGCACAAATAAAAACAAACTACTAGTTAAACCGTTCGACCTTTGCGTATACCCTTCGACCAACGAGGTAGTATATTATTTCTAATTATTGGCTGCCTAGGCCCATAACCTTTGTTAGCGAAATTAAAAGAACACGTCCGTTCAATTCAATAGCTTTAATGCAAGTAATAGAAAAGAAGAGTACATACATATATATTCTGTTGCTTAGTCTAAATATAATCATAATATCGTAATATACCTTATATTAATGCAAAGTAGGTAGGGTTGCATTTGTTAGTATTCTGACAGTTTTAATTCAAGTAAAAGAAAAGGAGAGTACATATATATACATTCTGTCGCTTAGTCTAAATATATCCAAAATATAGTAATAGATCTTTATATAAATGCAAAGTAGGTAGGGCTGAATTTTTTAATATTCTGACAGATGACTATATATAATCCTTCCAGTTTTACCCTGGTGAGTCCACAGACTTCCTCTCTCGTTCTATATTGGGTTTTATCACCCAGAATCCAGATTGGAGTCTTACGGGGCTCATCCGACGTCAACTGACACATAGCGATCTGGTATTAATGCAGCATTCCATTTCATACTGACTCTGCCACAAGTCCTGTGCCGCCGGACAATGGTTCAGGTTGACCTCATCAGCACAGGTTTGCTCATATTATTACTTGCCTCCTAATAATGTGGACACCTTGCACTCCCTGCAGCGTGTGCCCCTTTGCAAAATGCACAGATTTCCGGATTTTTGGATGAGGCTGCAATTTGCCTACTTTCGCCACACATTCTGTAGAGTCCAGGTTGGTCCGTTTGTTTGCTAGATGCTGCAGCGTGGCCATATCTCCATCACCTGAATCATCTAGTTGTAGTTCAATTCAATTGCCGTATTGGCGTCCACGGCTGGTAATGTTCTATAAGTAGTCTGTGTCCCACCGTATGTGCTCCTCATACTACTTACTGCGGTTTTATTTGGCCTACAAATTCTCGCCTCTTCTTAAAGTGCATCCAGCAGCTTCTCTTTATTCTCTTATTAAGCGAGGAGCGCGTGGTCCTTGCACTACCTTGGAGGGTACTCTCGTTGTCATTTATCATTGATTCAGTCGTCTTTGATTTTAAAAGATTATTCATGTTAAAGAAGGGAGGTTAAAGAAGGGAGGCTGATTCGAGGGTTAATGCAAGACCTTATGGGTACATACATACAGAGCCAGGTTCGCGTGAATAGGGAGCAAGCCCAATGTAACCTGCACGACCACCTTAATGGTGACATATCAAGAACGTACTTCCAGCCCAGCCAAGAGTTTACCGGGGCGGTGGCAGCAGCTGCAATAT
Source organism: Clusia tigrina (assembly GCA_920105625.2). NCBI lineage: Eukaryota > Metazoa > Arthropoda > Insecta > Diptera > Clusiidae > Clusia > Clusia tigrina. The sequence continues at coordinate 370,769,852 of OV050030.1, forward strand.
CTATATCGCCATTTTACAGCTATTTCACTCCACACCTACTAAGAGGCCAGTCACAGTAGCCATCATCTCAAATTATCCACTCAACATTATCTTCCAGTGCCATTATTACCAAGTCCTATTTCACCTGTTATCGGGTTTCCTCAAATCTGTACTCAGTGGTGTTAGTACAAGCAGAGCTTGAGATTCGTGTAGTGCAGATCTCTCTCGGGCCAGCTCATCAGACTTTTCGTTTCCCTCTATGTTCCGATATCCCAGGACAGAGATTACGGTGATACTGTATTGTTTAACAAGATTTTAAGTTGTGGTAGCCGAATTAAGTTCCATGATTGAGGCTGGGCTATGTCACAAGATAACAACGTGAGTTTTGAAAGTATAATTTGCTTCCAGTAGCCTACGCGTCTTCCTAATAGTCAAAACTTCCGCCTCAAAAACACTAGCTGTGTTAGGTAGACTGTTAGAACAGTTAATTCTTCGTATTTCTGAGAAAACAACTGCTCTAGGCCATTGAGCAGCAGTGACACCAATATGACAATAGGGTGTGTCAATTCTACAATTTTTAATATCATTTAATTTATATGTTTGAAATAGGGGGAACACACCCACATTTAGAAATGTGATTAGGGAAGAAGTTCTTGACCTCACTATATCTAGTCCAGGGCTAAGTGATATTGTTAGCAATTGGAAAGTTTTCTGACGAACCCTCTCTGTTGGATCATAGTATAATTGAGTTCGATATAGGAGGTCGTCACCAAAACGATAGCATTTAGAAATAGTAGGTATACTAACTGGTAGTTCATCGATAGTTCACTGCATTCACTACCCTCATCCTCAAACATCCGAAGAATATATATAAATATCCGGTGGAGCTAGAGAAGGGTGTCACTGAGTTGAATGAAAGTAAAAACACAAAACAGAGGGAATGTTCCCTGGTGGAATTCTAGTCTGTCTATTAGACGTATAAAGGTGCGTACGTTATTCAACTTGGCTAAGCATATGGGGGACTAGGATGAATATAAAAAACAGTTGGCGATCTATAAAAAAGAGATCAGATTAGCCAAAATGAAGAGGATCGCATTCTCTCTTTGCTGCGTGTGCACTTTTTTGGGAGCTCGATCTAGATACCGTAGATGGAAGCTCTTCTTAGAAGTGCAAGCAAAATTGGCTGCACCGTGGCGTGAGAGGTTGAGATGGGTAATCAGATATTTTCAATCATATAATTCACCGGGTGGGGATGTTATTTTCTCAATCCTTCTCCAAAGGAGATGTGTGGTACTGAATCCGCACCTGAAAATATCATTAGGGCAAGTATTGCTTTTGGGTATATACCGAGAGCATAACGTTTAGGTAATGTTGTATTTATTCCCAAAGTACGCAAGAAGAGTATGGCCCATCCCAAATCTTTCAGGCCTATCAGTTTGATATAAGCAATGGAGAAAAAAGTTAATATAAATCTCCTTGAGACTGCATTGAAAAGGGTGCCAGTATATCCTTGTCAGTTTGCGTATGTTGCCGGAATATCTATTGAAACCGCACTATACTCTCTGACTGATTTTATTCAGGCAGCACTGAATAAACAAGAATTAGCACTTTGTGCTTTTCTTGACATTGGGGGCGCTTTTGAAAGCACTCTTCACGAATATGTGATTAAAGATCTCAAAAATAGAGGAATATATAATATCACTTCCAATTGGATACGAGTTTACTTAACAGTAGACTGACTGAAGCTGAAGCAGGTGACAAAACTATTAAGGTCAAAGTCAACAAAGGATGTCCGCAAGGTAGGGTTTGTGAACCATAGTAGTTGGTGATCTTCTGGTAAAATTTACAAAATCTATGTATATCATGTCAAAGATATGTGGACGATATTGTGATAATAGTGAGAGGACAGTCTGAATCCATCCTTTGGTATCCAAAAGGGCTTATAAGTAGCTAATGAATGGTGCAGGGAAACAGGATTGAAAATCAATGCTTCGAAGACCACTATTGTGCCGTTTATCAGAGAAATGGTATGCTGCTCGATATTAACTCTGAGTAATTTTCGACAAAAAGTTATTGTGGAAGCCTCATCTGACAGCAACCGCCAAGAGGGCTACAACTTCCTTTATGATATGCAGAAGGCTTGCCGACAAATCTTGGGGATGTAACCAAAAATCGTCCACATCATGTACAAAGCTCCCTCTAAGCTGTGCGGCCGATATTTTGATATTTTGAATTGAATCTAAAAATGGCAAAAATCCAAACAGGTACAGGACGAATCGCTTGCCAATGCTCGCTTATGGGGTATCTATTCATTACATGAATACGGTATACTAAAATCTCATAAGGATTTTATGCTAAGACAATTAAACTTGATTCGAAAATGCAGCATAAAGTGAAGCTGCACAAAAAATGGAAATAGTCTACTTGAAACGTATAAAATTAGAGAAAACTCCCTCTAATGCTATAGAAACGGTTCTAAGTTATGGACGAGATGGGAGATTCACGCTATTGAAAGATGTGCCCATTGATCATCATTCTACACCATTGGAGGTCTGCTGAAGAAGTGCACAGATGTAAAAAGAATCCAAACCTGGAAAAATCTTTCGGGATTAAGACAGTCTAAAGCTCTTCTGGGGGACTTTAATTCTAAAAGAGCTGAATGTAGTAAGTTGTGAATCACCATAGGTTTTTCAAGCGAACATTGTAGACTCAACTAACATATGAATAAGTTTAGTCTATCTTCAGATGCCATCTGTAGATTATGGGGGAAAAAGGACGAAACCTCACTGCACCTGATCACATACTGCGGACTCGTTTGGCACACAGACGAATTTGGAGAATATATCTTAGATATGAGCAAGATCCCACAACTTGATTCCTCAATGTTTCCGAGGCGGTGTAGTGGGGGTCCATAAATAACCCAGCAAAAATTTTAGGAGATCTCCCCTGGGAGTACAAAGGGAGTATTAACATTTCAATGCAAATTTGACCGTAAAACTTTTTTGCTCCCAAAAGCAATTATAAATTACTATAGCTTTTGATAGCAAGCTTATTCTTTCTCTATTATATTCATTCTCTTCTCTCTCACATTTTAATTTAAGATCATGGTAAAATAACCCAGGTACCTTCGTCGGCTAATTTTTCTTAATAATAATTTTTATGGTACTGAAATATTTTATTTTTCATTTATTTCTTTCACTCATGTATCATTAATAAAAATCAAGAATGATAGAAACAGAGATTGCGCAAGTCCGTGTACAAAAATTTTTCATTCTGCGTATCTACGTCACAGCACCCTGGTTGCAACGCCGAATGCCAAGCTAGCAACCATTTTGTAAAGAAAAAGTGAAATATTAAAAATATCAATGAAACATTTTCCGATGAAATAGATATTTTTATAACTCTTGCAGAGATACTGACAGTATCTGCATCTATAACCATGGTTTCATTGAAAGTTTCTTTGTTCACTCTTTTTATTCTTGTTCGGCTATGAGTGTCTTCGGTAAAGCGAGTGTCTGGTAGAAATTTCTTTTTAATATTGATTGCAATACCAATTTGTTTTTAAATACTGAATAAAACGTTAAATAAATTAAATTGTTTCTTTTTATTATAATTTTTGTATTATCTGGAAAATTGAGTTTTCATTGGAGGAATCTATGTTAAGCTGAAGCATTCCTTTAATGGTCCCAAAAGATGTTAAAAGCAGTACTCCGCCCAAATGACATGCCTATGTAAAAATGAGGCCAAAGGGAGTATAAAATATACTCCAAAAATATTGTATTGGTAGTAAGTGTTGCGATCGTTGTTTTGGCGTCTACCGTCTGTATGTTTGTTTTGCTCCTCTCCTTCTTTTGTTCCTTCCACTTGTCCGCTTTGCTGGTGAATGCGGCCAGGCTGAAACCTACCAGACGATTCTGAGGTACAGATGGCGCTGCCTCAGAATAGTAGAAATTCTAAAGAAAGGTGACTGACCGCCTCGACCGCTGGAGCGGTCACTGATGGAATAGCGGAAGAGGCCGAGGAAATGAAAAAGATACGGTTTCAAGAGAGAGAAAAAAAAAATCATATAAGGCAGTGGTAGAGAAAAAACGGGGCGATAAGGTGTTAAGTGTTTAGGAAGAAAGTTGTGTCGAAAATTTTTGGTTGCCGCGCACGTTTAAATTTTGTGTTTTACTGTGAAGGATTTTTTTTGGAGCGAGAAAATTAAGTTTTTATTATTTTTCATTTCGTGTCGGATTTTGTGTGGATAGTCTCTCGTCTCGTCCGTGGTCCTGTTATTTATTCGGATATATTTAACGTGTGAAAGATTCCAAAAAATTTTTGAATTCAATTACAATGTACATGTGTCGAAAATAAACGTTAAAATTTTGAATCAATTTAAAGTGTTAGTTTAGTTTAAAGAGTTGGCGTTAGAAAGTTTACCTTGATTATTGAGTGTGCTGACTAGATCCATAACCGCTTGTTTCCGGCCCATCCCATAAGAGGGATAACTGATTGTTCCGGCCCACCCCATTCGAGCATCGGAGGAAAAGGAGACTGCCGCCCGCCCCTAGAGATAAGTATATATTTGTTAAGTATACGCGTGTACACATAGGTATTATTAAGTATTCACGTGTATGTAGGTATTATTAAGCATACGTGTATATATATGTTATTTATTTAAGTACAAGTAGAATGTTTAGTGTGTTTAATTTTATGTTGAAAATGTTAGGCTAAGGCGGACAATATGGGGCGGGCTCGCTTGTCGTCGTAGAGGAGGATGCTAGGCAAAAATGTGAGTTGAAATTTTTTTTGTAGTGTTGTCCCACCCGATGCAGTATGGCGGGTTAAGGACCACGACCATTGCGGTGAGCTAGCCGCGGTCACCACACTGCATCATTCTAGTGGTGCGGTAACATAAGTTAAAATAATATGTCAATAATGGGCGTGGCTCTAAAAATAACAACCCCCTTTTTTGTGCGATGTTTAATGTTACTACCCGCCAAAAATAATATAAACGAAGATTGCGCAAAGCGGAGTACAAACATTTTTCGTTCTGCGCATCTATGTCACAGTAGCATGGTTGCAAAGAGAAATGTCAAAAAATACCTATACGCATTAGCCTCGTTTCACAGGAACGGCGCGACACGCGATGATAAAATTTATATTTATTATAAAATTTATATTTAATATACACAAACCTGCACAAAACTCACAACAACGGCGAAAAGTGTGTATGCTCATACCAAGAGCTTCATACGATCAGACAATCTATGATTGCGGCTGAAAAACAAAACAAAAATGCCAAATCCAAATAAAGAATACTGCACAATTCGCATAGTTACCGGCGGAAACTTTCAACCGTCCAGCGATTTTGTTGTTTATTTTGACAATTCTGCTTGCATCTTTTAGTTTTTTTTTTAAATTTCTGTGGAATAATAACAGACGAGACCTTTTTTTAATATCTTAGGAAAATTGATTTTTTGGCATTTGCAGAATAAATTTTTATACCTACATACTTACATATGAGACTGCAGAAAGTTCAAACTGAATTATTATTGCCTTAATGCAAAGTGTGTGTACCATAGAGTAATATAGAGAGATAACTCTTCTTCTTCCAATGTCAGCTAATGAAATGATCCCATTTTTTCCTTATGCGTGTAAAACAAAAACAATGCAATGTAAATCCGCCATACTTTGTTAAGGAAATTTATTTGGGACTAAATTTAGGGTACATTTGGGAGTTGCGTTATGGAGAAATAAAATCGTATCTTAAATTTAAAAACAGTATAAATACTATATAATTAAAAAGACAATTTTTAAGTAAAACTTTGTTTTTAATTACGTAAAAAGTACTTACATTCGAATTATATTTATGTTTTATATTTATTTTTTATAGCAATTATTGTAATAAAGTCAATCTTGAATACATTTTCAAAGCAGCATAAGCAAATAAGCTTTGGATAAACCTAACCACCATATATTTTTTCTTTTTTATTTATAACACCCAACTATTTTTAGATTATGTACTACAAAGATTTACCAATTAAATAATCGGAAAACTTTATGACTAGTTACGATATATTAAACGATGAATATTTTACACGTTCTGAGTTGATTTGCTACTTTTTATTTATCATAATGGATTAAATGGATGAAAATAAGTCATATAAAAATATCAGAATGTATTTTTGAGTCTATAATAAGCTCAATATAATTACTATATACAATTTGCAAAATTTGTTCAATTAAATTATATCTAATTTCAAAATATATCAATATTGAAGCAATATTCCACTTCTGATTTTAATTTATTTACTTTCATTTATGTAAATAAGTAGTAAAAATTATTAGCTTCAGTAATACTATTCCATAAAAAGTCCAAATGTTTTTGTTCCCTGGGGTCTATTAGGAAACAGCTGATCGCTAACAGACCCCCGAGCACTTATACACTTGCAAGCAATTTCCCATTGATTTTGTTGTTGGATTTGCGAAGTTATTTCTCTATACTACTCTATGGTGTGTACGTACTCGTATATCTACGCTCCATTGCATAAGAAATCCAATTAAAACATAAAACACAAAAAAGAGTGGAGACCTTTCTGGGGAAAAATGATTTTCGACCCCATGTATATTTCTGCCAATTTTTATTCCGATGGCAATAATACGAGCATAGGTAGCCTAATTTTAATTTTAGACCCGAAAGTTCCTTATATTAAAAGTGGGCGTGATTTTTCCCTGATCGACCCTATTTGTTGCAGTTAGCTTTGTAATGTCCATATGTTCCTTCCCGCAAAATTTCGTCCGTAAATCTCTACCAGATCTGAAGTTATTAAGGTTTGTTAATAGTGGGCGTGGCAGTTAATAAATACCACCCACTTTATGCACAGTGTTTAGTAGGACTCACATCTCCATAACTGCTATTGTAATTACGTCACGATTCCAGACCGAAGTTATAGTTAATTTAAAAACAACAACTCTCCTCAGCAGTTTATTCGGAGGTGACGGCCCATGATCATAAGCCATATAGCTGGACACAACTCAAATCTCCTGGGTTTTCCAGGCTTGTAGATAGTGACTACTGATGAAAATGTTGTTGTATAGTTCGATCACCCTATTTTTAACCATCTAAAGAAGATTTTGAATAATCGGCTATGAGATTGTTTCTAGGCCGGGGGTTTTGCCTTTTATGGATGAGAGGGCGAACTCAAATCCTGCATATAGGATTTTCGAATTTGGCCGCGTTTGATAGTGGGTATAGAGCGTTTGGCTGTTCTCTAAGGTAGGTTATTTTGTTGCATCTGAACTCGCTTGAGAAGTTTGAATCTGATGAGGCAGTAGACAAGAATGTGCCCAAATGATTCGTAATGTCAAGTGGTGCAAACGTGGTTTCATTCAAGAACTTGATGTGGGTAAACACAGTTTGCTTTGGAGCCCCTGTAAGCATTTTGATATTACTCCATATCGATTGAAATTTGGTTGCCGGATTCATGCTCGCTGTTAGTACTTCAAACGCTTTATTTTTATTGCTTTTTGCGGAGCGTTTGAATAAGGCCTGCTTTTTTGTACCTATGTAATGAGGTTAATTGCATTGCGAGAGTGTTTGTACCGATACCATAGAGTTTGTTTCTCTGCGCGTAGTTTGGATAATTCTTTATTCCACCAGGGTATTTTCTTATTCAAAGATCTTGGTGAAGTTTGTGGGATGGTATAGTGAGCTGCTGTGCGAATAATTTTGGAAATGTTTGCTGCTTCATGATTTGTGTTATTTGAACTATTTTGGATATGTCATAGTTCGAGACACTGCTCCTGGAAGCTTTACCAATCTGCTTGTTCTATTTTGAATTTAGGAATTGGTTGAAAGGTTCAAAGTGGATGGTTTGAGTTTAATTGAGTCAGTATTAGGTAGTGGTCGCTGCTGTGTAAAGTATCTAATGTTTTCCAAGAACATAGAGGAGCTAAGTAGGCGGAGCAGAAAGTTAGGTCAATGTGCGGAGAAGTGCATGGGGGAGCCATCGCTAAGCAAATTAGATTGGAGTACAGTATTTCATATTCGATTTTCACACCTCTAAGATTTGTGCATGTGGATCCCCACATGGTACTCCATGCATTCAGATCTCCACCAATAATAAGTTGTGAAGGCGATTGATTTACTAGTTGTATAAACTCAGCGGAGGAGAAGTCTTATGTTGGAGGAATGTAAACACAAATGATCGTTATTTTTTGAGGGAATTCAATATTTATTGCTACTTCACTAATGTGAGATCTTATGGGTATTAATTTGTGAGGCATATTTTTTTTTAATTAATAAGACCACTCCTTGTTTACTCGTAGGGTAAGTTAAAAAAATAACCTTTGTATTTTTTTGGTGTATTTGGTATGAAATTGTGGAGTATGTGGGTTTCATTTAGGAGAAGAATAGAGGGAGAATACGTATTTAGGAGACTTTTTCAAGTTGAAAGTAATTGTTAAAATATCCACTTATATTCCATTGCAGGATAAAGAGCATAAGAGATAAAAGAAAAGGAAATTATAGTAGAGAGGTTCTGCTAACCTTACTACAAGCTTACACCCTGCATAACAGAGTGGCGACAGCAACACTGATTCAGATTCTTTAGCGATGTGAAGTGTGGTCTGACCCAGCCTTAGCCAAGTCAAGAGACACCTCATTTTTGCTATTGCTTTTTTGTGTATTGAATTTTGCCGAGAATGTAGGCTTAATATAAGAATTATTAAGAGTGGAAGTGTTATTAAGGGTTTTGTTGTTTTGTGTGTTAAAGATTGTTGATGATGATGGCTTACTGTATAACGCTTTAAAGTTATTATTGACGTTATAGTTGTTTTGCGTATTGCAGTCTTCTGTAAATGTGGGCTTCAAGCTAGAAGCATTGGAAGCGGAGAAATTCCTTATAGTTGTGATTTTGTTTACGGAATCGACGCTTTTATTGTTTCGGAGATTGGAGGAAGTTGTAGCTGACTTGACGTTTGAAGTGCTGCAGTTGATGTTATTGGTAGTTGTTGTGCTTATGGTATTTTCTTCAGTGGTTTTGTTGTTGTTATTGCTGGGTAACTGAGAGAGAGCGTTAACAATATGAGAGTATGATTGAGGAGTAGAATTTTGTGGGGCTTGTGCTTTTTACTTGTTTATTGCCTCACGCATACTGCATTTATTAATCATTTTTATTTTGAGAATCTCTTTCGCCTCTGTGTACTTTCGGCATGTGCTAGAAGATGATGGATGATCACCAGAGCAATTTGCGCACATTGTTCTGCTGCACACTTCTTCTGCATGCGGTGGTAGGCGGCAATCTGCACAGATAGGGGGGTTTTTACAATACTTAATTGTGCATATTTAACATGTCTTGCAGCGCATCGGGTTGGGATAGTAAGGGCGTAATGAAGATAGAAGATCTCAAATGTGAGAAGTATGGCGCCAGTTGGAGTTAAGTCATTGTTTACTCTTTTTTAAATTTGTAGACTGAGCTGACTCCATACGTTTGTAATCCGTCTATAATTTCGTCGTCGCTCACATTAGTTAGGAAAGGTGCAAATATTGTGCCTTTAACACAGTTAAGGTTGCCCTGGTAAGTGGCTGTAGTCTGACAAATGCCTGGCAAAAATTTGATATTCAAAAATTTTTCTGAAATTATTTTATTTTTTGTTAGCACTAAGAGGCTGCCGTCACGTAGGTCCGAAATGCTGATCATTTCTTTGCTAATGGCTAGGATAGATTTGTGTACGCCAAAACATGAATAATTAGTGATAAGCTTCTCATTTCCAGTAGCTTTCAATGCGACGTATTTGGGATCATCGTTATTTGTAATGCTTATGGCAGGTAATTCAGGGAAGGTTTCGTATGATTTGTTGGGTTTTTTCCGTTTTTGTTGTGGTCTAGAGGAAAGCAGGGCGAACTGATTTTCCCTTAGATTAGTAGCCCCAGGGGGCATTGCACCAAACACACTGCTTTTGATCAAAACTAGAGTTTGCGTTACTCAAGAAGGTTATGAAGAGCAAAAGATTAGTAACTGCGCACGAAATAGCGATCCGTTGTTGAATATTCTAGTATAACACAAAAATATAAAGATTAGGAATTAAATAATAAAGATAATTAAAATTATTTTAATTTTTTTTTCGATTTTTCTGATGTAGACTTCTTGACAGAAAATGCGTTGTACAGGGTGGCCCAAATAAGACCAGCTGATGTGAAACACAAATAACTTTTTTATTTTTTAACATAATTCATTTTTTCTTTTTGCAGATTATAACTGAACTCTTGGAAATTTAAAATGAATACGTACAGTCCACAACAACGCATTAAAATTGTCGAATTTTATTATTCTTCTCAACGATCAATTGTTCTGACGCAGCGAAATTATCGCCGTTTTTTTAACGTAAGATCAGCGCCCACATCTTCCATGATTACAAGTTTACTTCGCCGTTGTGGGGCTCCGAAAATCCAATGGCAATACATCAGCATCAGTCACACCCAATCAGATGCACTGTTTGGTGCGGTGTTATGGCCACAAAAATCATCGGCCTATATTTCTTTGAGAATGAGGATGAAACGCCAGAAACGGTCTCCGGGGCTTCTTACAGAACAATGATCGACAACTTTTTGCGGCCAATGGTGGAGCAACATCCTAATTTGTGGTTTCAACAAGATGGAGCCACTGCGCATACTGCTAGGCAAACTATTGACATGCTGCGTGAAATTTTTGGTGGACGCATAATTTCAAGAAATTCAGATTTCCCTTGGCCTCCTCGTTCACCAGATTTAACTGCGCCCGATTTTTTTTTATGGGGATATTTAAAAGACAAAGTGTATGTTAACAAACCACAGACACTTGGACAGCTCAAGCAGAATATTCGAGACGAAATACGGCGCCTGCAACCAGAAACATTACGCCGTGTAATGCAAAATGCGCTAAAAAGAGCCAAAAGGTTGCATTCGGGTTATACCGCACGCTCCCGCGGCCAATCTCAGTGTCAGCTGTTTCACATTGTAATCATGACTCCACCCCAATCGGATTTTAAGTTCCAGTGATTAATATTTCAATTAATAAAAGTTAAGTTTAAATCTTACTTTTTTCCCAACCAGTATAGTTGACTACAATTATATTTTTTGAATAACCTGAGACGTTTTAACTTATGCAAGATGCATCACAGGCCGGTTTTCTTATCTTAACTGGCATCGAAAACAATTTTGCTTTTTCTGGAAAATTATAATCTTGTCACTTAAAACTTTATTCGTGACTACACTTTAATTGTTGAAATATTTCTGTTTGAGTTACTTAATTTATGGTTCTTTCATTTTGGAATCAAAGTATTTGAAAAAGCACCCCCACGAGCATATGTACGTGAGAAACACTGTAACAGTCGCTGTAAATTTTCAAAAGCCTTGTTAGAAGCCCATAAAAGCATGCAAAGCTTTCGTATAAAAAGCTCTAATCCAGCTGACAAAATAATCAAACGGAATCCACAAATGAGGACAGCGGATTACGGTGGACACCAAAACACAATACAACAACAGGAATTGCTGTGGTTAAGGCTGTCACTCACACGCACCCAAACACGTGAAGTCGGCTTTTGTTGTTGTCCTGGCTGGCTATGAGAGACCTGTGTGTGGGTATTGGCGTGTAACTGTTGTTGGCAGACGGATTCTTTCTTCAGTTGTTATCGTTCGGTTTGCGCGTTTGGTTTGAAATTACATTTGCAGAAACATTTTTGTTAGTGCGGTAGGATTTCTTAGGATTGTTGACGAGTTCTAGGCAATTAAAAATATATAGTATATCGTACGAACTATATTCGCATAGATGCCGTACGTAGAACATAAATTAACAGTTCCCCGCGCGAATTCATACCGCTAATTAATCACTGCTCCCTGCTTCTTGCCACTGCTCCTGCAATGATCGCACTTGGTTTGGCGTGATTCCGTGACTTGGGCCCATTCGTATGAGGCAATTTGCTACTGGCTATTAAAATTTTGAATGCTTCGCAAACGTGTGTGCATTATTATTATTATTATTATTATTATTATTATTATTATTATTATTATTATTATTTAGAAAAAGTTTGATTAATTCCTTTCGAATGATATAGTATTAAAAATATCTCACGCAGCAAGTGAATTTAAGTTGTAAATCAGCCCCTTCTTGATTTGTGGAAAATGAGTTATTGTGATTTATAGAAAGTGATTAAAACTACATATAAAAACATCAATAATTAATTTTATAATGTGTAATTGCAAATGCCGCAACGGAGCACTTAAAAAGCAAGTATCCAGTTTATGCCGTTACTTATTTACAAACAAACTTGTGCACCATGGTGAAATAATCATCAGGCAGAAGCGATAAAAGAGATTTGGATAATTCAGACGAAAAAATATATAAAATATATATGCAATACTGACTTTTACATTAATTTTGACTGCCTACATGATCTAGTGATGAGTTCGAATTCTGTCCAGGGCATGGTCACGAAATGCTTCTTTCTAAATATTTTTTTCTTCGAGTCAAAGACCCAAACCCTTGGAGATATATTTAATCATGGTGTCAGGGATAATAATAATAATAAATTAGTTTGTTTTGATACAATTTTGAGCATCATTGATATTATACCTGGTAATATTTTTGCTGCGGGCTGAAATTATTTGGATAACATAAATATAAAAATATCACATATATCACTGAACATGTCGAAAGCATTTGGCCAGACAGATTCAATAGATGAAATCGCCAATTTGTATAATGTTTACTAGGACCCATGTCTCCATAACTGCCAAATTGCGTCACTATTCCATCAATTGGACCGAAGTATAGTCATTTTAAAAAAGGTGAAAAAAGTTCCTTATATGAGAGGTAGGCCTGGTTTTTGTCCAAATCGACCCATATAGTAATCTGGTTCAGTATCTTTGTCCAGACTATGTCGCCTCAATTAGCAATAGTACCGTTTTGTTGCCATGTCCTTGCGAGCCTAAAGAAAATGGTAATATGCTTTTGTACATTTACAACCATCCGGAGTTGCTAACAAATTTGGATAGATATAAAAATTCTAAGCTAGAGCAATGCCCTAGACTCTCCAGAAAAGGATTTCCGATAAATTTGAGTCTCAAGCGAACGAGGGCTGTGCAATCACAAAGAAAGTGTACGACTGTTTCTTTCTCCTGTGGGTCTTTACAGCTCCTGCAATGACCATAAAAGGGAATGCCCATTTTTTCTGCGTGTGTGCCGATAGTCCAGTGACCTGTGCAGACAGCTCAGGTTGCTAATTTTATGTCTTGGATTATTGAGAAGGTGGTTAGTTCTCTTTGCACTGTTTTTCCACCTTTCGCGAGCCTTGCGGACTAACTGATTATATATATTTCCCTTAACAACAGTTACGGGGACGCCCACGTCCCTATAGGAATACGTGATCGGTTTCTGATGAGCCTCTTCGTGCTAGCTCATCAGCCTTCTCGTTGCCCACAATGTTCCTGTGTCCCGGAACCCAGACAAGGGATATTATACTATTTCCGACCAGATATTATACTACGTTCAGACTATATTTTTGCAAAGTTTTATTAAGATAGCTTTAACGGTTTAGAAAAAAACTGGCCACAGACGAACAGACGGACGGACAGACTTAAAATTGCATAGAAAGTGATTCTGGTCATATCTGTATGTATAAACAAAATTCGTATACCCTTTTTACCTTTTTTAAAGGTAAAGGATATAAAAATACTATGAAATATGTAATTTGCACTTAAAAAATTTTGGCCGAATTCAAGGAGTGGAAATTTAGGCAATAAAAATCGAGCAATGACAACAGGGCCAATAAAATGGTCGGATATGAAGAGTGAGCTATACACACTGCATCCACTGAACCATTTATACCGCCTAAGACTACTTCGTTGATAAAGCCACAAAATAAAATAATAATTCGATATTCTAAAAATGTGTTTGCAGAAGCGCAGTTGAATACAGCGTTTGTAATTTCATATCGTATCACTACCGGTTTCCTCCTCGGTTTTCAACTTTTGTCAAGAGTTTCGATATTGCGTGGATGTAAAGTCAGTAAACAATAAGATACTTAATTAACTTCCACGCCTTTGATCGCCTTTTGGGTGTTTTCTTTTAATTTGTTCAAGTGAAGAAGAAAAGTGGGCACATGCAAACATACATATGTATGTCAGTTTATATGTATAGATGGACGCATATAGAAACATATTTATATTGAGTTCCCGTACTGGAAAATTAGACAGAAAGTAAGGTTTTTGATGTCTCACATCAACACTCGTCAAGGAACAGCAGGTACGAAGATTACCACATGAATTGTGTAAGAAATCCTCTCAGCAGCATGAATGAGGAAACTGTCATTTTCATTTGCGACAACTCGCATAACATCAAGTTATTACCGCTAATCTTTTTGTTTGTTCACTGGAAGCTTGATTTTACATATTTTTTGTTTTCTGTCAGAAAAATCATTTTAATTGCAGTAGGAACAGAATTAAGTCGGTGAGTTTTAATGTATCTTTTTTGTAATATTGGAAAACCGCTTCTTTGAAAACCTTCTACGGTCACTTGTTAAAATAAAACATATGTTTTTTATTTTACGAAGTATATGCATGTTTATGAAACTTCTACAGACTTAGAAATCACACTGTTTCCGAGAGAAATGCACTGAGATGAGAAATTGTATAGCATTGGGTTTTCCACAGAGACGCTACAAAGTTTATGTTTCTTATGAATTTTAATTTTTCAGTTTTGTCATATATTTACTCAATTTTATGATAAATTCAGATTGTATGACAATAGTGCCAGTTTTGACTCTTATCATAATTTCAATTCATCAAGAAGAAAGAGAAAAATCGACGAAAGGGCTTGAAGACACTTAATTCCGATACAATGGTAAAGCTTGCACATTTTCATTGTATTTTACAAGATTCAGGAAATTTGTTTTATAAAATTTTTTTAATAACTATCTAGTGTGTTAAGTTTGAATTAAAATAGCATTTCGTATAGTATAAGCTCGTTGCTGGGGCGTTACAAATGAAGCTTATGAGCGGCCGGAAACATCGGTCAGGAATTTAGTTAAGTTCTGTCAAAGTTATATACTTACCATTAGTAAACATGACACAATGGTCTTTTCCTTCCTGTAATATTCATTCGTTCTCGAGTATATTCAGAAGTTAGGGCTCAATGAGCAACTTTAAATCCCTAATGCCGAGACAATAGATCTTAAGGCCCCAATGCAATTAAACACGTGGGTGTCTGGTGCCATTCTTACAGCACACATGCCGAGATGTCGTATCGATAGTTAAATTGTCAAAATGTTAAGTTGTCGTTACAGTGAAGTTAGTTTGGCAACTAGCTTAGCGATTCCTAACGCCAATGTCTTCAGATTCAGTTAGTTAATCTTATTTTAATGTATCGTATTTTAATGTATCGTATTTTGTGGACTTCTATTACACCGATAGGGTCTGTATACAAAGAGCGAAATCATATTGCATCATACAGATCGTGCAGTTGTTGTCGGTAGGATATATATGTAGTTTGGAATTAGGATACAATACGATACTGTATCTAAATTTAGCCTTTGGTAATTTTTTAGATTCATTGCAAAAAAATTACTTCTATTGCATTTAAGACCTCTCGACAATGGAGTTATGTATATACATATGTACGAATAGGTACGGGTATCAGAATATAATAACAGTTCTGTCAAAAATGCAATGAAGTATTAAATGCAACAATCTTAACAAATTTTCTTCCCTCTTAAAATTCTTCGATTATGAAATTGGCGCACAATATTGAAACATTGAATGAAGAAAAACTGAACCGTTGCGGTGTTATGAAATTAATTAATTTTTTTCAGTCGATTAAATGCTAAAGGTAAAATGACAAACTTTTAAATCCCCATAGTGAGGCGGGTGGACTACCTATGCATAAAACATAAATCCCTAAATGTGGAATTTTCGCAATTCACTTCATGAAATGTTAATTTTAATTAAGCAGCGAAACAATAACAACAAATTCGAATATAAAAGGAAAGGAAATGCGCGCAAAACTTTTTAAGAGGCAAATGTGAGCATGGAAATCAGGTCAGGCATTGTTCAAAAGTAATCTGAGGAGCCGAAAAGTAAAACGCAAAAAATAAATTTTAAAAATCAATGTCAACGCTGTGGGGAGGACATTGTGAAGGAGACAATGTCATAACAATGCAGTGAGAAGAATATGTTCAGTTCTGAACTGTGCAATCCAAAAAAGTGTGCCCAACCACGATTCTGGGGCGAGAGTATATTTGCTTTTCTTTTTCATTTTCTCACTACTCAGATAATTTTAGTGATAAGTTTGATGAAATGAAGGTTTTCTATGCTGTTAGTGAAGCTGTTTAATTGTGTGATTTAATAAACATTTTGCTGATAAAAAATTTGTCATTCTGTTTAAAACAGGCTCAAAGAGTGGGTGACTTAGTCGCTTAATAAATGAAAGTAAAGAAAATAGTAGGAACACTTTGAGACTGGAAATCAGTGAATTTGCATATTTTGTTTATCTACAGAATTATTTTTCTGTTTCATAAAATTTTCAACGACTCTTGCATACCTGGACGAATAGAAATCTATAAAAAGTGTTCCAGATTATGTGATCAAAAAGCAAATTCCCTGAACAAATCTTGGACTTATATAATGTGATCATAATTCTCAAAAGGAGTCATATTTTTAAGACCATATAACGTAGTGAACGATTTAGTCAAATAGACTTACTATAGGAAGACTACTCACACAATACAATTATGTAGATATGCACTATTTGTAGACTAAAAATTAACTGTTACTAAGCTTATACAAATAAAATAAAATAAATAAATTGGATTTATATTCTTCTCCATTATTTTATGCAAAATTAGGTGTGTTCAATTGCATTAAGGTCTAATTACAATGTAATTTGGAGTCGGAGTCGCAGTAGGAACATTTTAGTGGTTGGAGTCAGAGTTGTATACATTATTTGAGGAATCCACAACCCTGGTAAAAACTACACGCGTAAAGCAACTTCAAATAGACGAATACTGTTTTGGTATTTGAATTTTCTGCCAAGTGGCGATATCTTCAATACGATTAATCCAATATAATAAAAATTAACTCAAATTAAATATTAATTAGGTCAATAAATGACAATCATCCCAGTGAGGATACCAAACATTGTTGCACTCTGTAATTGACTCTAGCTAAGCTTCCTCTGCTCGTAGTGTACTAAAAACCAGTCCATCAATGAATGAGGTACATCTGCTGGTGCTTCTCGTTGGCATTGTTGGGCATAATTCAAATAGAGCGCATTCACACATACGTATTATTAGCATTAATTAGGCTTATGTGGGTAAACTCTCTAGTGTTTGAATTAAATGAAAACCGCAAGTGCGACTGCTTCTGTGCTCATGCCTGATGTGATTTAAATTAATTCGTTGGTGTAGCCACTGTGACCTTATGTCGGACTGCCAGGGAAACCATGCAAAATATCGATTGTCCCGTGTTAATTTCCTACATCGACAACTGCGTTATATAAATACATAACCCAACCCAGATCCAGGACGCGATGGAAAGTTATTAATTTAGTCATTTAAAAAAAAAAACCACCATTTAGCAGTCAGTAATCAGTAACAGCAGAAAATTTCGTCGCCACCCCTTGACTAAAATGTGCCCTGCAGGCATTTCGGTTCAGCCGTGATTTGATTTCTGATGACGAACACGAAATAAGCACCCAATCAGGCGGATGGTATTTGTCGCTCTTTGGGAGTGTAATTTCAGGCCGCTGGGGCGGCATGATTCGGCATCTTATTTCATGGTTATTCCGTTTATTTGAATAGTTTATTTGCCGACAGTGTGCTTTCCTACCCAAACTAAATATATTTCCGTGTTTTCCCCGTGCGTCTGGTTGCCCCAAGAGGTTCACCGTTATTTAAATAGCTGACGACCTTTTATATAAAACCAAAGTTACTTAAACATTGTCCTTTTATTGATTGCATTTTAGGACATGCAGAAGAGCGGCAGCGGCAGAACACCGGTGGCTCGAATTATGAAAATGATTGGAGAACGTAAGCACGGTAGTCCAATTGAAAATAATTATTAAAATTGGAAATATTCATATACAAACAGATGGTACAATTAATGAGGACTGAATCGCTTTGTTAAATTCCATTAAAAAGTGCTGAGACACGCACGCCACTCCAGCGCCATAGCCATCCATATTCAGCATCTGAACGCAGAGTCACTTTTGCTTGGGTGTGCTACAAAAATTCCAGCAAGATTTTCTCCAATCTGTGGGAGCGTATCCGTTCGCCACGGCCCAATCGGGCTAGTGGCGGCTACTTCCTAACCGGAACCTCACACTGGGATGCAGTTGAGCCGACCAGCAGTGCTTCATGTGTACCAGATGAGTTTTTAATTAATGTGGCCGAACACAGTGCACTTGGAGCGGCTGCGCGTGCAGCGATAGCGCCAATTGTTACAGCAATATCAACCACAACCACTACAACCTTGGGCGGTGCAGCAACAACGACGACCAAAATGATTGCCCCGAGATATCGATTTCGAGATTTGCTGCTTGGGGATTTCTCATTTAACGATGATGGAGAAAGGTGAGTTAGTCATAAAATCAAATTAATATCGAACGATTTCTTCTTTTTTATATGGAACACTGTCCTAACGGTACGTGTGTATCCCAATCCATAGGTATCAACTTCACATTCACTTCGGCTAAGTTGAAAATATAGACTCGACCATGATAGCTCAGTGATTGATTGCACAAATTTGGTTTGGTTTAGAGAAAACAGCCTTAAATTGAAACAAGAACAAGTTTGGTTCCTTGGTTGATTGGTGTGGCAGTTCCTAATTTTGAATGGGAAAGGGGGCCTGACTAGTCCGCTCGAGTCACTTTGAAGTTATTATATATACGTTGCATTTTAGGAGCGGGATCAGGGTCTTACATAAAGCCATCCTGTTTGTGAAAGGAATATAGTTATGAAATCGATAGTAACATAACAAGAATTAGAGCAGGGTTCTATATGGTGTTTTATCCTCATTATAGCTCAATAAAGACCTATTTGACCGAGCCGCACTTGTTTTGCGGAAGTTTGATGGGCTTTTTTATTGGCGCGTGACCAGTATAAAATGACAAAGTGGAGAGGGTTATATTAAGATCAGAACCCTGTTTATCTACGCCGGAGAAAACGATGGATTGCTCACTAAATCCACTTTGTGGAGTTTAGGTATTTTAAATATCTTTCGGTTTTACACCCGAGAGATCGGATAAACTCGTTAGGAAATAGTTTCCTAGTGTTCTATTTCTTGCGGCCGCCAGAGCCGGGCATTCGCAAAGAAAATGGATTAAGGTTTCCTTCTCTTCTGAATTTCCACAACTTCTACAATGGGTATTGTACGGTCTCTGCAATTTCTCTGCATGAGTACCCACGAGCCAGTGACCGGTAAAGGCCGCCGTGAACTCGCTATGTTAAAGACTGGCCAGGTCGCCCGGGATGTATTACATGTTGTAAGTGTCCTCCATCTATTGCCCGTTAAGGTAAGACAGTGCATGTAGATGCCCCTCTTAATCGCACCCATGGAAACAGGTACTAGTTCCACATGGGTTAGATCGAGAGAGGCTCCTATGCGCGCCAATTCATCAGCCTTCTCATTTCCATCTATATTCCTGTGTCCGGGGACCCAGATGATTGTGATGTCAGCATGGTGACCTAGCGCCCCAAGTTCCTCCCTGCACTGTCTGACCAGTCTGGAGCTGATGGTGTTTGATTGTAGGGCTTTTATGGCAGCCTGGCCGTCAAGAAAAATAGCAACCGTGCTCCTCTGCCCTTCTCTAATGTGGTGGGTGATCTGTCGACATGCCTCTCTGATCGCGAGTACTTCCGCCTGAAAAACTGTAGCTGTATCGGGTAGGCGTGTACAGTAGTTAATGTTAGCGTGCGGAGAAAAGACCCCTGCTCACACGCCCAGGTCCATTTTTGACCCGTGCGAATAAATGGGTATATCGTACTCCATTTGGAGTTTCCTTTTCGACCACAATTTTCTTGTGGGAAATGTAACCTTGAAGTCCTTTTTGAAGTCCAGTTGTGGTACTATGTAATCTGTCGTCATTTGTGTTAATTCCCTCGGCACTGTGTATGGCACCTTACCATGACCGTACGTTCGCTCAGACCAGCAGTTTGTCGCTTTTAACCTTAGCGCACTGTTGCAGGCTACGTTCTTAATGTACAGGTCGATAGGGAGGATGTGTAACAATACGTTGAGTGCCTCCGCTGGACATCTTCTCAGGCTCCCTACAATGCCAGCGGCAGCTGTTCTTTGAACTCTTATCCAGAGCTGGCTACCAGACTATTGAACCATAAGTTAGTATTGCTTCGTACATCCAGTGAGTGATATGGTGGCGTAGTCCCCATTTTTTCCCAAACATTTTCTTGCATGCGTAAAAAGTTACGTGGGCTTTCCTGACCCGTAACTCTATATTGGTTCTCCAATTTAGATTGGGGTCCAGGATAACTCCTAAGTATTTCGCTTTCTCCGCTAGCTTTAGCTGTTGTCCGTTAAGTGTCGGAAGCTTAAAGATCGGAATCTTGGTCTTGTTAGTGAAAAGTATCAGATCTGTCTTTTCTGGATTCACACCTAGTCCACATCCTGTAGCCCAGGAATTCAGTTTGTCCAGCCCCTTTTGCATAATATCACTTATTACACAGGGGAACATGCCTGATACAGCTATCACTACATCGTCCGCGTATGCTACCGTCTTAACCCCCATTGAATCTAGTATGCCGAGGATGTTGTCAATTACCAATAGCCACAATAGGGGTGAAATCACCCCACCTTGTAGTGTTCCTCTACTGACTTGCTTGACGAGAACCGTGTTACCCAGCTCAGACTGAATGACCCTAGTCCTAAGCATTGTAACTATCCACTCCCTAAGAACTTCCTCAACCCCTACCCTGGTGAGAGAGTCCAGAATTGCTTTGTTACTAACGTTGTTAAAAGCCCCTTCTATGTCCAGAAAGGCCGCCAACGTGTACTGCTTATGGTGGATTGTCTTTTCTACTGCTCGAATTACCTCATGTAAAGCTGTTTCCGTAGATTTACCCCTGAGATATGCGTGTTGCGACTTCGAGAGGGGAAACTGATCCACTGTATGCCTAAGGTGGATTTCCAGAGCCCTCTCCATTGTTTTAAGAAGAAAAGACGTAATGGGTCTAAAATCTTTTGCCGACTCATGCCCAATCTTCCCCGCTTTTGGGATGAAAACTACCTTTACCTTCCTCCAACTGAGGGGGATGTAGTTGAAGCGTATACATGCCTTATATATCCCCTTCAGCCATGGGATCACCACAACCTGTAACCTTTGCAGCATGATTGGGAAAATCCCATCCAAGCCCGGCGATTTGAAAGGCGAGAAACAATTTATAGAGTTTGATTTTATCGTCCGTGAATATATCAGTTCACAAACCGGTGGCATCTGATTGTCTATAACGGGTAATTGAGATACATGCGCGGTATCTTTACAGTCTGGGAAGTGTGTTTGAAGTAAGAAATCAAGTGTTTCAGAAGATGTTTCCGTCCATGCAGCATCCGTCTTTCTAAGGAAAAAGGGACTGGTGTGTTCCTTGGACAGTATCTCTTCTGAAGTAGAGGTTGCCTCAATTGATTCACAAAATTCTCTCCAGCCATTTTTCTTGGCTTCCCTAATAGATTTTTTGTAAACTTTGAGACTCCCTTAATATCGTGCCCAATCTTCGTCCCTATAACATTGGTTGAACAGTTTCCTGGCTCTCTTCCTAAGATCCGATAATTTTTGGACCACCATGGTGGAACAGTTTTTCAGTCAGCGGGGGCAAGTCCGGTGAATACGGTGGTTGTGGCATGATAACGGTTTTGTTTTTGGCCAAAAACAGCTCCTGAGCGATGTCCATGCGACGTTGTTTTTGCTCAAAATATAGTAATTTTGGAACAATCTTCGCTGCCGCACGTTTCATGCCTAAAACATCCGTAAAAATTGCTTGGCATGAGCCGAACGATATGCCAACATCATCAGCAACCTCTCTGATAGTGATTCGACGATTATCCAAAATCATTTTCTTCACTGCGTCAATGTTTTCATCGGTCGTTGACGTGCTCGGGCGACCAGGACGAGCATCGTCATTGACATCTTCTCGGCCTTCCTTAAACCGGTTATACCACAATTGAACTTGTGTTCTGCTCATAGTAGACTCGCCAAAGGCCACAGTCAACATTTCAAATGTCCTTGCGCATTTAATTTCATTTTTTACACAAAACTGAATACAGTTTCTTTGATCCATTTTTTCGAATAGTACAAAATCGAATAGCACACCAAAACACGACTAACCTTTTTACCTTTTAAAACAAACTGACAATCCAAAATGGTTGGTATTGCCAACATATATAACAGACATGTGTACCAACATAACAGAAAAAAATGCGAACATCGAACATACGTAACTCACGAAAAGATGAAAATAACGGTTATTTTTTTATCACACCTCGTAGGTCGTAAGTTATAATAATATGTGAATAGTGGGCGTGGCTGTAGAAATAGCACGCCCATTTTTTGTGTGGTGTTTAATGTTAGTACCTGCAACCTTCCTGTGAGATTTCGTTGATAAATCTTTAATAGGAACACAGTAATGATTTTTGGCTAATTGTGGGTGCGGCAGTTCTATTATGATCTCTATTTTCTGCAGACACACTATTATGCACCCCATGTATATTTCTGCAAATTTTTTTTCGGCTGGCATCAATATGAGCATAGGTAGGCTAATTTTAATTTTAGACCCGAAAGTTCCCTATATCAAAAGTGGGCGTCGCTTTTCTCTGATCAGCCCCATTATATACACCGCCCACTTTCTGTACAATGTTTAGTAGGACCCACATCCTCATGACTGCCAAATAATGTCACGATTCCGTCAATTGGACCGAAGTTATAGTCATTTTAAAAAAGGTGAAAAAAGTTCCTTATATGGGAGGTAGGCGTGGTCTTTGTCCAAATCGGCCCATATAGCAATCTGGTTCTGCATCTTTGTCCAGACTATACTTTTGCAAAATTTCATAAAAATATCCCTAACGGTGTAGAAAAAAAGTGGCCACAGACGGACAAACGGACAGACGGACGGACAAAATAAAAATTGCTTAGAAAGTGATTCTGATCATATCTGTATATATATGTCCATACCTACCATGCCTCCTTCTCGAAATTGCAGCCCCTCTCAAAAGCACAAAGTTAGTATACCCTATTTACCTTTTTTAAAGGTAAAGGGTATAAAAACAGAGCAAAAAGCTGTGTGAACTTTTTCGTATTCGCACAACTAACAACAATCCACAAACACCAAAAACAGTGCAATCACAATTACAACAACGACAATGAATGCCATTAACTGTGCCCAGAAATACAACGTGTGGGAAGAAAAATCGCTGTCAAGTCCTTTGGTTGGTTTCTGAAATCTGTAAGCACGCTCCAACAAACAGATAATGGATATTTTCGCTGTTGTTGTGCCTGTGGAAGCATAAAGTGCCGCTCACCACTGCCGAAAGTAAATGTTGTGTATGGGTGTGTTTGTTATGTCAACGTTCCTGAGCTTCAATGTATGTAAGTATCCGGCTATCAATACACTTCATTTAGTTCCAGTTTTCTTGACGGTTATCAATCAATATTATCGAACGATTTCTCCGAAAGTAGATGTGATTGTTTTTTGTGCAGCGTTAGTGTGTGCCGTCATATCGATTTCTCTGTTTTCCGAAGAATATATACGAGTACTAGTAACGAAACAAATATTTATCCTATATACATATATTATAATGCAGAACATTTTGTGGTTAATTTAATACATCTGAGTAGAACGATCTACAAACATTTAGGAACTGAATACACGAATATTATGCAAAGAATTTTGAATTCCGTTTTCAATAATTTTGGAATAATATTCAATGTATATTCACATTCCTAACAAGTTTATATTTAATATTTCAGGGAGTACTAGCGCCGCGGCCCATAAGGACCTATTGTGCTAATCCCTATGTTTCACTCTAACCTTAGGCTTTCTATAAATTGGGGCACTTTGGAAGGTTGAAGTTTCCAAATTGTGGGAGGGTCTGTGAAGAAGTCCCCCAAAAATTTTAATCTCTTACTTTTGATCGGTGAACACTCACATAAAATGTGTTCTATTATTTCAGATTTGTGTCCACAGAATCTGTAGTCAGAAATGTCCGACAGGCCTATCTTATTAATGTGATGCCAGTGTCCTGTCAGATATCCAACTAGAGTCGTAAGCCTTTCGTTGTTTAAGGTTAGTATCCTTTTGGAGATACTACGGTGGGGGTAAGAAATGTCTTTGCCTGTCTTTGCCATTGAGTAGCTATCTGAGTTTCTTCCCATTTCCTAAGTAAGTCTGCAGAGTGGGACGTAGCCGTAGAAAGGTTTAGGGCCAATGAGTGGACGGAGCGCCCCTTTTCGCGAGGCAGTCCGCCCTTTTATTCCCAGCGTGGCCTTCATGTCCAGGTACCCAATAAAGTGTGACATTGTTGTATTTGCCTAGTTCATTCAGGATTTTATGACATTCTTCAGCCAATCTGGACGTGTAGTAATACGATCTCAGTGCCTTAAGGGCAGCCTGGCTATTTAACATAATGTATATAAGCTTGCCGTTCTATGAGGACATTCTCGGATACATGCTTCGATGACGAATATTGCGTCCGCTTCAAATATTGTGGGAGTATTACCCATAGGGAGCGCTTTTTGGAACAATAGTCCCATTAGACCTGCTCCTGTACTAACGTGTTCCAGTTTGCACCCATCAGTATACTATATCTTGGCACCTTGTTGAATATTTGTAATGAATTCCTCAAACCTATCTCCTGCAATAATCTGAACCTTATAGAGTGTAGTGAATTATATTGCATTCTCCGGCCGGTTCTATACTTCTTTACAAAAAAACATTCTTTTGACAATTTCCAGTCAAAGCTTGACTTCCATTTAGTAAACATTTTACCTACTTGTGAACTGGATTTGCTTAGGTGTCCCGGTTTGAAGGTTTTGTTTCTCTTTTGTTCGGTTGAGAAAAATATTTATAGAGATTCTTGCATATTCGATTGCTCTTTACTAGAGTGATTTTGGGTGCCTGGGTTCAAAACAAGATTTGAGAGATTTCTCAACAATTCCTTATCTTCAGCCGCACATATTTTAAGCGGATACCATTTCTATAAAATAATAATGTTTTCACATATTTTATATGGAAGATTTCATGTGCCTATTAATATGATATGAGTTAGTTTCAAACTCAATGGTTTGTAATTTTTCTTTGTCTTTAACGAAACCACATTTTTTGAAACTCGCTAATACAATTTTTAATTTATTACAGTTCGTAATTATGTACTTGGTCGGAATCGCAATGCGTTATATATTATTTTTATTATAATTGGCTGGAAAGCAATTCGATCAATTGGACCTTTTGTGCATAGCCATTGTTTAACCGTCTATCTTAAGGCTCTTTATAAATTTTAGCCATTCAGGGTATTCCATTTTCCTAATAGTTTCGGGTGTTTTTTTAGCAGCCCACATTTGGAGGAAACGCCTTCTGCCAACTGCACGTTCCACAGTGGTTTCCAGTTCCAGGGTGCATAATCTGCAGATATCCATGCAGGAAATTCCCAAGAGATGATACCTGAGTGCAGTATCCCGTCAGGTACAGGTGAGGATTCATAGGTCCTCTCTGTTTAACATAAGGGGCTTTTTGAATACTTTTCTCTCTGGGACTAGAAAGCTTTTGCCTTAACATGGTCCTCAATTACTAGTCATAGTCCGGTGAATTTCCGATCTACCCATTTTCTCAACAATTCTTGGATGTGTCCTTTGGTAGCCCACAGAATGGTACAGGGCCTATTAGGGTCTTAGTATTAGTGCACCTTTTTGTGGCTAGTTGGTCGCCGTTTTCGTTCCTTCGGTGTCCTTCATGCCCTGGGATCCAATGTAATTCTATTGTGATGTCCCAGTGCGTTTAAAAGGTTTCGGCAATCCTTGATCAGATTTGATGTGCATATATATATATATATATATATATATATATATATATATATATATATATATATATATATATATATATATATATATATATATATATATATATATATATATATATATATATATATATATATATATATATATATATATATATATATATATATATATATATATATATATATATATATATATATATATATATATATATATATATATATATATATATATATATATATATATATATATATATATATATATATATATATATATATATATATATATATATATATATATATATATATATATATATATATATATATATATATATATATATATATATATATATATATATATATATATATATAAATATATATATATATATATATATATATATATATATATATATGAATAATGAATGAATGTATGTATAAAAGTTAACATATTTTAAAAATACACTTAAAAATAACATACAGATATGATAAGTAAATACTACATTCTGTTGTTCGATACGAACAAGTGTCGAATGCAGTTTCACTAATATAAATACAAAGTAAATAGAGGTAAGGTGTGGGGTCTTACAAATATTTATAATCATTAAACTTAAAATTCGAAGGGTAGAAGGGTTTTACAAATATTTATAAATTAAGAAAATTTTTTGAAAATGATGTGATAATTAAAGGGTGACAATGCATATTAATTAATTTAAAAAGAATTATATAAAAATTATAAGGAAACAGTTAGAACGGTATCAATTACATTGAAATCCTTATTGAACAACCATGACTTCACTTTAGAAAAAAACACATTTTTGTTACGCAAACAACGAACACAATATGGTAAACTATTAAAGAGTCTGGGTGCTGTACATGTATAAAAGGAATAGTAATGATTCAAGTTGGGGGGGCGGAATCTTGGCAAAATTTTGAGTATTTACCCTCAAATTGTGAGTAGAATTATTTCTTATTAATAAATAACCGGATCTAATAAAGAAAACTTTTAAGACTCTAAAAAAATAAAAATGTTTAATGGGTAAAATGTTTAAGTTTTTGAACAATGGAAAGCTACTTTCAAATCGTGTTTTGTTACAGATAGTTCGAACTACATGTTTTTGGGCGATAAGCAAAGAATTAATTCTATAAGCATGTGTACCACCCCAACAAACTATCCCATACTGCAGTTTTGAGTGAAAAATACCATGGTAGATACACAAAAGTAGTTTTGAGGAGCAGTACGGTGTAAGAAGATATACATGTCTAATAGCACCCATGAGGTACCTTTTCAGGGCGAATGTATGATCCACCCAGTTCATTTTCCAATCAAGAAGTAGCCCGAGATATTTAAATGATTTAACGCAGTCAATAGAAAAACATTTGCAAGAGCAATTATTAGAATCGTAAAATGTATTTGAATGACACGAATAATTACATATATCTTTACAAATTAAGTATTTTTTACATCCTGCACTATGAAAGGTAAAATTGCCTAGACTTAAATCAACACCTCCTACACTGAAGTACATAATTTTGGTTTTATCACTCAAAATTAGTTTGTGTGATGAGAACCAATGCCTCAAAATTTCTAAATCGTGATTTATATCGCAATGTACCTTTAAAGCAGAACCATTGATAAAAGTACATGCCATATCGTCCGCAAAAGCTATCGTATTACTCAAAAAATGCTGATCAAAAATAGAGTTTATGTATATTAGAAAGAGAATAGGCCCCAAAACAGAGCCCTGGGGAACCCCAATATCTATATTAACAAAACTGCTAAACTCGTTATCTATTCTTACTCTTTGCTTTCTATTTGACAAATAAGATTGAAACCAACAGTACATAGAACCTCTGAAACCACATCTCCATATTTTTTTTAATAATATTTCATGATCGACAGTATCAAAAGCTTTTGTAATGTCCACAAAGAGAGCTGCACAAACTTTTTTATTATTTAAACCACTGTAAATATTTG
This sequence comes from Clusia tigrina, assembly GCA_920105625.2. Taxonomy (NCBI): domain Eukaryota; kingdom Metazoa; phylum Arthropoda; class Insecta; order Diptera; family Clusiidae; genus Clusia; species Clusia tigrina. Next base: position 370,797,835 of record OV050030.1, read on the forward strand.
TGCAAAAATTTAAAAGTGCATCTTCAGGGGATAAACCCTCTCTAAAGCCATACTGACAATTGTTAAAAAACTTGTTTCTATTTAAGAACCGCAGCATTCTCGTTTTTACAGCCTTTTCAAAGATTTTTGAAAAAACCGACAACAATGAGATTGGTCTGTAGTTATTTAAAACAGATTTATCACCCTTTTTAAATAGTGGAATAACTACTGATTTTTTAAGTTCTTCAGGGAATATACCAAATTTTATACTCGTGTTAAAGACATTACAAAGGACATCAACAATATTAAACACAATTTTTTTAACAAACACGTTAGAAAAAAAAACATCAGAACATGAGCTAGAGTTTTTAAGAGACATTACTATTTTATACAACTCAAATGATGTCAATGGTTCGAAAAAAAAACTACTTGGAAAGAACGGTTCATTATCTAAGCATTTGCAAGCAAAATTGTGTACGCCTTCATCAGAAATCACATCTCTACCTATTCTAGCGAAAAAATTATTGAACGCATTGGCTTTATCGAAAGTATCATATAAGGACATTCCTTCAACATATACAAAATCGGTATTGTTATTATCTGTAGATTTATGTAATATATTATTAACCAATTGCCATTCTTTTTTAACATTACCTCTGATTTTATTAAATTCTTTAACGTAATAGTTAGTTTTACAAGTCGAGACTTCCAAAGAAATTTCCTTACAAAGCACTTTGTAACGAGATTTAACATTCAAGTTATTGGGTTGTTTAAAACATTTCTTGAAAAGTTTATTTTTACTTTTAATTGTTTTCAATAGATCAGCAGACATCCAGGGTTTTAATTTTTTTAACTTGGAAACGCGATTTTTTAAAACTGAAGTACACGAGTTAACGTGATCAACTAAAATATTAAAAAACATATTAAATGACTTTGATGGATTTTGCTCGTAGTAAACATTATCCCAAGATTCAAATATTAGTTTATTATTTAATGATACAAAGTCAGTTTTATTGAATACATTTTCAAGCTGCAGAGGTGCTTTGCCCGGTAAAACAACATTTTCGAAACGTATACACGTCATGCAATGATCAGAAAAATTTAAATCAGCAACAGAGCTGCTTAAAGATATATTACTTGATTTATTTACTCGCACAAAAATGTGGTCAATACATGTAATAGAGTTGTCTGTAATACGTGTGGGTGAATTAATGCACGATTCAAGACCATACGCCGAGAGCAAGAATAAATATTTATCAACCAGAGATGAATTCTGTAGAAGGTTTATGTTAATATCACCTAGCAGAATAACACTATCGGATTTAACATTTGACAAAAAGACATCCAAATCTCCGAAAAATATATCATTACTTAAAATATCGTGAAATCTATAGATACAAAAGAATGAGTATCTTAGGTTATCAATTAAACAAGAAATGTTCACCACATCAGAACTTTTGAAATTAAAAGAACAAAAATCACATTTATATTCCTCCTTTACAAAAACAGCCACTCCTCCAGCTCCATAATCATTATTACAGTTTGTATAAGTTTTATATCCCGGAATATTATATAAAGATGATTCAAAATCATAAATCCAAATTTCAGTTAAAAAAATGAAGACAGGCTTATCAACAAATGACTCAAGATGCAGTATGAAATTATCAAAATTTTTTCTTAAACTTCTTATATTTTGATGAATTACATAAAAACTATTTGTGTTGATTGGGTTAGTTAAAATGTCATGAAAATTAAAATTTTTACAGAGCGCAAGTGGAATATTAAATAAATTTACATGAGGATCACAATTTTCCATAATTCAGAGAATAGTAAAAACTAATAAAGATAACTTAAAATATTTTATTAAGATCCTCATATGAGTTAATTACCAAAGCATTGTCACCTTCCTTTTTGCGCATTAAAACTCTACCATTACTAACCCATAGATACTTAAAATTCTTATCTTTTTTTAATTTTTGGCATTCATTAAAAAGGGATCTGGTCCTAAAAGAAAGGGATTCATTAATAAAAATATTTGAAACTCGATCGCAGTTAAATAATCTGGTGTTTAAATTATTTCTGGACCTATACTTATTTTTCATAACTGATTTCTTACAAATACTAGATACAAATTTTACACATATAATATTTTGCCCCGTATCGGCAGATGCGGAAACCCTGGAGTTCTTTATTCGCTTTACGTAACAATCATCAATCTGCGTCTCAGTTACATTTACGTTCAAACCGTCATTGAAAATTTTCAGAGCACAATCAAGAGCATTAGCGTTGCTAACAGCTGGAGCACCAACAATCTCTATACATTTATCCCTACTTTTCTGCTGTAGGAAGCTTACCTCTTCTTGAAGATTACTAACTTTCTCTTCAAGCATTCTCTTATCTTCTTGAAGAGTTTTTATTTGCGACCAACAATTAGCATTCATATTTTTTAAAGAGATTATTTCATTATAAACAACCTCCAACGTAATTACTTTTGGCGGCAAATCATTGTTATCGTTTTGCACCTCTTGTTGAACCTGCTGTGACCAGCTTCGTTGGACTTGCTGTAATGTTAGTTGTTGCTTTGACTGCTCAGGGCGGTGATGTTGTTGTTGAGAGTAAGCCAGCTGTGTATCCATTTTTGAGCCTGGCAGTGCTGTACATGCATTAGAATTAGTCGCCGTTGCTTCTAATGTTGGTTGCTCAGCGGCAGGAGGGGAAAGCGAGGCAGCAGAAAATTTCGGCAGTGCTGTACATGCATTAGAATTAGTCGCCGTTGCTTCTAATGTTGGTTGCTCAGCGGCAGGAGGGGAAAGCGAGGCAGCAGAAAAATTCGGCGAAGATCGTAGAGACGATGGAGCCCGGGGCTGCGCTGTAGCGGTGGCAATCGGTGGAGAGCGAATAGACGAACGTCGCGCACTCAGACAGGCATTGCATTTAAACGACGAATTATTTTTTACCATAAATTCAATATCTTTTTCATGAATATTAACACAATTGCAATGAAAATATTCGTTGCAAAACATGCATTTAATTTTTGCCTGATGGCGTTCCACTTTTTGCTTGCATATACACGGCATAATTTATTGTTTATGTTGAAAAAAGGTGAGTTTTGTTAAACAAACTTGCAGAGAAAAACACAGTACGTATTGACCCCACGACGTTACGAACACGACTGATATATATATATATATATATATATATATATATATATATATATATATATATATATATATATATATATATATATATATATATATATATATATATATATATATATATATATATATATATATATATATATATATATATATATATATATATATATATATATATATATATATATATATATATATATATATATATATATATATATATATATATATATATATATATATATATATATATATATATATATATATATATATATATATATATATATATATATATATATATATATATATATATATATATATATATATATATATATATATATATATATATATATATATATATACGAGGTGTGATCAAAAAATAACCGTTTTCATGAGTTACGTATATTCGATGTTCGCATTTTTTTTCTGTTATGTTGGTACACATGTCTGTTATATATGTTGGCAATACCAACCATATTGGATTGTCAGTTTGTTTTTGACAGATAAAAAGGTTAGTCATGTTTTGGTGTACTATTCGAAAAAATGGATCAAAGACACTGTATTCAGTTTTGTGTAAAAAATGAAATTAAATTGCGCAAGGACATTTGAAATGTTGACTGTGGCCTGTGGCGAGTCTACTATGAGCAGAACACAAGTTCAATTGTGGTATAACCGGTTTAAGGAAGGCCGAGAAGATGTCAATGACGATGCTCGTCCTGGTCGCCCGAGCACGTCAACAACCGATGAAAACATTGACGCAGTGAAGAAAATGATTTTGGATAATCGTCGAATCACTATCAGAGAGGTTGCTGATGATGTTGGCATCTCGTTCGGCTCATGCCAAGCAATTTTTACGGATGTTTTAGGCATGAAACGAAGATTGTTCCAAAATTCCTAAATTTTGAGCAAAAACAACGTCGCATGGACATCACTCAGCTGTTTTTGGCCAAAAACAAAACCGTTATCATGCCTCAACCACCGTATTCACCGGACTTAGCCCCCGCTGACTTTTTCCTCTTTCCAAAACTGAAGACACCGATGAAAGGAAAGCGTTTTGCTACGATTGAGGAGATAAAAGAAAAATCGAAACAGGAGCTGTTGGCGATACCAAAAAAAGCGTTTCAGAAGTGTTTCGAGGATTGGAAAAAACGCTGGCATAATTGTATTATATCTGAGGGGAATTACTTTGAAGGGGACAAGATAGTTGTTGATGAATAAATAAATACTTTATTTTTTGATCACACCTCGTATATATATATATATAATATATATATATGTATATATATATATATATATATATATATATATATATATATATATATATATATATATATATATATATATGTATATATATATATATATATATATGTATATATATATATGTTTATATATATATATATATATATATATATATATATGTATATATATATATATATATATATATATATATATGTATATATATATATATATGTATATATATATATATATATATATATACATATATATATATATATATATATATATATATATATATATATATATATATGTATATATATATATATATATATATATATATATATATATATATATATATATAAATATATACATATATATATATATATATATATATATACATATATATATATATATATATATGTATATATGTATATATATATATATATATATATATATATATATATATATATATATATATATATATATATATATATATGTATATATATATGTATATATATATATGTATATATATATATATATATATATATATATATATATAAATTTTTTTATTTGAGATATCTCCCAAAGAGCCCAAAAAGTAGTTACCTAGGAAAGTGCGTTTCCTTCTGGACAACGCTGGACACGTGCATAATAGGTGTGCAACGGACTCTTCCTACTCCTTGGCCATGCAACTCCTGCAGAAGTCGTTAGAGGCAATCCCCAGCCTACACCCGTGAGTGCCCAGAGTCCAGTGTCCCGTTAGGACACTAAAAAATGGAACCTATACTTTGTCTATTTAGAGCCACTAGATCCTTTGAGCGCTTGACATTTATCTCTGGCCAGGTTTGTTTAGCTATTTTACATCCTGAAAATTCACACCAGCACCTGCCTAAGGATGTTGTATTTACTAAGAGCTTATATGGGGCAATAGGAATACCGAATTTCGACCTATCTGGTTCAATCGGTATGGTAGTACCCTCACGGGCAAGTTCACCCGCCTTACAGTTCTCTGGAATATCTCTGTGACCGGGAACCCAGCACAGATGCAGACGGGTATGTTTAGCTATCTCGTCTAAAGATTTGCGACAGCTCTTGACGGCTTTTGAGGTGATAATAGCCGAATCCAGGGAGCGCAAAGCTGCTTGGCTGTCGGATAGAATGCAAATATCATGTCCAGATACTTTCTTCTTTTTTAGCCAACACAGTGCTGCCTCTATATCCGCGACCTCTGCCTAAAAAACACTGCAGTGGTCGAGCATCCTAAAGGACATGTTAAGGTTCAGATCTTCTGAGAATACACCACCTCCCAGCCTACTCTGTAGTTTGAATCCATCTGTGTTGATGTGAACCCCTTCTACATGAGGGGGGATGCCACCCTCGTCCATGGAGGGAATGGAGATCCTGCACATACCATTGAACGCATAAATTGGTGTTATGTAATCGAAAGAGTCAGGAATACCCTCAAAATGTCTTAAAATATACGCATGACCTACTTTCCTGGCAACCCATTGATGCGTAGTTTTTAGCCTAAAAGCTGAGTTTGGAGCCATTTTTACGCCAAAAATCCTAACAGGCAGCAGATTGAGCATAATGTCCTATGATGCCGTTGGAGTCGTTGTAATGGCATTCTTTATGAATACCTCTGCCGTTCTTTGTACCTTTGTTGCCAGCCTGTTGTATGTGGACTTACTTAGGGTTGTCCACTAAGCAAGCACTCCATAAAAAAGGACTGGTCGTACCACAGCTGTGTATATCCAATAGGCTACCTTAGGCTCCAACCCCTCTTTTTGGCCTATAACTCTTTTGCAAGAGAACAGGGCTAACTGAGCCTTCCTAATGCGTTCGCTTATATTGGCCTTCCACTTCAGCTTCCTATCTGGGATCATGCCCAGATATTTAGCCTCCTCGACAAAGTTAAAATCTACACCCATTGGTTTTGGAGCAATAAATTGAGGAATTTTATACTTCCTAGTGAAGAGCACCAGCTTAGTCTTGGTCAGATTAACCCCCAACCCACAGTCAGTAGTCCAACATGTGTTGCATCAAGTCCCTAAAAGTAGATATGTATTTTCCCGATATACTAATAGCAACATCATCCGCATACGCAACAACCTTGCACCCTTCCCTCTCCAGTCGAACAATCAGCTGATTTACCGCAAGATTCCAGAGTAGGGGTGAAAGAACTCCACCTTGAGGTGTGTTTCTGCACACGGACTTCTTGGCCGACGCCGCCCCCAGCTGTGAATTGATTATCCTGCTACTAAGCATGTTTTCAATCCACCTGCTAATGGCGGGTTCCACCTCTAAGTCTCGCATCGCAACGATTATTGCGACTGATTTGATGTTGTTAAAAGCTCCCTCAATGTCCAGGAAAGCCACTAGGGAGAACTCCTTGTTATGCAGGGAGCACTCAATACTAGAGAGTAAGGAGTGTAAAGCGGTCTCCACCGATTTACCCTTAACGTAGGCATGCTGAGAGACTGACAGCTTCTGTCTGTCTATAGGGAGCTTCAGATGAATGTCTTACATCCTTTCTAGAATTTTCAGATATAAGGAGGGCAGACTAATGGGTCCCCTAGAGCTGTGTGCGATCTTTTGCTGGTATTGGGTATAAAAATTACCCTCACATGCTTCCATGAATCTGGAATATATGCTAATTCAAGACAACTTTTGTAGATCTTGAGCAGCCACTCTAAGTAATATTAGGCTGGGTGGTAAACATTGTGTTCATGCGGAGATGTTGTACATATGCTATCATTGTTTATTGATTGTTACAATTATCTTAAGACACTTCCATTCGCTTAAAGTAATTTGAAATCGTTTAGAGTCACTTGAAGCCCTCATTTTGGAAGAAACTTAGGTTTACAGAGATACCTAGGATGCATATAGAAAGATTAGTATCAGCCATTTCTGGATCATATCTTTTAAGAAGTGTCTATTCGGTAGTATTGTTGGGAGATAAACGAGAAGATACTTTTTCGGCGCAAAGTTTGCAAATTATTTTTATTCGATACTCGATTAAGTCTCGAGCAAGTCTACTTTTATGGATGTATATTTATGTATTTTTAAATATAATTTCTACGGTCCAGTGTCAGCTACATATAATACATTGTTTAATGTGTAATATAACATCATTTTAAAATGTTCGTGTTTAGTTCCATGCAGTGGCGAACGCAGGAAAAAATTTTGGGGGGGTTTTAGTTAAAAAAAGATTGCTTTGAAAACAACAAACTACAATTTTCAAATGACTATGTAGTATATTCAATTTTTTTGTTAAAAAAATGCATTTAATTTTGGGGAGTATGCATTTAATTTGGGGGGGGTTTTAACACCCAAAACCTCCCCCTGTGTTCGCCTCTGGTTCCATGTCACGCATTGGAATGACATAATTTACTATATAATACCGTGCCATATTACAGATATGAACAATATTGTCTGAATATTTAAAGGTAGACAACTTCTGCACAAATATTACAAGTCTTCCAATGTGATGATTACTGCAAGAATTTTTCGTGTCTTTTCACTGCTAGTCGCATATTTCAAATATGTTTCATGAAAAAATTGATCCAGTGCGGCACCGCGGCCGGCCATAATTTATACTTCTTCATCCAAGTGATGTGTTCTGGTGGACACAAGCGCGTGGAATGTCTCGCAAGAGATGAATATTATGTCACTCATCTGTGCCACTCGGTTGCCTGATAATTGGATTGCGTAGGATGAACTTGAATATTTAACTCCGTCCTGGTGTGCATTATTAATATAAAATAGATGGAAGTGAGAGCTAAGCCTATAGCCTGACATATGTCTCGTTTTCTGAATAAAAAAGCTGGAAGGCGAAGTATCTAGCATACTGGCTGTCGATAATTTACGACGATTATGTGGTGCTTCCGAATGTGAAAATTATGAAAATGCGTCCTACGAACACCACTCGTACGAGAAATTCCGTCATCCTGAAGCCATAAAGGCATGTTGGATCCTAAAATAAATCGCAGCTACTTTAGTTTCGGAACTATATTACGCCAACATGACATTTAAATAGCATGATGCATAACCTCACTATGACTATTTTTGTGCGTTTTGCATGCGGTTTGAGTGAAAGCGGCAGGACGACGTGCTCCTTAGCCATCATTCACGACAAGGTGTGTTGCTATCTGTGGTATTTGAATGAAGCGTATGATTGTATGTGACGAAATGACGTAAACAAACCATTCGGCTGCTCTGTTTGCGGCAAAACTACCACTTAAGATACGGTCGTGTGGAGGATATAAATAAAAACAAAATTTTTTGAAAATGTGGTTACTGTAGATAAATACTATATAATATATGAATAAATATACCTGTTCGAACAACTTTTTTACAGAGGTTCGTGAATATTCCCCTATTTCATTTTCCATCGATCTTTGTATTCTGAAAGTGTGTATTCTTTAGTTAACGAATGGAAATGCAGAAAGTTTTCACAATATTCACTACAGCGCTCAAGCAATAACAAAAAAATAGAATTAGAAAAAGTAGGCGATAAATAAATATTTTCCAAGGTGGCTATATTCGAACGATATGGAGAACGATATGGAGAAGAAAAGAGAAAAAAATAGCATTAAGAGAAGTGGTGAAAAATAGATTGTTTAAGGTTGTACTTACTTGAGATACTCCTAATTGCCAAAGGCAATGAATTCCACAACCTAATGGCGTTCACAAAACAGAGTCTATTCGAGTTTAAATACTTGTAATTAGGGACTAAGAGGTTCATATTTCTTCTCGATTTACAAAACTTCAACTTTACAAACAAATAATTAGGTGTTCGCGAACGTATATGAAGTTATGTAGAAATATGCAATTTCTAGCATACATATAATTAAAAATATTGCAACCAAGGACCTGATTGCAAAAGCTACTGATATGGTCAAACTTTCTTAAACCATATACATATCTTGTAGCATTATTGAATGCAACTTGCAACTTATGCCTGGAACCCGAGTCAAGTTTACCATAAACAACATCTGAGTAAGTCATGATCGGCACAATAAGCTGAAGCACCAACCTCCTTCTGTTCTCAATAGACACAAATTATGCAGTCCTCCTCAAATTCCGTAAGGTATAGTATACCTTACTCAACACTGAATTTATGTGATCCTCAAAGGATAGTACGGAGTTAATGTGTTATCCAAGGTTTTTTCAACAAATTTAAGTTTTGTATCATTTAGTGAAATTGTTGGTGTATCAGAGGAAGGTTAACCAGACTTGGAACTCGGGAGGACATATGATTTTTGGGAGTTGAGCTTCAGCCCATTAGCTAAAGCCCATTCTGCTATTAGGATCAATTCTTCGTTTACCCTAGCACATAAATCATCATTGCGACTAATAGGTCTGGACAAATACAATTGAAGGTCATGAGCATATGCATGCACGGTAACATGACGACACTTACTGAAAATGTCATCAATGAACAGTGTGAATAAAAGTGGGTCAAGCACTGAGCCCTAAGGTACCCCACAGGTTGAATTACTGAACGCAGACACACTCTTTCCCACCCTAACCCTTTGAGACCTTCCAACCAAGTAACTATTTAACATACGGACCGCCGAGCTGGTAAATCCAAATTCAACTGTAGCTTTTCACATAGTAATGAGTGATCTACAGAATCGAAAGGCTTAGAAAAATCTAACAGACAAAGCAGGCTAAAGTGTCCCATATCAAATGACTCTCTTATGTCATCCAATATTTTAACAACAGCAGTGGAGCAGCTGTGTCCAGGCCGAAAACCAGATTGTAATGGGGAAATAAGGTCAAATTTTCTGACGTGTTCTGAGATTTGCTCAACCATGAGAGATTCACATACCTTTGATAAAGACGACAACAAACTTACAGGACGGAAATCAGATGGTGCATTTGCATTAGGCTTTTTAGCTATAGGGATAATTGTCGCTGTATTCCAAATATTGGGGAAGCAGGAACTCGTTAAGCAATGGTTAATTATATGGGTCAAGGGGAATGAAAGGCAAAATAGGTTTAATACATTTAATAGGAACTCCATCCTCTCCGACAGCATTTGACTTTATCTTGTTGACACAGCGAGCAACATCACCTTCACCCACAGAAATAAACTCAAACACAAATGGGCATTCAGAAACACAGTCTCTTGCAACTACAGCAGACATATCATCAGCAGACTACTAAAATAGTCATTCAGAATACCCGGATCAATGCGACAATCTTCAGATTTCCCATTGCATACCCCAGTTTGCATTAAATTATTCCACAGCTGCTTGGAAGGTGGTGCTAAACATAGTTTGGACATGAAATATCTGCGCTTAGTCAATTTAATAGTAGAGTTTGCATCATTTCTAGCTCTTTTGTGCTCTTCCCATCTAGATGCAGTTGGATTTCTTTTCCACTGATTGTATGTTCTATGCCGTTGTTTAAGAGCCAATTTGGTAGTCTTCGTAAACCAGGGACAACTGCTGTTAGTGACAGATCGAGTAACAAGTGGAACATGCAAGCCAAACAAGGCACCAACTCTGTACATTAAAGAATCCAGCTTTTCATTCACAGAGCTAAACAGCCAACATTCAGACTAATTAATAAGAGACAGGTCATTAAACAAAGAATCAAGATTAATTGAGTTATAGTCTCGAAAGGAAAAAGAATTTTCAGCAACGACTGTGTTTAGATTTACATTCAATGAACAAAAAATTAGATCGTGGTCGGATATAAACGATAGTCAAAGATCATAACTGAAGAAATATCCGAAACTACAAAAACATCCAACAAACTTGGAGAAGCATTATCTGCAAAGCGTGTTGGCATACTGGTATTCAGCACTTGCAGTCCAACTTCAGAAATTTTACAAATGAATTGCTTCTCAAGACTGTCCTTACATAACATGTTTATATTGAAATCACCACACACAACAAAATGATCATAATCGATTACACAATTTGACAAAGTAGCAAACAACGGATCCAATTCAACAGCAGTAACGATAAGGATTATATACACACGACAGAAAAACTTTTGTGCTATTGTCATAAATTTCAACATTTAGAAATTCCACATCTGAGCCTCCAGACATATTCAACAAATTCACTCTTAAATTACTTTTACAATATACTGCCACACACCCGCCTTTTTGATCTAATCTATCGTTTCGAGAAAGCTTGTAATTACCTATATTCAAGCAAGAGTCCCTTATACCTTTATGCAACTAGGTTTCAGATACACAAATTACATCAACGGATGAATTCTCAAAGGAGTGTCCAACATAATCCATCTTAGAATCATTTAGACTCCTCGCATTAAAATGCACAAAGTTTAATCCAGAGCGCTGGTTACATAGACCGCCAATCAATGTTTTATGAACGTCACTGGAGGCAGAAACTTCATCACCCATAATTAGCATAAAAATACATATGGGCAACACAACAATAAGCACTACAGTAATAGAAGAAGCAGATAGTAGAGAAGAGGAAATTAGTTAAAAAAAATAGTCGTCAATAAGCCATATAGAGAGATAGCATTTAAGCTACAAAGAAAGATAAACAATATAATATTATCTGACATTAGAACAACAACACAAAGTTCACTCGCCAACAGGAACAGCAACACCTGTAACAGTATGTAGTTCTTCGATGCTACCAACACGAATCCGCGACTTAAGTAAATATATGTAAATGTGCAATCTTTTGTCATTAGGAAAACCTTTTCTTTGCTGCGGAAAAATAAAAAAAACCCTCTTTTAAACTAAATTCACTAAATGGTAAATGCTACGAGTAATCGAAATAAGTCGACAGATAGAAAGAATTTTACATGGATCAAGTACTCGTGCATGATTGTTTAAAATAGTTATATAGTTTTTTGCTCCAATGTTTATACAAAAAATTGCTACTTTATATATTTTTTAAAATCAAATTGCTTGTGATTGCTTGTTACAGAAAATGTAGAAGAAGAATAAGAACAAAGTTCTAAAAAGTTGGATTTAGCACAACGATACAGAAATAACTCCGTACTTATGCACAAACAATTATATAACTATTATATGCTATAGTACATATACGAACGTATATACGAACGGCGGTATTGCTGTAATCATTAAATTTCTGAACGGCATGACATTCGTTAGCGACTGAGTAGTCATACTCGTGGGTCTCACAATCCGTTAAATCAAGTCAAATTCATAGACGGCAATTCGAAACCGATTTGTCCATAGACAAATTCAGCCGAAGCATTCGGAGATTCGGATAATTGCGATAACATGACCTTGCGTCCGATAGTGATTTCCTAGTATGTGTTGCCCACCGAAAAGATTTACTTATGCTGAATGATTCACGGACAGCTCAGGTACACCCTCTAAAACCTCTTGAAAGTTGCAATTTGCTTTATTAAAAATTGATTTTGCCATTGAATTGCTGAGGCATTATTTTCCACTTCCCTGCCATTTGTGGAATTAGTACTACTGCACAACAATTCAGAATCAATACATTTAAATTTCTACCATATGTAGGGAGTTGGAGTCGATGCGACTCGCAGTCACGCTAATCCGACCACTCCAACGTTTAGTGACACTTAGTCGAGCGACGTGCCGCACATGCACAGTTACTCAAATCCAACCCATGTTTCTTTATTGTACAGAATTTGGCACAAAATGGCGGCAGCGTGTGTTTTTATTTCGTTATGGTCCCAGAGGTGAAATATAAAACAACGCACAAAACCATGACATATCAAATATTAACCCATAAGACTAAATCGCTAATGCCGCGGCGTGAAACTTGAAGGATGAAACAAACGTGGCGGAAAATTTGAATTTTACTTTTTTATTTGATAAACACGTACGCACGTGTAAACAGGCGTAGCAGCAAGCAAATAAAAAAGAATGCGCCACACCGAATGTAGTGGCACGAGAGGGCGGATAGGGCTGCGGAAGATTTGCGCTTGTTGTAATTGTCATTGTTAGCGGTAGAGTTGGTGCTGATAATTACACGTTGTTCGGGTTAATTCTCTTCATTCAACTCTTTTTCTCAAGTTTCCGTTCCCGTTAGCTTAACCCTTCAGCGCACATTTTTTTACGAGCGGGGTTCACTGCAAAATGTACAGTTAAAGCAATTTGCAGGAATTTTCCTTTAGTTGTACGCAAACGCATTTTTATTGGCTGTTTCTCTCCGCATGCAATTCCATAAATTGTGCACATTATACAATTTGAGAAATGTCAATGGCTTATTCTACCTGCAATTCTGGGACTCCTGGTACTTATATTTATATTGCTGCTGGTGCCAGCACGTTCTATGTCACCGGTCACGTTTTAATTTAATTAATTTGCAATAACTTCACGTTCATCTCGTATGAAACGCTCTCTAAAATTTCCACCTTACTTAACTCATTAAGAAATCACACATTCCTGCCATCTCTGGTCCACATCTCCCGTACTTTACGTACGTGTGCCTTAGGTTGTAAATACAATTTACTTGATGTGAAACTCTCGCGAGTGTGGTAAACTTTAGTTAGAGAGGGGTCCTTTAATTTTGGTAAGAATGTTTGCACCTTGGCGGATTTAAGGTCGTAGGTCAAATTCATTAAATAATGATTTGTCATCATGCAATAATTACACTTTAATAAATGTCAATAAAACTCAATAAAAGGCTGCTAAGAGCCTTTGTACATATAAAAAAAAATTAAAGTGTGATACTAAAAAGGACAACATTTTCGGTGTCAATTAACGCTACTCTCACTAAAATTTGTTGTTGTTTTTTTATGGGATTGTTTCGAGTTTGTGGTGAGCAAGGAAACTGTAAAATCCAAACACAATGCCGTGCTAGCCGGGTTAAGGGGTGTACCAACTATTCGATTTTCCGCTTATTTAGCCGTAGAAAGGAAGCGCTGTCCTCGTGCAGATTCGTGAACGTCGTTGGGTCTGGGCATGCCCCATTGTTCAAATTCGACTTGGGTATGAACCAAAAAACGGTTGAAGTCGACTATTTTATTTGCCTACATTGGCAATCGAAAAGATGTGGCCGCATATTCTTTTCTATGCCACGGTGGCATGTTTACTCCCCCTTCAATTCTGAATAAATTCAACGTTGAATCTTATTAGTCTGTTGAGTAGTAATCGGATTGTTGATTGAACGATATTTTTAACGCTTTCTGAGGCTGAAGTATTTCCAGATTTGCTAGCATTACTTGCTCCGAGATAAAAGCTGTTTAGGGTATACAATTTGTTCAGATGGCTCCCCGAAAAATACCTTCATATTTTCATTATCATTATCATTAAGTACTTAACAACTGACACGATAATTGGAATTTGTTGACGTGAGAATTGCGTTAATATGTCTTCTGTATTGTTCGCTTCAGTTCTTTCACTCACTTGCATCCCAGTTTATTCAGTCATTTCCAGTTCTTGACGGTTTGTAAAATAGTTAGTGACGCAACAGCTGGTTTGACATAATTCAGAATAAAATAACTCAGCTCCCAAAACTAGTTTTCTAACATCCTAAAAATTTAGACGTGAAAAATTTTTGTGTCCTGAGGCTTTCAATACTACAAAAAAGTACTTTTTCGATAGCTGTATTACTAATTTCACTGCACATAAAATTTGCCAGTCTGTTCATTTTTGGAGAGTAATTTCCAAATTAAATACCATTCCACTTTTAACAGTTTCAATTTATCGACGTGTTGGAGACATGGCTCATGATGGGGAGGCACTAATAATAAGAATAAGTTTGTCTAACTAAAGTTAATGAGAGCTATAATGGATATTTTATATGATACGAACGCATTCATAATCATATAGCGGAAATACTTCACCATATTACCTGGATGAGGGTATCCTTTGACCAATTTTGTTAATATCCAATCCTGTTCCTGTTTTATGTACAAAGCCAATGAGATAACTCCAACGGTGTGAAACACTATCCTTAGGATGTACCGACGATGATATTCAAAAGCTCATATAAGCCACGCCTCCTTTTCGCTGGTGGAATGATTTAGCATACACATTTGCTAGTTTTAGGATATGCTGTATAAAAATATATAAAAAACGCATTTTGTAGTAGAAACACAACCTCCTGTCTGAGACTCATTGCCGCTCTTAGCTTTAAGTTTCAGTAAATTTGATTAGTCTAATCTGCCGATATGTTTACTGGCTCAGTGAATAAAGGCCTAACGAACTAATGTCTAATTTTTCAAAATGAAAGAATGCCTAAACAAGAACGCCTAAGAAGAAAGTGAAAGAACGTCTAACTTTAAAAATGAAGGAAAGTCTAATTTTAAAAATGAAAGAAAGTCTAAATTGTTAGGGTTTCTTTCATTATGAATTAACACCTAATGAAAGAAAACCTAACAACTGGAATTAAAATGCTGTAAATATATTTTGAAAGGAAAAAATGTATTTTTAAATTATATTTAACTAGTTATGTAAATACAGTTAAATTTTCAACAACTATAGCTCTACATAGCGGACATTTGAAAAAATTTTCACCTGCGTTAGCTTTTAGTTCATTACAACAGTTCAAGCAAATTTTTAAATGCCGACATGGCAAAAGTAATATATTTGGCTTTGAAACCAAACACACTATGCACATCGCAGTATCAGTTTCGCCAAAATAATGACTTGGTATGTTTGGATCAACAGTATCGTCGCCATCATCATTTTCATCTTCGTTATCATTATCGTCCTCGTTATCACTGTTATGCCCATTTGTTTCAAATATGTCCTCATCTGGTTCTAGGTCAACACAAATTTTACTTTTTCCGAAAACCATTCTTTGCATAAATTCTTTGGGAGTAATTTTTCCCTCCAAGAGTTTATGACTGGCTTCTTCAATGTAACTTGATTTTTGCTCATAGACAGTCTTCTTTTTTTTTGAAGTGCCATGGGATCCACCACTGCATATAAGAAGCTCAAAATCTGTACTCTTATTAAACTCTTCATCAATAAGAGCTTTAACAAATTTGAAAAAATTTCCATTTTTTTGAATGATGCGGCCAATAACGCCGTTATAAGCCTCGACAGCTGATGTAGTCCGTGTTCTTTTTAAGAAAACCGAAAATACTTCGGGTGTCACCTTAAAAAAAAAAAAACAAACAATAACAAATTAAAAATCAATTACTTTTATAACTTTAAAAACTAATAATTTTCTATTTAACGGAATGTTTACAAGGTAGTGTATGCATTTTGTAAAAGGGAAAATCAATTGTTTTTATAATTTTAAAAACTAATAATTTTCCCTTTTACAGAATGTTTACAAGATAGTGTATGCATTTTGTAAAAGGGAAAATTAATACCATTATTTTAACATTTTGTAAAAGGGAACTTACCTTTCGTAACCATTGCTTTTCATAATAAATCATGAATGGTGTAAATAATTCTTGCATATTTGTATTCATCAATTCTTTTTTTATGTTCCCAAAAACCGCATTTATTTGTGTAGCTGGTAACAGGGGTAGAGCAAGGATTTTATGGTATATCGTAGAGGCATTTTGATTGTTTCTTATTGAAGATGCCAATTGTTTCCACTTATACGAAATATTTCTCCTTATTGCTTGGCAATAATGAAACCAACAACCATAGATTTCACCATAGGCGAGTTTTTTTCTTATTGCCATTTGAAGACCGACTTCGAAATCAGTTAAAAAAATTTTGGCGCTTAATTTAAATACATTTTCATTAATGTATGAAAATATATCTTCATAGTTTTTTTGCGATTTCTTATCCATAAGTATAAAAAATAATGGAAAGATCTGAAAAAAAAGAATACAAATAACAATAGAATTTTATTTATAATGTAAAATGTCTATAATTTATATTTTATTTTATACCTTTCCGAAGTATTCAATATGAATTATTAAAAGCTGCTTGAAACAGCCATTTGGAACAACTGAAAATGTTCCATCTACTATATATGTCCTATTCATAGGAAGAATATTTTCTTCAATTTGTAGCATAATTTTCTTTGAAGCAAATATGCAAAATGAGCCGTTATTCCCTTGGATGCAAGCAATAAAAAATTGATGTTTCGGATCTCCATGCTTCGTTAAACCAAAGTTCGTATAAATGGATTCCAACTGAAATGCCTCCACTACCTCTTGCGCACATGTCGGAGATTTCACAAATGTTTTTGCTACTAATAATTGTAAACCTCTTTCCATCCTGTGAAAATCTAATTGTTTAGATTCCTCGGAGTTGCTGCAATAATATCGCATTTAATTAAATTTAGATATTATCAAACTAAATAAATATAGTCTCACCTTGCACAAACATCGTAGAAACTTTTTTTGATTGTACTTAGCGCATTCATATCAGTTAAAACTGAGGACGAATTCAAACATTCACTTTTAATTTTATTTACACACTTTAATTCATTTGCCAGGTTTTCCGATTCACCATGATTATGTTCAATGATTTTTTTTGGTTTTTGACACACGTCATTCACTAATTCAACCTTTGCCTTGCATTTTTTAACGAATGACGACAACTGATAACAAATTGCAAAAACATTTGTCTAACCGTAAATACAACTGTTAGTTTTCAATGAATTCACGCATAATAGTAATAAAAATCACACTTTTAGCAAAATGAAAAATCGCCTAACATTAATGAAAGAAAGCCTAACAATCAAAAATGAATAAATATCTAATTAGGCGTTTTTTCATTTTTGATTCTTAGGCTTTCTTTCATTATGAAAAATCACCTAACAATTTTAATGAAGGAATGCCTAAAATATTAGACATTCTTTCATAATGAACAACCGCCTAATTCCTATATAATTTTTTGTTGCAATTTTTAGGCATTTGTTCATTTTTTTTTTAGGCGTTAGTTCGTTAGGCCTTTATTCACTGAGCCATGTTTACTTGCAATTTCTTATTTTGTTACCTTCAAAATGTTCATTACCGCAAACGATATACTATCTTTATAATTGATTGTTTTAGGGTGGTGTCTCCTCGCTTATGGCGCCGCTTAACTAGTCTTATTTATGCAGATTATTCTTCGACAAACAATGAAAACTGTAAAGAAACACAGACAGTAGTGAGGTCAGCTACTCTGCTACAATCCAGTCACTTATATTTCTGTTTTGTTTGTCAGCTATCATTACTCTTACCTTGGTGTTAGTTTGCTGCCAATTGTTAATATGCTTTTATATATATATATATATATATATATATATATATATATATATATATATATATTTATTTATATATATATATATATATATATATATATATATATATATTTATACATATATATATATATATATATATATATATATATATATATATATATATATATATATATATATATATATATTTATACATATATATAAGTTAATTATCTCCTGCATCTATCTGAAATTATGAAAATATATAGTTTTTATTTTAATTTTATTATTTTAATCGTCCTTCTCGTTCGAGCTCTAGTCTATCAAAAGATGCGAGCTCTCGTACTCGGGGTCTTTTTATACGTTTTCGCCGCCGTCAATCGCATGGTGACTGCGCTTTGAGGCGGCATTGCGCGACAGCGTTTCACGGCTGGGCTTGGCGGCACCGACATACAACACATGTCTCGCCAATTCCTCCGGCACCGAGAACCATCACTACCACGTGTATCCTTGAAGACATTGAGGGTTTCCAGTAGGGGTCCTTTAAGGTCCACTATACTTCTGGATCTTATTGGTTTTACGATGGCAAACTTGCGGAACTTGTGCAGGCATGTGAGGAAGTGGTGATCTGCCGTGGAATAGATATCCAAAATTTAATAGCAAAATTTGATAGCAAAATTTCAACCGGATGCGTGGGAATAGGGGTCTTTCCTATTTGGGTTGCGTGTGGGTGTCGATTGTATTTGCCTTCCTGACATATGCAGCAGGCAGATGTCAGCTGCTTGAATTGCTTACGGTTACCGGGGAAATATGTCCTCCGCAAAGCCTGACGTGTAGTTTCATTCGGCGAACGGTGGGTTCTGTTGTGGTGTCTGGCTAGGATTTCTTGTTGCTCGCTTGTGTTGGTGATATTCTTTACCCTTCTCTCACTGAATCGGAACCTCATGGATGGGAAGAGATCCTGCAAGGTGTCCTCCAAATATTGCAATGTAACTCGATCGCAATATATTCCATTCACAACATTGACGTTAACGGACTCGTTCAGCAGCTGGGGCAAGTCCGAAGGTGAGGCATAAGTTAGGACATGCCTGAGCTGCTTCTGGAATACTATGAAGGAAGTTTTCTTCGACTTCTCTATAGCTTGAGGATAAGCTGATTTCTGAAGCCATTGACGGGGTTATCGACAGTGGGGATAGGTGATCCCAGCGATTTTTCAGCACTGCTATTGGTTTCACATTACTTAGGTTTCTTCATTATTGCATTTATGTTGTCGTGAAAGCGCTTCCGCACCAATGTTGGGTCTTCTTTGCTTGTAATGGAACTTCGGGGCGAACTCCTCAATGACGGTTCGCCATCGTTTCATCTTTGAGTTAACATTTCTGTCCGAGAGATCGAAGGTGTTAATGTTGTTTAAAACTGCAATTTTGATTTCTGTTCAATTTATTCTTTGCGTCAATAATAACAGAAGTTCGTTGCACTTTGCATAACAATAGTTTAAATTCTCTTGCACATTAAGCAGACGGAAATTCGACACGTTTTTTGGTTGTTGTAATCTCATGATAATATGCTATTCTAGCAAATATGTTGTGCAACTTGCATCGAACTACAGTATTGTATTGCTATGGATTTTGACATGTTAATTTTTTATAAAAACGCATGCAATAATTTAATAAAATCCGTTCAAAATTAGAACTCAAAAAGAACAATTATTGAATTATCATTTCTTCGCGGCTTTCTAGTTCAAGTACTAAAAGGTCAGTTTTAAGTTAACTTCAATTTTGTTTCGTCGAGAATCTTCAGTTCAAGTACTGAAAATTCATAACCATAAATTCAGATTAAAATCTTGAATTAAAATTTAATCATCGTGAATTCCCAGTTCAAGTACTGGAAATTCAAAACATAAATTCAAAGCAAATTTTGAATTAGCAAACGGTAAGGGGTTGATAGTCTGCAAAAACATTTAGGTAATTTCTCAGCTTCTGCAATGACCAAACAATTGCAAGCAGCTCTCGCTCATAAGTCGCATAGTTCTCCTCTGTATTGGAGAGTGTGCGCGAGATCATGGTGATAGTACAGCCCCTAAGGCATAGGATGAAGCATCCGCAGTAAGATCGAATGGTTTTCCGAAATCTGGATAGAGGAGCAAAGCATGTGCTGACCTCACACGCCGAAAGACGTCTAATGCATCCGCGTCGAGGACAATCGAAGTGTTTTTAGATTTTGATGCTACTATATGACCATTCTTCCCCATCAGATACCTGGTTAGTGGCTTCTGAGGAAATTTCCGTTTGATCGTTGCCGCTGGTATGCTCTTCTTCCTCGTTCTCGTCTATGCTGGAATCTCTGTAATTCATCCCTTCACACTCCTGAAAGAGAAGTGTTTACATTCCCCGCGCATGTCTGAGGGCTCCCACGTCTAAGTTGACACAAGCCGAGACGTCCGTTAGCAGATCAAACCAGATTATAGCATCAAAGGTGTTTAGAGTGGGAAGTATGTAAAAGGTAGATATCCTTCTCAGCATATTGATTCCACATTTCATAGTGACATGCACACTCCCCACCACAGTTTTGACCTTAACTGGTTTGATTATCGGCTTTATTCCCAGTAGATCAGGGATATCCCTAATATAATTCTTGGCAGAGCCGTTGTCCACCAAGAACTTTAAACGCTGTGATGCTAGAGTCATTTGAAGGTATGGCAGAAGTGGCCTCTCCCCAAAAAAATTCACCTCAGCGAAAGTTGTTTCTCCCTCAACATCGGCACCGGCGTCACCCCGTCTGTAGTTTCGGTTGCGACGGCGACCTTCACTCCGGCGGCTTCCATTGTCCCAGCCACCAGGAGAAGAATCAATTAACTTAGTTTCCAGGTAATTGACTCTTGGGTGTTTCCAATCGTGTGAAGGTGGTTGCGACGAAGGTGGCCTTTTTGTAGCTAGTTCTCTCACTTCAAATTGCTGGCCATCCGAATTTCCTTTCTGCATATGTGGAGCGCTGGTAGAAGCTGCAAACCGGTTTGCATTAAAGGGATTTCGTTTGCATCGGGGTGGAGTTCTCGGCTGTGCGATGACTCCAGTTCCTTGGCGACCAATGGCAAGTTGAGCTGAGTCGGGCTGCTACATCCTTATAAGCTGCTGGTTGATACTATAATTGAAGGATGGGTGCATTCCCTGGGGCGACCGTCGCTTCCATGACTGGTCTATGTGGGCTCTGGCTGTGTTTATTTCTAGCTCCAAGGCCAGAGCGAGGGCTGCTGACATATCCGGGGGACTAGCACAAAGAACTGATGAACTCATGAGCTCGTTGAGCCCCGAAATGAATACGCTCCTAGCCAGGTTCGTGTGCTCTTCATTCAGGATTTCATTTCCGCGATGCGTCACCAGAATTCCTCATGTCGTTCTGGTTGGTTAGAAGGGTGAGCCTCTTCTGAATCTCGTCATAATACTTAGAAACGGACCATCCACTTTGCCTGAGACTCAGCATTTCTTGGTGAAGCGCGTATGAGGGTCTTCTGTCTGCATATGTTAAATCTAACCGAGGCAGTATTGCGTCAAGGTTAGTAGGCTTATTAAAGGATGTTAGGAGGGCATCGGCCTCTCCCAATACCTTGCTTCAGATCAGGTGAACGGCCTGGTAATGGCGAGGAAGACCTTCCGAACCCGTGAAAGGGACGTAAGCGCTAGTGACAGATCTCCGCCAGGAAGCGTACTGCGTCCTGCTTCCACCAAACTCGCGAAGCGAATGAGCACGAATGAATCAACCCCTTCACCCTCTCGATCGAACATAACATCGCTATAAACTGTGGGAGGTACTGCCGGTTGTCCAAGGATCTGCAGTCCTTTCCGGAGTTCGCATATCTCGTTGCGATTCTCAGTAAATCGTCGGTTGCTTTCTTCCGTCAAAGAGGAGAAGGCGGTGTTGATCATAGCCTCAAAGATATGCGCTGCTTCCTTGTGCACCATACTAGAGTCTAGAAGCGCAGTCTACTTTGCGATGAACGGTACTAGAGACCTGACTGAATGTAGCCTGTGCTGCTCTTCCCTTGTTACAGCGGAAGTCCTTGGTGTGGTGAGCCGTGCACCGTCTTTTTCGGATGCTCTCTACGTCACCAATAATATGCTAGAACGTATGGTTGGGCTGTGCAACGCCTTTTTGGGTAGTTCTAAAAATTTTAAGTTTTATTATTTAAAAATTTTTAATTTTTTTTATTCATTTTTTTTAATTAAATTTTTGTTTACGTTAAACCTGGAGGGTCCCGTAGGAATCGCAGATTTTAACGCAATATATCACCACATATCGCCATTCATGCTTTATACCGGTGAACGTAGAGATGGGCTATGCACCACCTTTTTCGGTCGCACCGTGTTTAATAATAAGCCTTGCGAATGGTCAATACGCAGCGAACCGCCTTTTTCGGTAGCGCCAAAAATTGCATTATATTTATTATTAATTATAAATTTTTATTTATTTGTGCTAAAAACTGGAGGGTCCCGTAGGAATCGCAGATTTTACCTCAATATATACCACGTATATGTTACAAAAACTGGAGGGTCCCGTAGGAATCGCAGATTTGCTTTTTTTATTAACCCCTCTCAAGGGTACGGTAAGAGCTTTGGCAGCGACTTTTTCGCATGCCCCACACTTCCGACACAAAAACTGGAGGGTCCCGTAGGAATCGCAGATTTGCTTTTGTTTATTAACCCCTCTCAAGGGTATGGTAAGAGCCTGGGCAGCGACTTTTTCGCATGCCCCACGCTTACGACACAAAAACTGGAGGGTCCCGTAGGTATCGCAGATTTGCCTTTGTTTATTAACCCCTCTCAAGGGTATGGTAAGAGCCTGGGCAGCGACTTTTTCGCATGCCCCACGCTTACGACACAAAAACTGGAGGGTCCCGTAGGAATCGCAGATTTGCTTTTTTATTCACCCCTCTCAAGGGTGGGTTATGAGCCAGTGCAGCGACTTTTTCGCATGCTCCACGTTGGGCGCCAGTTAATTATCTCCTGCATCTATCTGAAATTATGAAAATATTTAGTTTTTATTTTAATTTTATTATTTTAATCGTCCTTCTCGTTCGAGCTCTAGTCTATCAAAAGATGTGAGCTCTCGTACTCGGGTTCTTTTTATACGTTTCACCGCCGTCAATCGCATGGTGACTGCGCTTTGAGGCGGCATTGCGCGACAGCGTTTCACGGCTGGGCTTGGCGGCACCGACATACAACACATGTCTCGCCAATTCCTCCGGCACCGAGAACCATCACCGTCTACCGTATCTATGCGTAGCGGCTGTGCCGCGCATTTTGTACAATGCTTTGTACTGCTGCGCAAGCGCATGGCGCCAATGCTCTTTTCGTATGTTTTCTCGCGTACCGAGAACCAGCACCGTCTATCGTGCCCCTGCGCAGCGGATGGCAGCGGATGGTAGCAGACTCTGTTGCCGCGCATTTTGTACAATGCTTTGCACCGCTGCGCTAGCGCATGGCGCCATTGCTCTCAGTCTTGTGTTTTCTCACGCACCGAGAACCAACACCGTCTACCGTGCCCCTGCGCAGCTGATGGCGGCAGACGCTGTTGCAGCGTATTTCCTACAATGCTTGGTACCGCTGCGCAAGCCCACGGCGCCAACGACATGCAACACGTATGTTGCTAACTTATATATATATATATATATATATATATATATATATATATACTTATACACATATATATATATATATTTATACACATATATATATATATATATATATATATATATATATTTATACACATATATATATATATATATATATATATATATATATATATATATATATATATATATATATATATATATATATATATATATATATATATATATATATACGAGTGATCAAAAAATAACCGTTATTTTTATCTTTTCGTGAGTTACGTATGTTCGATGTTCGCATTTTTTTTCTGTTATGTTACACATGTCTGTTATATATATTGGCAATACCAACCATTTTTGATTGTCAGTTTGTTTTTGACAGATAAAAAGGTTAGTCTATATATATATATATATATATATATATATATATATATATATATATATATATATATATATATATATATATATATATATATATATATATATATATATATATATATATATATATATATATATATATATATATATATATATATATATATATATATATATATATATATATATATATATATATATATATATATATATATATATATATATATATATATATATATATATATATATATATATATATATATATATATATATATATATATATATATATATATATATATATATATATATATATATATATATATATATATATATATATATATATATATATATATATATATATATATATATATATATATATATATATATATATATATATATATATATATATATATATATATATATATATATATATATATATATATATATATATATATATATATATATATATATATATATATATATATATATATATATATATATATATATATATATATATATATATATATATATATATATATATATATATATATATATATATATATATATATATATATATATATATATATATATATATATATATATATATATATATATATATATATATATATATATATATATATATATATATATATATATATATATATATATATATATATATATATATATATATATATATATATATATATATATATATATATATATATATATATATATATATATATATATATATATATATATATATATATATATATATATATATATATATATATATATATATATATATATATATATATATATATATATATATATATATATATATATATATATATATATATATATATATATATATATATATATATATATATATATATATAAATATATATATATATATATATATATATATATATATATATATATATATATATATATATATATATATATATATATATATATATATATATATATATATATATATGGTGCGGAATTTTCCTGCCTCCCTAACCACTTCGCGATATTACTTATAGTAGCGTGGCCACTGTTAAAGCGGAAGGAATCGATTTCTCTTCTATGAGTTTCGAATTGAATGCGTTTGACTGTTTAAACCCAACAAACAAAAATGGTTGGTCAATGGTATAATAAATAGTTTTGACCCATTTTCATGTTGGATTGGCGCTTCATTAAATTTAGAAACTTTGATACAGTTTTGATTGACGGAAATTACACGTTTACGTTGTTCCCTTGCGGGTCATTATTTTGTATGGCTGATGTTATTTGTTGTTGCGTGGGGTTGCGTGTGGGATTTGTTTCCCTTTCATACGATTCGACATCCGTATATTATTTTAGCTTTCGGTTGGATACCTTTCCAAAAAGGCGTTACAGTTGCATTTTTGTGCGGGCTTTCATTTAGAGCCACTTTTTATGGCCATAACTCTGCAATTATATTCTGTGATTCGGCCGTTGGTAGTTCATAACGGGGTATTAAACAATGTTAAATCGTTAATTTCGAAAGACAAAAAAATTATTTTAACGAATCCTATTGTTATAAAACTCTTATTGGTTACGCATGTATATACATATATATATATATATATATATATATATATATATATATATATACATATATATATATATATATATATATATATATATATATATATATATATATAAATATATATATATATATATATTTATATATATATATATATATATATATATATATATATATATATATATATACATATATATATATATATATATATATATATATATATATATATATATGTATATACATTTAGTTGTCAGTCGGTCACCAAAGTTATCCTCATTTAATAAAGAATTCCTTTTACGTTTACATTTGGGGGCTCAACCAAACGAGTGTCATCTTTTTTTTGTAAAGACGCGTACTCAGGAGAAACAAACACAAACATTTCTGTGTGCCGTGAAGCGAGCAGCAGCAGTAGCAGCAAAAACAACCAAACAAACTAGAGCATCGCTTGTATATTTTTTGTTGGTTTTCGTCATTCGTACTATGTTCTCAATTTGATACATGAACGAAGATAAAGCAGAACAATTGGAAGGAACGGAGGCCGATATTGCTGCAGCAAAGGCAAGCAGAAGCAAAAAACTGAGAAAAGAAACGAAACCAACGAGAGCAGGGTTACGCAGCGCATCGGCTGTTGAAGCAGTACCAAACGTAGAAATTAAAACAAACATAGAAGAGGACGACAACAGCAGTTCATCTGATTACGAAGACGTAACAGAAGGGGAAAGAGAAAAGCGTGAAATGGCGAGCGAAGAAACGGAATTGACACAACTTATTAAGTTGTTAACATTGAAAGCCCAAAGGGAAGAACAACAACAAAACAGCGAAGGAATAACAGCAGAAAATTTCGAGAAGATCGTTCCAGACTTTGATGGGAAGTCGAAACCGATTGGAAAGTGGTTGGAAAATTTTGAAAAGAACGCAGAAGCATATGGATTGAGTAACAAACAGAAATTTGTACAGGCACGAGGAAAAATGACAGCAGCAGCAAAGTTGTTCTTGGAATCAGAAATAGTGAGCGATTATGAAGGATTGAAAAATTTGCTAGTTGAAGAATTTACATCAGAGTACAGCAATTTCGACGTACATAAATCGTTGGCTGAAAGGAAGAAGCTTGATGACGAAAGTTTTTCGTAATATATTTTGCAAATGAAAAAAATTTCATTTAATGGTGGTGTAGAGGAAGTATCAGTTATTCGATATGTTGTGGACGGGCTGAGAATTAAACAAGAATATAAATTATTTTTATATCGTTACAAAACATTTAAAGAATTAAAAGCCAAATACGAAATTTATGAACGGCTAAACAAATACGAAAAGCCGAAAGAAAAAATGAATAAAGTACAAAGCAATACTCAGACTGATAGAGAAAAAAGCATTCATTGTTATAACTGTGGGTCTACGGAGCACAAACGTAAAGAGTGTCGTGCAGAAACCAAGTGTTTTAAATGTAACAAAACGGGTCATATAGCGATAAACTGTATGGAAGGTTCGCGAAATGTTAATCGTGTGATCAAAGAGGACCGTATCAAACAAATTCACATAAACGGTGTAGAAATAAATTGTTTGATAGACACTGGTGCAGACGTTACAATTATTGCAAATTGTGTTTTAAATAAACTAAACAATATTCGTTTGAGTAAAACCGGCACAACGCTAATCGGGCTAGGAAACACCAAGACATTTCCAATTGGACAATTTAATTGTGATATTTCGGTCGACAATTTAAAAATGGAACATAACGTTGTTGTATTCTCAGACGGTGCGGTCAAATTTCAAATGTTGCTTGGTTATGACTTCGTGCGCAAGTTTTATTACGAATCAGGAGAAAACGGGTACAGATTTACGGGAATAAGACTTTCCTACGCCAGCGAGTCGATAAACCACATCGATCTTGTTTATAATATTACGGAAACGACTCAAGAAATTTATGTACCGCTAAAATACAAAAACACAATTAAGACTCTGGTAGAGGAGTATCAACCAGCAGCCAAAGAAGAGAGTCCTGTGCAGCTAATCATCACGCCGGATAGCAATATCAAACCCTTTCACCAATCGCCGAGCAGGTTGTCGTCAGTCGAAGAAGAAACAGTCAGAAAGCAGATAAATGACTGGATGCTACAAGGTATAGTCCGAAAATCACATTCAAATTTCGCAAGCAGAGTAGTTGTAATTAAAAAAAAGACGGTTCATATCGCGTATGCATAGATTTTCGAAAACTAAATGCCATGGTCTTGAAGGATAGATTTCCGATGCCGATAATTGAAGATGTTTTGGTTAAGCTGCAAGCAGCAAAATTCTACACGGTGATGGATCTTGAAAATGGTTTTTTCCACGTGTCCATAGAGGAATCTAGCAAAAAATTCACAGCTTTTACGACCAAAGAGGGGCTCTTTGAGTTTAATAGAGCGCCCTTCGGATTTTGCAATTCACCAGCAGTTTTTACGCGGTATGTAAAGTGTATCTTCCAAGAGTTGATTTATCAACACATTATGGAACTGTACGTCGATGATATCTTCATATACGGGGAGACCGCTGAATCATGTCTAGATAAGTTAAAGAAAGTACTGCGAACATGTGCTGAATGGGGCCTGAATATTAAATGGAAAAAATGCAGTTTTCTAAAAAACAAAATTGATTTTTTGGGCTACCAAGTTGAAGGAGGCAAAATCTGGCCAGGCACGGAAAAAATAAAGGCTATAATCAAGTTCCCTTTGCCTAAGGATATTAAAGCGGTTCAATCACTGTTGGGTCTCACAGGGTATTTCAGAAAATTTGTTAAGGGATACGCCCAAATTGCCCGACCTCTAACAAGCTTGCTAAAAAAAGACACGCCCTTTGTAATGAATGCTGAACAAGTCCAAGCTGTAGAACACCTCAAGGAAATACTTACGCAAGAACCAGTACTTTGTATTTATTGTCAAACCGCACCAACAGAACTGCACACAGATGCATCGAAAGATGGGTTTGGAGCAGCACTCTTGCAGGAATTTGAGGGACGACTACATCCAGTTGCATATTGGAGTAAGAAAACATTGGAGCGCGAAGCTAAACAACATAGCTATTTACTCGAAGTAAAAGCCGCCTATCTGGCCATGAAAAAATTCCGGTCATACTTACTGGGGATACAATTTAAGTTAGTAACAGACTGCGCAGCTTTTAAACAAACCGTTAACAAAGCTGATGTACCACGTGAAGTAGTGCAGTGGATAATCGAACACCGGAGCGGCAGCAGTTTGAGGCACGTTGATTTTTTAAGTCGCTATCCGAGCATATTGTTCGTGTCGTCCGAAGCTTCAGCATGTTTAAGGAAGGCGCAGATTCATGACGAGCACTGTAAAGCTGTCCTCGAAATTCTAAAGACGCAAGCTTACGAGAATTTCAAAGAAAAAGGTAACATCTTATTCAAAAATATTAATGGTTTTGATCTACTCGTAGTACCGAAAGCTATGGAACGAGAAATAATTCAGAGGGCTCATGAAGTTGGTCATTTTTCGGTACAAAAAACCGTACTCGGTATACGGCAGCAGTATTGGATACCACATATAGAGCGAAAAGTCACCCAATTCATCAAAAACTGTGTCAGGTGCATTATATTCAATAAAAACTGGGGAAAAAAGAAGGATTTTTAAGCTGTATCGAAAAGGGCGACCGGCCGCTGCACACGTTGCACGTAGACCATCTTGGGCCCATGGACGCCACTTCAAAACAATACAAGCACATACTCGCAGTGGTTGACGGATTCTCAAAATTTGTGTGGCTATACCCAACGAAGTCAACTGGACATGAAGAAGTACTGCGAAAACTCAAAGAATGGTCTGAAGTCTTTGGAAATCCCGCAAGAATCGTTAGTGATCGGGGTGCTGCATTTGTATCCAACCCGTTTGAAGAATTCAACAAGACAAATGGCATAGAGCACGTGATGACAACTACAGGTGTTCCAAGAGGCAACGGTCAGATCGAGCGAATCAATAGGACAATCTTAAATGTTATCGCCAAGCTGTCAGCAGATAATCCCAGCAAATGGTTCAAGTATGTTGGGCAAGTACAAAAAGCAATTAACATCTCTATTCACAGCTCTACGCATTACACACCATTTGAGCTAATGTTTGGCATACGTATGAGGGATGGTATTGACAATCAAATAACTAATCTGCTTCAAGTCGAGATGCAGAACAAGTTTGAAGAGGGTCGTCAAGAACTCCGTACAAAGGCTAGGGTTGAAATCGCTAAAGCACAAGCAAATTATAAAAGCAGCTATGACAAGAAGCGCAAACATGGCTTAGTGTACAAAATCGGTGACCTGGTGGCAATAAAGCGAACCCAATTTGTCGCTGGACGAAAGCTGGCAAGTGAGTTTTTGGGTCCCTATGAGATCATTAAAATCAAGAGATGCGGTCGCTACGAAGTTCGCAAAGTGGGTGATGCAGAAGGCCCAAATAACACATCTACCAGCGTATGAAGCTTTGGCACTACGTAGAAGCGAATCAAGATAACTTGTCATCGGGGTCGGATGACGATGAACAGGATGGCCGGATGTAAACAGGGCAACACTACCAAAGCCGCCATATCAACATTCCAGCCGTGTGAAGCACGGCAGTCAGTCGTGAGCAGTCGAACATAACAGTCGATCAGTTGTCAGTTGGTCACCAAAGTTATCCTCATTTAATAAAGAATTCCTTTTACTATTACATTTAGTTGTCAGTCGGTCACCAAAGTTATCCTCATTTAATAAAGAATTCCTTTTACTTTTACATTTAGTTGTCAGTCGGTCACCAAAGTTATCCTCATTTAATAAAGAATTCCTTTTATGTTTACATATATATATATATATATATATATATATATATATATATATATATATATATATATATATATATATATATATATATATATATATATATATATATATATATATATATATATAAAGACTAAAGAAGTCTGAAGTGGGGTTAAACATTGGGGTTAACTTTATAATGTCCATTTGTTGCTTATCGTAAATTTTCGTCCATAAGTTTATAATAGATCTTATGAATATTTGTTAATAGTGGGCGTGACAGTTCATATATCTCTTTTTGCATAGTGTTTAGTAGGTCCCAACTCTACACAATTCGATCGAAGTTATACCCATTTTTCTGTATATTTGTCCAGACTCTACTTTTGCTAAGTTAAGTCTCTAACGGTGTAGAAAAAAGTGGCAACAGACGGAGAGACGGACGAACAAAATTAAAATTGCTCAGAAAGTGATTCTGATCATATCTGTATATATAAGTCCACACCTACCACACCTCCTTCTTGTAGTTGCTACTTCTATCAAAAGTACAAAAGATCTACGAAACAACACACAACCATTTGCGGTGCTCTGGTTTTGTTGGCAGGAGACTTTCGTAAAACATTGCCGGTAATTCCACGATCCACTCCCGGAGATAAATTGCATGAGTGCTTGTAAATTTCTTCACTTTGGCACAATCGCTTTTCAAAGCAATTATTGGATTTGGGAAATGGGAAAATGGCGGTTGACGACACAACAAAGTGCATCACATTATGACGCTGGCGTTGAATGTGGATGAATTAATCAATTGCGTGTTTCTACAAATTAAACGCAATTACAAAAATCGGCAATGGTTATGTGAACGAGCATTATTAGCACCAACAAGTTTTGAAGTCGATTCAATAAACAATATTATTGTAAATCGAATTGCTGGTAATATATTGATGTATAACTTAATTGCTACTGTCATGAATCAAGATGATTCCGTCAACTATGCTAAGAAACATTTTTCCTCCACGTCTGTGTCACTCGAGTTGCTATGAAAAATTTGAGCAAAAGTTTGATTGAAGCGACAATAATAACTGGAAAATACAAAGGAGATTATGTACTTCTACCAAGAATACCGATGATACCAACTGAGATGACGTTCGATTTCAACCGACAAAAATTTTCGGTGTGACTTGCATTTGCTATGACCATTAATAAAACACAAGGACAGTCACTTAAATTTTACAGCATAAATCTGATTAATCCATACTTTTCACATTTAGGCATGTGTATGTTGGTGGCTCAAGAGTTGGAAAACCAAAGCAATTTGTTCATTTATGCACCAGATGGGAAAACAAGAAATATTGTATATCCACGACCATTGCACTAAATTATGGATATATGACGGAGAGTCAAAGGAATCTTCTTGAAAATAATTATATAAATTTTTTCGTAAGTATATAACCGAGGTTAATCCAAATTGAGGTTTTAATTTTATATATCATTTTATTATAGTTTTAAAGATTAAATTCGAATAAATTAAGATTAAATTCGAAGAAAAGACTACACTAGACTGACTATTTTGGAGTTCGAAAATGCAAAATTGAGAGATTTAAAATTGAACCTGAAATTGTTGGTATAGTTTACTAGTTACGGTGTAATGAGTTGTTAAGTTGATGCGTGTCCGAAGGTTTTTAATACAATTTTATTTGTTTATAACTACAAATAGATTTAACTGTTTAGGTACAAGTGTATAATTTCAGAAAAGCTTTCCACAAAAACACAGCACCACAGTCAACAAACATTTTAGTTTGTACCCATTAAGTCATGTTATTTGATATGGGCTCCACCAATCCAATGTTTGGATTTCCCAAAGACTTAGATCATTTCATTGCTCATAATTTAGTTTTCATTCTAATGCCATGATAGTCGTATTCGATTCGTATCTTGTATCGAGCTCGTATCGAGTTGTACGAATAAAATGGCAAACGAGTAAATGGTATAGTTGGCAGCACTGTTTCAAGAAAAGCACTGAAAAATAAAAAATCCCACTGACATTTTTATGGGCAATTTTTAATCTCGCTTGATTTCAAGCAATTTTCAATTTGGAGTACATTTTATCGAGGATAGAAAAACTCCCTCGTTTCATCCGAGTATAATTTACTCAATAACTTTTCCATACAAAAAAGTCTGTCCTACCCTCGATAGGGTTGCGAATCCGCCTAATATGTTGCTACTACTGCGCAACAGACGGCAATGAGTATACAACATGTCAACACTATTTGATATGGAAAACCTGCAACAAATGTGTCTCTTTAGAGAGTTTTGTTTGCGTTCATTGCTGAAATTTGGCAACGGAATATCAACAAAGCTTTCAGTCACGGGCTGGTTGGAGGGTGTGCAAGTCTGTATGTTTCAGGCTACTCAATCCTATCTTTACTTCTCTTTTTATCAAATTGTCAAAGAAGGAAGAAAAAATGCTCAATATTTATTATACAATTAATGAAGTGCCGCAGGAGTCAGCAACTGGTTATAGATAAGTTTTGAACTAGTAAAGTAACCACTTGATTTTTTACTATTAAATTTACTAGTATATTTTGAAAACTGCCTATAATTTTTAATAGTCAATATTCTTTAGAGGCGAATGTTTATGTACACTTATCATCGAGGGGTTTATTCGGGGATTCCAGTACACCCATACCTCTTTATACAGCTAGATACGTTCCAAAAATATTGGCCGTACTACGAAATGCCGCATTACTTTTTTTACAGAAAGCCAAAATAAAGAGTTCATAAGAAAAATATCTACAATTGATTGCTTCTTTTCATTGATTAAATAAAAATACTTTCAAATTCATTACAAAACAAATATATACATAGTAAATACAATTGAATGAAACTAAAACTAATTTAGCAAAAATTGAGGAGTTAATACCGAAATTAAGGGATAAGAAAACGAAAAAGGATAAGATAAGATGTACGAAAGTATTCAATGGTCCTAATCGGATTCCGCATTGGTCTGACAAAATTGTGTCAAGGTGCATTGTTTGGCATGCTTCTTCGTTTCCTCATGGACCTCATAGTAAATTTCGGTATTTATTGATCGTGAAATTTTATCACTGCGTTCTTCATCATACATACTTAAGTGTATTTAAAAACTCCTGAAATTAAGTTCGTCAACGTATCAAATTACTTAATCACGAATGCGAGTTCTGACAAAAAAGTAGCAAAAAGTTAAGTTGCGTTACCGCGTTTCACTTAAACGGGGATTCTCATAAATTTGTTTTCCAATTTTTGGCCGTATATAACTAGAAAATTTTTGGGCGCAAATCGAAACCGAGACGTAATTGAGAAAGGCCGTTAAATCGAAACACCGTATAACGAGTGGCCGTATAGAGAGGCATGGGTGTATTTTATTAATGGATTTCTGGGTTTCCTTCTATGTGCTTTCTACCTGGCTATAGGGATGAGTGGGCATTGTTTCCTTTTGCTGGATTTATGCCTAGGTGTATGGAATCATGTTAGCTCTCCTATGCTCTTTTGTTATTTTTCTTTTTAAAGAGGACAGAATCAATATAATCTGCCTTATAAAAACCAAAAAATAGCGCTTTGCAGTTTACACCTGAACAGGCAAAACAGCTAAAGCGGTAAAGAATACCAAGGAAATACGCAGGCCAGCGTACTCCACTTTTTTCTTGTGGTACTTGCTACAGTATTCTCATGTCGTCTACATAGGTACATGTGCCAAACTAGGCTGGAAACTATGAAGTAATTTGAATTTGTAATGTAATTTGCACGCACCGATAAATTCCATTTAGGAATTTACCT
This sequence comes from Clusia tigrina, assembly GCA_920105625.2. Taxonomy (NCBI): domain Eukaryota; kingdom Metazoa; phylum Arthropoda; class Insecta; order Diptera; family Clusiidae; genus Clusia; species Clusia tigrina. Next base: position 370,832,432 of record OV050030.1, read on the forward strand.
GCATCAATTTGCATCCAAATGTCTTGTAAATTCTCACGGAAACCGTTTAGGCGGTATTGTGTAATATTCTCATCCACCTGTCGACGCATTTGTCCTTCACATTCAATTTTATTAAGCCACAAATTAGGGGCTCATTTGTTTTTGTTGTGTTTGTTTTTGCTGCGCCTGCGGAAGGTGCCGGAAGTGTGTGAAGTGAACGTGGTTGTCAGCCGTTGCCGGCACAAAGTTATGGGAAGACTTCTAAAATTTACTTTCGAGCGGCACACGCCTTCACCCACATTCTAATCGCCGCAGCCCTGCAATGTGCCGGTAATTTGCTAGCAACTTGTGTTTAAAGAATTCAATTTAAATCGCTTGGCAGCTCTAAACGTCCGCTGTACGCATTTCGAAAGAAAGAATCGTTTAATTTATTAAAATAATTAGACACTGCATTCGGCCGCTTCGCCTCTGACGCACAATCTTTACACAATTGTGTATTATTGCGTGGCCAAGTTGGGGACTACGCATCGGCACACACCGCATCACCCACTCTGGGATGGTTCGGCGCGACTACGAACACAATTTTTTATTTGTTTCGTATAATTTAACATTTTTCAAAAAAAAAAAAAAATACAAATTACATTTGAAATTCAAATATTTATTGAAGCGGAGTTGGGTGGATTCCGTTTCAGTGTTTGAAGTACAGGCGTGTAAAGGCTAAGAATTTAAAATGCCAGTGGGACGAGTCTTGTTTGGACACGCTCACTGTATATATGTGTCCTTTGCGATGAATGCGAAATCTGGAAAATAAATACAAACATCAAATATGAAATGTAACTTTTTGTGAGGATATGAGCCAGTAACATATGGAAGGTTCGAAGACGGAAGCATATACGAACTAAGAAGATCCCCCATGAATACCTTTATTTAAAAAGATGATGGTAGTCAGAAAGCTTTATAAAATAAAGAAACGTGTGTACGTTGAATTGTGGAAAAGAGTGTTGAAAAGATATGCGAAGACTTCATGAAATGCTGTTGAGTTAATAAATTTCAATTGCATCATGTTGATAGTTCGAGGAAAGATGCTATGAAATTTTATGGAATTTCTTCTCGGAGTGCTTTATACATTACAAACATGTGTAAGGTTCAAATAGTAGGGAAAGTTTGTTGTGAATTTATTCTACCAAAATGCATCTCCATAACAGAACCAAATACATTTTATTGCACAATAATTGTTAAAACTGAATACTACTATACTACTATACTATTTGATCACAATAGTTTTTAGGACCCTTCAAACTAAGCTTTCCAGAAAAAATACTATTTTTTTGATTAATTTTCTTTATTTTCGCACCGATCGGTTAAGCGGCTATTTAATAACTGGCCTATCGACTACTCTTCTTCTTCATGAGAAGATTGAAGAGAACAGGAGAAGGTTAGAACAGTGAACAGTTCTATAGAAGTGAAAAAGTGGAAAGACTAAATATAAAGAAAATTAGTGTAACAACAATTTAATTCGAAATAAAAATATAATAGTAGTGTAAGAACAATATAATATTAAAGAAATAACAACAATAAAATAATACTAAAATGAGTGATAACGACTATTATAACAACCCGTTTAGTGCGCTGAGTGACATGACGGACATTGAAATTACAAATAATGACTCGGAATCAAATGAGGTTCCAGTATCAAAGCTGCCTAAGATTGCCAAAAATAAAAAGAAAAGCAAGACACGTCGCAAGGAAAGCGACTTTTCTGATGAGGCTGACAGTAGAGATTTCAGTAAAAAAGTTTTGCTGCAAATCAAGGAGCTAAAATCCATTATTTCTGAGCTGCGCAGTGAAAATGAAGCGCTCAAACAAAAAATGAAGGCTACCACATTGTTGCAAGTTGATGATGTGGATACTTTAGTGGGAATTGACTACAGCCTTCCACAGCTTCCTGAAGTTAATCCGCAGCCTGAAAATTTGAGCAGAAAAGGGAAAGTGGTGACTACTCACGTGCCTACGTGCCACGGGGCAGATGTCCCCAAGGAAACAGCAACAAGCGAAATCTGTAGGAAACAACAATTGTGCCAAATCAGGAAAGAGGAATGAAAAGGACATGCCGCCGATATTTGTGTGCTACAACATAAATCTGAAGGAGATAACTGGTAAGTTGCACATTTTATTAAATAATAAAAACTTTGCGTTTAATATTATTAACAAGAATGTTACGCATATTAGTACATTTTTGAAAGCTGACTATATTAAAGTTAGGACTTTTCTAACGGACAGCGGTGTTAAATTCTACTCATTCACTTTAAATGAAGAGAAACCGCATTCAATTGTGATCAAGAAGCTTTCAAAAATGTACAATGAAGAGGAAATCAGAGAATAGAAGAGAAGAGGAAATCAGAGAAATTTAAAAATTTATATTTTAAAAATAATTAAGTTGAGGGATGAGAATTGGCTGATTCAATTAGGTCAAGATTCAAACCTGACAGAATTTTACAATATTAAGTATATTCTAAACTGTAAGTTTAGTCTGGAAAAATTGAGACGAAATTTAGTGTCCCAGTGTAGGAATTGCCAGCGTTATACGTATGTGGCAAGCAATTGTCACATGCCTTATCGGTGCATCAAATGCCCTGAGCCACATGGTCCGAGAAAATGCAAAATCCCCCCTAAAGAATATAACAACAAAGAGCACGCTTACACTGATCCTGACAGTGGCCTAGTAGTGAAGCGGGTCGGGGTACCCATTAGTTGTGTTAATTGCAATAATAGGACACACTGCTACTTCGCCCAACTGTCCAAAACGGGTTGAAATAATTAAACGTTTGTCCGAACGCAAGGCTATAAATGTGGCTCCCAAGTCTGTTGTGACTGGCAAACAGTTGTCAGTTGCAAATTCGATACTCCCTTCGTCATTCCGAGGTGCTGATTCTTATGCTTCTAGAGCTAAGCTCGGCAACCAAGCAAACATACCCTTTTCTGTCCGTTCTCTACCACAACCTACTCCAACTCCATTGACCAACACCACTGAGCGTGTTTTAAGTAAACCGATCAGTTCACCACCTCAATCCCAATTCTTTGATGGCATAAACAATGAGTGCAAAAGACTTTTTGGAAGTAACTTGTTCTCTTGTATTCAAAGAGTTGGTGAATTTTCGATATCCTATAATAGGCTATCTAAAGACGACCAGAGAACAATGGCCATCCTAAATCTTCTAATAGACCTACGTTCCAACCATGGCCACTAAAAATTTGAAATGTATTTTCATAAATGTAAACTCCCTAATATCAAAACACAAACGTCATTATTTTAACTTATTCTTAAGGAAGCATAAACCTGTTATAGTGCTGATTGCGGAACATAAGCTCAATAGCAGGTATTCTATTAGCTTTCCGGGATATAACTTTGTACGGCAACTTCAGAAGTGTGGAGACACCAGTGACAGTGCTGGTGGCACCGCAACTGCAATTTATGTGCGTGAAAATTTCAAATATGAAATTGCTAAGATGGAGCGTACTAGTAACCTTGAACATGTCGCTATTAAGATAGACCTTACAGATGGTAGGAAAATAGCCTTTGTTTCTTTGTACAATCGGCCTAATGAACGACTATATACTGCCGACCTTGACAAAATTATTCACTCGCTTGATACAAATGACGTAATTTTGGGAGGTAACTTGAATTCACGACATACTGACTGGGGAGACTCATTTATAAACAGTAGTGGCCGTGTTCTCTCCAATTGGTTGTTAAGAAAACCTGACGTGAATTTAATACCAACTAATTTCCAACAAGGGTATCCGGCCATAGTAGTTCATTTCTAAATTACTTTTTGGTCTCGCCCACCATTAGCATTAAATTTGATAGTGCAGAGGGTTATGCAGATTGTTTAATGACCCATCAATTTGAGTCAGACCACTACGCAGTTGAACTTTGTATCTCTGTAAACGAGAATGTGGTAAACTCCCCAACAGCAGAGTTTCTAAATTATAGCAAAATGAACGTTGAACTGTTCAACCACATTCTCTCTGACATTATTGAGGATAATTATCTGCCCATTGACCGAAACGTGGGAAACTCAGACATTGACACTTGCATTGCGAATTTGAATGTTGCTATTGATGTGGCCTTGAACTCGGGTGCCGTGCAAAAAGTCAAAGTCAGGAATCGTGGCCTTATTAACTTGCCACAAGAAATCCTTAAATTTATTGCACACAAAAAATGTTTACGCCGCCAAGCATTTCGATGTGTCAACCCAGAACAAAAACGAACACTGAATGCGATAATTACAAATATCTCCAAGATCACTGAAGAGCGCATTAAGGTGCATGAAGATGCTTATTGTAAGAAATTCTTTGCTGGTATACGTTTAAACAATAATACGTACAAGAAAATTAAAGGATTATATGGACTAAATAGAAAGACTGAACTGCCTCATATTAAAATAAATGATCGAAACCAGCTTGACTTTGATGTGGATGGTGACAACAACGGTAGTAATGGGAATGTTCTTCACAGAAATTTTGATAAAGTGAATGCCTTGTCCTATGTTTTTGAAAAGGTTCATAAGCAGAATCTTTTACAGGGTTCCGTAGATTTCACGAATTTTGTGAAGAGTTCCATATCTGAGCTAAAGGGGTGTAGCAACCCAATCATTCAATTTAGTAATTTGATAACTGCTGATGGCGAGTCTAAAATGCCGGACGGGAATAACCGATTGAACGAAAATGAAATTGAAAGGTATAAAGAATTTACCAACGTTTCGGAAATCGAAGTTGACCTTATTCTGAAGAACAACAAAAAAGTTGTGGAGAAGAGGGCATTTCTAACTTTGTGCTTCGAAGAACGTTTCCATTTTTCTGGAGGTTTCTAGCAATTCTGTTCAACCATGCTTACAACATAGGTTACTTCCCTAAGCAATGGAAATGTGCAAGAGTTTTCGCTGTTCGCAAGTTGAGAGCGCCACCCAATTCACTGTACGGTTATCGCCCCATCTCACTTCTGTCAGACATTAGCAAGTTGTTTGAGGGATTTATCCTGCACAAAATCAAAGAACACATTACTGAGCACAATGTGTTGAAAAATTGCCAGTTTGGCTTTCGCAACTTCCATTCTACTAGCCACGCACTTGCTCTCGCGTCGGACTTTGTTCGCTCAAACTTGAACAGTCGACGGGCAACAATAGCAGTTGGATTGGACTTTGAAAAGGCCTTTGATACTGCCTGGATTGAGGGTATCATATACACGATGTATAATGAATTTAACTTTGAGTCTAATATTTGTCGTATTGTGTATGATTACTTAACTGAGCGCTGTTTCTATGTTTCCAATAGGGACGATAATTCCTTAATAAGAGACTTTGCAGCAGGGGTTTCGCAAGGCTCATTACTCGGTCCAATCCTTTATAGCATATACATAGCGGATTTGCCAGACACAACTAGTTTAGGTAATATTACAAGTCCAAGCATACGCACACTTATGTATGCCGATGATATACTGATCCTCTGCTCAAAGGCCCGAATTGCTACTGCAAGTGTCATGGTGAATGAATACCTGGAGCAGTTGTCCGTATATTTTGATAAATGGAAGCGAAAAGTAAACGTGGCTAAATTTGAGTGCACAATTTTCAAGGGGATTCGCAAATACTCGTACATATATAACGAGTAAAGAAGTCTTAAGTCGGGTTAGACCGACTACAAAATACCCTTTACTTTTTCTTGTGCGTGCAAGTTCAACAATTGGGAAGTTTTCTTCATAAATCATCATTAGGAGCATACTAACGGTAATTTTTGGTAGGGTACCTTGATTTGATTATATCGACCCCATTTCTTGTGTATGGCTTTGTAGTGTCAACATAACCACCAATATAAAATTGCGTCAAAAAATATTGTGTAGGTCGAAAGCTTTAATAATATGTAAATATTGGGCGTGGCTGTAAAAATAACACGCCCATTTTTTGTGCGGTGTTTAATGTTAGTACCCGCAACATTCCTGTGAAATTTCGTTGATAAATCTTTCATAGGCACCTAGTAATGATTTTTGGTTAATTCTGGGCGTGGCAGTGGTAATAATCTGCCCATATTTGGAATGCATGCTAGTACAGATCCAGTGTATACATTTACCAATTTGTTTTCATACATCATCACTAGAAGCATAGATAGGGTAACTGTCTTTAAGTGGGGTCCCCAAAGTTCATTATTTGGTTGGGAGGCGTATCCTTCCTCTGATCGACCCCGAATCTTCTATATGGCCATATACGTTTTAATGTCAAATTTCGTCCAAAAATTTTGAATAGGTCGTAAGTTATAATATTTCAATAGTGGGCGTGGCTACAGAAATAACACGCCCATTTTTTGTGTGGAGTTTAATGTTAGTACCCGCAACATTCCTGTGAAATTTCGTTGTTAAATCTTTAATAGGAAGCTTGTAATGATTTTTGGCTAACTGTGGGCGTGGCAGTTCTAGTATGATCTCCATATTCTGCACACACACACTATTATGGACCCCATGTATGTTTCTGCAAATTTTTATTCCGCTAGCATCAATACGAGCATAGGTAGGCCAATTTTAATTTTTGACCCGAAACTTCCTTATATCAAAAGTGGTCGTGTCTTTTCCCTGATCAGCCCCATTTGTTGCAGATATGCATATGTCCACATGTTCCTTCAAGTAAAATTTCGTTCGTAAATCTCCGCCAGAACTTAAGTTATTAATATTTGTTAATAGTGGGCGTGGCACTTAGTATATACCGCCCACTTTTTGCACAGTGTTTAGTGGGACCCACATCTCCATAACTGCCAAATAACATCAAGATTCCGTCAATTGGGCCGAAGTTATAATCATTTTAAAAAAGGTGAAAGAAGTTCCTTATGTGGGAGGTAGGCGTGGTCTTTGTCCAAATCGGCCCATATAGCAATCTGGTTCTGTATCTTTGTCCAGACTATACTTTTGCAAAAATTTCATTAAGATAACTCTAACGGTGTAGAAAAAAAGTGGCCACAGACGGACAGACGGACAGAAGGACGGACAAAATAAAAATTGCTTAGAGAGTGATTCTGACCATATCTGTATATATATGTCCATACCTACCACGCCTCCTTCTTGAAATTGCAACCCCTCTCAAAAGCACAAAGTTAGTATACCCTATTTACCTTTTTTAAAGGTAAGGGGTATAAAAATGCTCGCTCATATGTTCCTAGGATAAGTTTTAATAATGACGTCATCCAGTACAAAGAGCAAATAAAATTTGGGAGTGATATTGAAGGGTTCATTCAGTTTTCAGCTGCACATAGATTTTGTTTTGAAGAAAGCAAAGAAAATGTTCTTCGCGTATTCCACGCTTCTTAGAAGGTCTAAGGGCCTAAGATTCGGATTAAAGCTTAATATCTATAAGCAGATTATCAGATCTATTGTCGGGTATGCTTTTCCTATATGGTTCAATATATCTTCGAACCAAATGGAGAGATTAAGAGTGTTTGAACGCTATATTTTGCGAATATGTAGTGGCACAAATTTTCAGCCCTACAGTCCGAATCAGCAGTTTCGCAAAAGAGTCTCCAATCAGGCACTTTACGACAAATGCAAGATAACTAGAATTTATCGCTTCCTAATTGAATCAGCCATAAAATTCGTTAACAGAATGTCATATGTGGGTAATGAGCTCATTGAAGGTTAATTGGATACGAACAGAGAAGCGGAATTGCCTCCAACAGTGAGATTCCTATCTCCTATACATATAAAGATCTTAAGTGATAAAGGTAATTTATTCTCCAATAATAAACTATTGTTCTATCACCGGCGACATAACACACGTGACATTCTGGAGAACCCAGTTTATAGTACCTCCCAACACATTGATATAAACAACAATAGTGTTATTGTTAATAGAAATTAGTGTAGTTTTTAGTTTATAGTTCGTAGTTATAAGTCATTAGGTTAAGTGAAAAATAAATAAATTACATTTTCAGGCCCTTTTCGGGTAAATTCTACTATATTAATATAATTTAATAACATCTAATATAATTAAAAACATTGTTATCATTAAAACAAACGCTGTTATAATAAGTCTCTAACTCCTAGATAAATACATAAGTATGTTAGGAAGACACTATGTTAGAATAAATATATCTCAGCTCTATAAATAATGTAACTTTTGGGTCAATAAAAATACTGAAAATACTAAAATACTACTCTTCTTCCCTCCCTTTTCTCTCTCCTTCTTCGAAGGCTCTACTTCATATATGTATCTAAGTGAAGCCGTAACAATACAATGACAACTGTTACCATCATTCCTATATGAAATATTTAGTACAAATATATAAATAACTCAATCCAAATTACCTCATTTCATAAAGCAAGAATTGGGCATGCAGCATGCGGGTCCCGGATGCGTCTCCGAATATATAAGCTTCTACCTTAGTATGATCTGGGAATCGGTGTTACCTTGTGTATGCCTTCCTGCGCTCATCGTCAACCTCATCCAAACTCTCATCAAAAAATTTGACTTGCACTTGCGTTTTATCCACCAGTTGACCCAGCAACTCTGCTGGTAGCAACTATAATTTAGGCAATGATTTTTTTTTTAGTGGATCAATTTGGCCCTATCAACTCTACAGTTGAATGGTTATATTTTGCTGGACGTCTATTGGTGTTATAAAGGCACAGCACCGAACCCATCCATCTTTACACATTTATTGACGCCTATGAGATAACATGAGATAACAGGGCTCTCTAGTATAATTTCTCTCAAAAAGAGCTCCAGAAGCTGTGGGAGTTCATTGGTATCGATTCATCCCATTCTAATTTTAAGATCCACTGGTCTTGCATGAAAATCTTCCTCTTCTATAATTACTGGATTCAAGAGGGCCAAAGGATCAAACAATTTGACAGTTCCATTAACAATATTATTTTTGTTGTAGTTTTCTTTCTGCACATTTGTATCCAAACGTGTCGAAATGAATCCCTGATGGCTCCCAAACTATGTGGAGTGTCGTGATAATCTCGTCAAAAATTATTCGCAATTTCTTTGCTTTTTTCCTTCTGAAACACAACATAAGAACTCCTCATTATTTGAATGCCACTTGCATAACGTAAAATCCGTAGAACTCAAAATTGTGGAAACTTCTTCATAGATTTGATGTGGTTTCTCATCAGTATCGGCTCCGCTGTTGAAGTCCTCAATTAAAAAATCTGAGAGTAATTTCTTAGACCCAAATGGTAATGGTTAATGCACCATAGAATTCTCCCAATTTCTTCAGGTACATGGAAGTCAAGTTTTTTTGCATATGTGGCTTCCCACTTGTTTGTTAGCCGCCTATATGCTTCGAGATTATTTTCGTGGGACTGTCGCCCGGTAATCTGAGTAATTTTCAGTGACCCGATCTGGCACCGCTATCGTCAACAAGTCATCTTGCACGATAGGACCTTTCATCATTATTTCATTTAGTGATAGTACTGAGGTTTCCTACAACTGCGGTCGAACACCGTTAAATTTTGAATCAGGATTATACTCTTTTGCACCTATATCAGCGAGATATCAATGCGCAGATCCGACATGATATCATTTATCTTGGATAGAACGTGAAAGTCAAATGTAACTTCAGATGTATTTAATCCTGATTTTATCGTTACTTGCCCTTTTGTGCGTACCCTTGTCCTGATTTAGCTTATTTGTACCATTTACATCCATTTCACAAGAGGTATATTTTAATCAATTTGTGTACCATTCTGCCTCACATCAAATGAATTTGTGATGTTGCTCACGCGTGCCGTGAGATGCCGACCGTTTATTGATAAGCGCTTATAATATATAAAATTCATTCAATACTTTTATCAATATAACTACACAGATTGTTTTACAAGCCCCAAGGACGACTTGTTTTGCCCACGTTTGCTGAATATACATTTCCCTGTGACCATAAGCAAAGAATGTTTACGTACCGTTGTCGCTGGAGCTTATATAAAATATCATAAAGTTGGGTAAAAGGCGTGTAGGGTGATGAAGATCCCCTAATCTCATGAAAAGAGTTATGCATTTTTGAGAAACAAATAAGACTTTAGAACTATGTTTTAAATAAGACATCAGATGGATTGGAAAAGCTAAGACAAAATAATTTGGAACTTGCATCACGGTGTGCATCTGCGTTTCCATTTGTTGACGAGGAGTTTCAACCAGAAAGACAAACTGACATAGTTATTCTGTATACTCTGCAAGTGTTTTGAAAAGGGAAGAACCAATACAGATAAATGAACTCCAGTAAACTCTGTAAAATTAAAGTAAGATTAAGCGTTATTATAAACAAACCAAACCTCATTTTGTTACCTGTTGCAGCTTCCAGGGTGAGGAGTTGCAAAGGCACATGTTGTATATGGAAGCACATGTACATGGGCACATGTATGATGGGTTCATGAGAATGAATACTAATAACTAACCCTTCGTGGCGATGTATCTTGGTCCACATGTAATAATAACTACTAATATTATAAAACAGAATATTTAATTTGCAGTTACCAACTAATTCATAATTGGAGAAAGTTGCACATGCATAAGAAACATTTTTATTTTGGATATAAATTAGTGATAAGATTTTTTTTCTTTATAATTTTGCAAAACCTATTCAACGGCAGTAATGCATTATATTTTGTATAAATTATAGTAAATTTATTATTATTAGGTTAGGTTTGATAATACAATTATCTTGCGAGTTGCGCAAGTTGCACTCGGATGCCAATTGGCCCATTGTCATACCTGTTGTTAGAGAGAGACAACCCCCCTCTCCCTTAAAAAACCTTAGCTCCCTGTGATTTTAAACCAGCCAAAAGCTTTTGTGAAGTTGAGAATATCAGTTAGTTTCTTCTCGGCAGATTCTGTAGTTTTCCAAAAAAGGCCGAGCGTATATACCTGGCTCGCCTTCTCTGAAGCCCCGGTCAATCACAGAGGAGATGTTTTACCGATTCCGCTTCCTCCTCCTCCGTATCTCCACAACTCCTACAATAATCTCTGAAATGAGCACCGTACCTGGCTGCCATTCGGCCTATGATTTAGTGCCCTGTCAGAACCCCGACGATAGTCCTGAGTTCTCCTCTATTGAACTGAAGAAGTATGTCAGTCCCATTTTGGCTCAATTTCGGCCACATGCATCGAGATGGTCAACAGTCGGCGGTTAATTCCGTTCATTCATTAATCTTATTACAGTGGTTTCGATCATGTTTGTGAACTCCACGAGAGGTGAAAGGATGTCCTCCATCTGCCTCTCTTCTGGCAGTTCTGATCCGAGTCTGGTACTTTCGTCAGCTTTTTCGTTGCCAGAGATAACCCAATGTCCAGGTACCCAGCATAGCTCTAACTTGTGATGTTTGACCCCAAATAGTGACTTCCTGCAGTTTTCTACACTCTCAGGATTTACAATATTAGCGTTTAGCGCTTTTCCCTGGCTCTTATCATTCGTGTAGTTTTGCCAATGGCATAGATCTCAGCCTGAAAGACGCTACACAAATTTGGTAGTCTAAAGGACCGTTCAATTTCTAGTTTGTCCGAGTAGGCTCCAGCATCTATACCCATGTCCATCTTTCACTAAAACGTTGTGCTTTTCATTCCCGCCTTGTTGGAAAGTAATTGTTGTGGGTTGTGTTAAAATCTATCCTGGGTGTTGATTAGACCTTTCTGACAAAGATATCTGTCTATTTTCACCAAAATAGAGCAGTGTCCTGAGAAATTACGCAACTTGCCCCATTCCCTAATTCTAAGAATTCCGTTTGCTGCTGCTCTTAAAGTATAGATTGATTGGCAGAATATGCAGTAGCATATCCAGTCCTGACTGTGGTGCAGATCTGACCACCCCAGTAATGCCTAGGCATGCAAGCCTTGTACCTTTTCTATTAACGACTTAGTGTTCGTCGCTTTCCACCACACCAGTGCCCCATACGATAGAATGGGTCTTACAACCGCCGTGTACATCCAGTGTACGATATATGGTGTTGCTCCCCATTGTTTCCCAAAGGCTGTGTCCTTCATGTTTCTCTTCCATGAAAGGAATGAGGATTATACCCAAGTATTTTGTCTCCTTGGCAAGATTTAGTGCAGTACGATCGATCGATGGTAGATTGAACACTGGTATCTTCTATTTCCTAGTGAACTAAATTAGATCCGTCTTATTAGGATTAATTCCAAGACCACTTCGTTTTGCACATCCCTCCAAATTGCTCACTGATTGTGGGAATAAATTTTCCTTTTATCATGATTACATTGTCATTCTCATAAGCAACGACTTTTATCCTAGTTCTTTCTGACTTGGTGAGAATTTAGTTAATAACAAGATTCCACAGAATCGATGATAAAACACCGCCCTGTGGATTTCCTCTAGTAACTGCCTTCCTAATAGTTGAAAGACCAGAGATCAGTTGATGCTTCTATGTTCCAACATATTGTTGGTTCACTGAGCCATCTTGTCATCCGTCCCAATATGCTTCAGTGCCAAAATTATTGATTTATGTTCCACATTGTTGGAGGCACCCTCATGTCTAGGAAGGCATCTAAAACATATTCTTTCATATCTAAACCTGTTTCAATGTGACTTCATGCAAAGCAGTTTCCACTGATCTGCCTTTAAGATAGGCCTGTTGTGCTCTGCTAAAGTTTTGCTCATTGATTGTATTTCCTATGTGAATACCAACCAGTCTTTTTAGTGTTTTTAATAGTAATGACGAAAGGCTGATTGGGCTATTTTCCTTTGCTGAGTTGTGATTTGGTTTACCCGCCTTGGGAATAAAAACGACCCTTACTTTCATCCCTTTGGAATATAACTCATTGGTAAGCATCACCAGAATATCCGAGTTAGTCCTTGTAGTATGAATGGAAAGGATTTCTGCAACATTGCTGGAAAAATACCATCTGTTCCCGCTGATTTTAGCTGCTTGAATGATTCTACCGCCGACTCAATTTTGGGTTCCGCCGTAAATTTCTGTATGAGATCACTAGCCTGGATGCTGTTTGTGTTCGGCTTAGACCACTGCCTTGCTGACTCCATATCTATGCATCCTGGAAAGTGTGTCGTCATTAAGAGTTTCAAGGATTCTGCACTACTTTGGCATTGCTAGAAGACCAGGTGTAACTGGGTCTTTGGATAGAATTTTGCGAAGCCTTGCGGCGTCACTAGTATTCTTTCACAGAAATTGGTCCACGAATCCCTCTGAGTCTTTCTAGATTCCTTCTTACAAGTATTAAAACTCTGACGATAATGGGACGCTTATCAGTAGTTACTCTTCACCTTTTTGCAAGATTTAAAAGACTTCTACTTTTCCTTCTTAGCTCCATAAAATTCGGTGTCCACCACGGTTTGTTTTGGTTTTGCGAGAGCGTCTTAGGGGGCATAACTTTTTGAAGGCTTCATAAAGCTTGTTTGTCAGTTCGTAAACTTGCTGTTCTATGTCTGAGGAATTGAATGGTTCCTCCGAGGTTGGAGTAACTAGTTCTTCCATCAGACTTTTGCCAGTTAGTTGAAACCGGATTGCTGTAGGAAAGTTTATCACCACCTTTGAAGTTAAGGCTGAAAAGTAACCTGTAATCGTCTGGAAAATAACATTTGGTGAATACCTGCGAATCCCTCACTTCAATGGAGTCTGTATTTGTCACCAAAGCTATATCAATGATCTCTTCCCTATCCATATTAAAGAAGGTATGATCGCTACCTATCCTCTATTACCTATAATAAGGTTAGTTCATAGTAAGTATTCAAAAAGAGACTCATCTCGGCGCTGTTAATGTCGCTGCTGTAACTTTTAAGTTACGCTTCACCAATATACAGGATCTCAACTTACCGTCTCTTTTGGGAGAGATGAGTTTATATGGAGGTGACGTCAATACCCGAATCCCTCCTCTCACGAGCCTGGGTTCCTATTTTAATGCCACATCAATATTCTCCTCATCGGGGAAAGGTGCTCGTGAATGGCGGTACGTCAATTTTCATCGATAGTTCCAAGATGGAATCTGGGGTGGGTGCGGGAATATTTTCAGAATCTCTCAATTTTCTACTCTCTTTCAAATTGCCATCGACATCAGATGTCTTTCAAGCAGATGTGATTGCAATTTGGTAGGCATGCATATCAATTTACTCCGACAGCCAGGAGGCAATCAATCAATGGCGTCGCCTCTTACCAGCGCTAGGTTGGTCGGTACAAGAAGGAATTTAAATCATTATCTGAAAATAGTATAATCATTATCTGAAAGTATATAAATAATATACCTTGTCTAAGTTCCGGGATACTGGAACATTGAAGGCAACGAGAGGGCTGATTAGCTAGCACGAAGAGGCTAATCGGAAACCGAATAAGTGTTTTCCTTTATGGACGTGGGTATCCCTCTAAGTGTTGTTAAGGATAGCATTTATAATCATTTTCTCCGCAATGCTCGCGAGAGGTGGAAAAACACTGCGACATGTGCCATTTCTAGAATGATGTGGCCTGATGACAGTGCCAAGAGAACTAACCATATTCTCAATAATCCAAGATACCCAATTAGCAACATTATAGCTATCTGCATGGATCATTGGACTATCGGCACACACGCAGAAAAATTGGGCATTCCCTTTAATGGTCATTGCAGGAGCTGTAAAGACCCACAGGAGAAAGAAACAGTCGTACACTTTCCTTGTGATTGCCCAGCCCTCGCTCACTTGAGACTCAAATATATCGGAAGTCTTTTTCTGGAGAGTCTAGGGCATTTCTCTAGGTTAAAACTCTCAGACCTATCCAAATTTATTAGCAACTCCGGCTGGCTGTAAATGTTACAAAAGTATATTACCATTTTCTAGAGGCTCGCGAGGACATGGCAACAATTGAGGCGACCCGAGGTCACCAGCCATTTTACCTACCTACCTAAAAGGTCTCATAAACAAGCTATACGAGTAAATATAGATTCAAAAATTAGATGTCGCTTGCGCTGATGGATTTGGTGGTGTAGATTGTTAGCATGTCCTCGAAAGCATGACGATCGTAAGCAGTTGTGAGTTGGAAGCAGAAATAATAATAGTTGGAAAGTGCAACTTATTACAATATTATTAAGCTGCCTGTAAATAAAATATTGTTTAATTGCTGTTAAATTCCACTACTTTAAAAAATTGTAAATCATTATGCAACTACTTTTAAATACCTATATAGAACATAGCGACCGAGCTATTAGAAAATCTAATTTATTTGACAGTAATTGTTGGACTCTGAAATCCGCAAGTGGACTTAGGATGAGCATTTTCACATTTAACTGGCATTAATTAACTATATGTTGAATTTGTTCTATAGTCGGACGTTTTGAAGAGCGGATTAATCATCGAAAATACAGAATCTCGCGGAAATGCCATTACATCTGAGGATATGTTCACTAAGTCATATCCAATAACACTTTCGTCTATACCGTATTCTCCACAAAATTCAAATTTGCATCTTAGCTTCAGTGTAAAATTATCGTTTTGTATGGCCTGAGGATATTCGCTTTTACTGTTTGAGAGACAATCCATAGTCAAACAGGAATTCGCATTTGTCAATGTGAAACCAATCAATTACTAATATCATTTCGTAACGAGCGCTTCCTTTACAAAGTGTTTTTTCGTGTTATTATTCTCATCGTTGACTTTTCAAGGTTGTTAAAGTTGCTGAACTTAACTGAGTGATGATTGAGGATGTAATATAAAGTCAGCACCTCTGCGGCTAGATTTCTTCAGTAATTAAGAAAATGTTTGAACTGATAGCTCGGCTTATTGAAAAAGCCAGCCTCGATTAGATATCTCTTTCTTCAAAAAGTATTTTATCTAATGGATGATATCTTATATATTTGGTATATATTTTATTCATGGGCAGGTAATAGCTCATGAAGTGCTACAAAACCGACTGGAGGTCACTTTTCTATTTGGGTGTTCCAAACATATAAAACAAGTAAATTTACTTTGTATTGTTTAATACTTTAATAAAGTTAATTTTCCAAAGAATTGTTCTTTTTTATTCAATTTCACTTAATGGATGTTTAATTATCGAAATAATTTCGAAATATTTTCTCGTGATTAACGGGTTTCAATTAGGTACAGTGTGTCAAATAATCAATTGTGTACAAACCATTATTACACGATAATCCTGTGAGTTGGAGTTCATCTTGTTGATATCTTTAAAATTAAGGATTTGTACGTTTTTTACCTGCTTCTGAAGGCCCTGTCAAGTAGTGACAAGGAATGTAGCGGTCTGTGAAATATGGGTGGCGCAATTACAAATCGTTTGCTGACGTTGCTGACCTAAGTTTAGCTGAAACTTGTTCTCTTAATCAACTGCCTATACATCCTGCGCAGCACCGCTGTACACACACCATTGGGATTTAAAACTAGTTCCGTTCCGCCATGACTTTGAAGTGGTCTTTTTAACCTACACATTTAGATTAATTTAGATACGTCTTTGATTCAGCATCGAATAAGCTTACTGTAGCAGACACCCCAAAAACCCTTACAATGACTTTCATTTGTATATCAAAATTTAATTTAAATTGTGTATCAAACTGATGCTCGCTCAGAGCCTTCTGTTACTCACACACTCGAGTTAACAAAGCTAAAGAAAGTTGAACGAATTTTTAATTTAAACGCAATTGAAACGGAATTTGTTGTGGATATTTTGAATTGAGTCTGGAACTAAAATCAGTTATTCGTTAGTTGCGGTTTGTTATTATGTAGAAATATAAACAACACGCACAGTCACAAAAATATCCCCGCAGTGAAACTGACTACTGTGAACACATACATTTATTTGTATGGAATCTTTCATACACGATCTATTTCCAGAGATGTTGATTGACCTATATATACATAAGATTCAAAAGAGTTTAAGAATTATGCAGTCAAATATGAGGAATTAGAAAATCAGTTGCATTTATCTTCACAAAATTTTTAATTAGATATTATAAGACAACTTGATGTTTACTTGGGTCAATAAGTTCGTCCAATTAACACTAGTGTACAACTGGCTCCTTAACCAATGGAAACCAAATGTTGAACGAGTCATTATCACTATTCATACTCATTCATAGTCATTGATCATGGAAATATGAATTGACTTCGATTATTAGATTACAATTTAAATGGGTAGAATTAAAGCTCCTGTTATGCTATATTAATTTACTTTAGGTTGGATCTCGGGGATATATTTGACAAGGATTTCATGTGAGTTGTTCGTACCGGAAAGATTTTGAATCCCGTTAAAGTTAGTGCAGGGTGCTCCAGTCCTGTAAGACCTGTCAATAGTATCTGTGACCAAAATTCAGCAAGATTGTCAAAGTATGATGGACGAATTCCGGAATAAATGACTTAATGTGAGTCATATTTTTACAGTCCCTATTTTTTGTGCTTATATATGATTGTAGGTGATGTAATATGTGTCGCTTTGCGGATGCTTCTTACATTGATCATAACTCCATTTCCAGACCGGAAGGAACTTTTAAGCTCGGAAAATAGTTTATTTGGGGAGATTTCACTGATATTAGCGTGTCTCACTTTTTGTATATTCTATAAATTTATATAATATATTTCTGAACTGGTATGAAAATTTCATCGTATAGTAATATTTTCAGAAATCGATGCCGCACAGTGTGACTTTTATCATTTTTAGGATGCCAAAAGTCCTAACAGCCAAACAAAAATATGTATGGCAATGAAATTTTGCAAAAATAATGCGGAGATCGACTTTGTATAGAACAGAAAAAATGGGCGTAATCCGCCCACTTTTTCGTCTACCTCCTATATAAGGTGTAATTTCAGATGACCATAATTTCTAATTTAAAAGCATTTGCCAGGGCGGATATAAATAAAAATACTTTTGAATTCACTAAATTTAGAAGATGAAATCAACTTGAAAACTAGCATTGAGATCAATGGGATTTTTCGCTGAGAACGCTATGTTTCGTAACTTAATATAGAGGCTTATAAATTGTATTATCAATGTCTTTTGCGATGTTTAAATTAATATACATTTTTGAAAACAAATTTGAAATACATATTATAATGAAAAAAGAGATACTAAAATAAGTAAAAAGTTAGTCGGAGTCAATATTTTCGACATATTCTGGTTCGGATAATAAGCCAAACTTCAAAGATTGCGTTTCGAGAGAGTGGCATGTTTGATTAGCGATGAAAAAAATTCGAGCAAAAACTAGCAAAAACTGATTATTGAATCTGAAACTAGGCATATTTCCTATTAATTTGGTTATAAGCATCATATAGAATTCTATAGAATTATGTAAGTTTTACACTATTGAAACTTTTTTTTTCTAGAATCACTCAATTTTTAGGGATTGCCTATTTTAATGGATCAAAACTTAGAAGATAATACTTAAGCTTAAGGAACATACCAGTGTTGTTACAAAATATCCACTTAAAATAAAATCAAAAAGATTAATGTAAAAATATTTATGCAAAAAAAAGTTATGCCACCGCAAAGTTCACCAAAAAGTGCAGACTGCGAAATGAGTTTCTGCACTTGTCACAGTGAGACAGGTTCGATAACAGTTATACTGTTAATTGTTGTTTTTTTTGTTTTCTTTTGAGTTCATATTCGTAATAGTTGCATATTCGTCTATTGCATATCAAAAAATTATTGCAATCGGAGAACATTTTTTTTTTTACTTTTGGCATTCTAAAAGTTAAAAAAGTCACACTGTGCGCCGTTCGCACCAAATGAATTCGATCCTATCTTACTGAAGTTTATAGTTTTCTTTCGAGTGGATGTATTCTTGAATTATCGAAATAAGAATGATACTTTTGATTCGCGAACTTAAATTACACTAGTTTACAAAATAAAATTTTTTTCATGTACATTTGATGAGAGGTGATTTTTCTTATGTATTTTCATCTGCTGAATTCGAAAATCAAGGTTAAATTTTTTTTCATGGAATAGTTTTTGAGATATTGTAAATTTTGTACCTTTTTTCACGTGACAAATCATATCTCGAGCTAGAAATGTCCGATTGGGTCGTTCTTGGTACCCAATGCATGGTATTGAGATGACGAACAAACATGTATACAATTGCTTATAACTTTGTCATTTTTCGGTCGATTTTCTTCTAGTTCAGCAGATGAAAATACATAAGAAAAGTCACCTCTCATCAAATGTACATTTTCGGTGTAAACTAGTGTTATTGGTGACTTCTACAAATAGTTTTCAAAATAACGTATTTTTGTGAGTACAAAACAACTCCTTAGGACTCTTTCTGTTTCGAAATAAAATTTAAAACAAAATCTAACGACCTTTTATATCAGCAGCATATGCTCTGCGAAGTTAAAAATAGTCTACGTGTTTGCACGGATATGACATAAGTTTATTCCTTCAAATAATATCTATTGAGCAATGGACAATATGCTTGTCAGCGTCATGAGTTTATCTTTCAAACTATCTCCTTTTACATTACATAGAAAGTAGTCAGCACCTCAATATTTGAGTCCAAACTAAATTTTCCAACCAGCTAGCATCGAATTTCTCTGCAGGGATATTGGGGGTGAGGGTCACACATACGTACCCATACACACTCTTCGCAAGAATATCACGGAGCGTAGCAGCAGCAATGAGGCGCAAAGGGATATCCTCTTTGAAATCAAATCTAACGAAGTGGAATTGAAGGATTGTGCGACTATTTTCTCTCCGGAAGTAACTGATTGAAATTAAAGGATTCTCATTCGTACTGGCATTGCTGTCAAATGTTGCAAATTAAAGCTACACAATTTATTATGGCAGAAATTTATATCCTCCTGAGTCTGTTGTTGTGTTTTTAAACCATTTCAAGCATGGAAAATGCACGAATACGGTTCGCATGAATATCAGGCATCGCATAAAATCATATATGTATGCTTCTGAACCAGCAAACACGAATTCACAATAAAATTTTATTAGGTAAGTATCTGGCAGCGATGTTTGAGGCGCAGTTTGTGGAACAGCTGGCATTGAACGCTGGCCACTCTTATTTGCCAGACACTCCCAGCACCATAAAGATGTCAGACGCACAACGTGGAGTCCTATTGCACTTTGTGCCATTAGAATACGAAGGGGATTGATTGCTGTTAATAAGACGCACCGTTGTGTGCCAACTGGAACTTATCTTGCGAGTTGATCGTCCTAGATTAGTTGAAAGCAATGGGAGCCGTTTGGCGTTAATCGCAGTTGGACTATTGTCCTCTTATTTGATGGTTTAATTACTCTGCTCGGTCATTTATTTGAAGGCATTTTGCGTTGATACCGATACCGCACATTTTTGTCTGTGGAATTTAATGGCAGCTCGACTGACGACTTGCACTTTAGTCGTAGTTCGTGAAAACTCCCACGTTGGCAATTAAATTGAAATTACTTTCTGCAACGCTGTGGAATGTGGCAACCAATGTGGAGTGCTTAGCGGTTTGCAAATAAGTCTATGCTCATTTTTATTGCCCACAGTCATAAATTCTGAATGTGCGGCGTTAGCTCTGTCAACATTTCACTTATTACTATGTTGTGTGGCGGAATGGCTGTCCCAGTGTTCTGACTTAAAATCAATATTTAATTTGATTGTTTTTAGTGAACTTG
The DNA here is from genome assembly GCA_920105625.2 of Clusia tigrina. Classification (NCBI taxonomy): domain Eukaryota; kingdom Metazoa; phylum Arthropoda; class Insecta; order Diptera; family Clusiidae; genus Clusia; species Clusia tigrina. The sequence goes on from OV050030.1 coordinate 370,852,983, forward strand.
GCTTACTGGGGATTTATTTGAGCTTAAAGTGTCCTCTGCGGTAGTTGAAGTGAAAATTTGGCACAAAAATTTCGATATTTGACGAGTCCTAATCTCTTACAAGCTTCGATTTACTGGGGTGTGAAGGGGGAGGGATTAGTAGTGAGCAGTCGAATGATATAGGGGAAGTTTTCCGAAAATTGTGAAGTTAATTTCACAAATAGCCGATTAATCTTAGCTTGCCCAGCAATAAACAAACCCAATAAATGTAATTTATTACTTTTCTTCAAAGTAAGGAATAAATTAGCCGGAGACGAGTCAATGGAATTGTTGTACATTAATTACAAACACTCTACGTAGAGGCAGAGGATGCTTATTGGCCATATTTGGACACTTCTAACAACATAAATACTTATGATACAAATAACTATGTGTATATTCCATTTTACCATTCATTTTTTAAATATATTTATATATATATATATATATATATATATATATATATATATATATTTACAAAAAAAAAAAAAAATAAAAAAAAAAAAAAAAATAAAAAAAAAAAAAAATATATATATATATATATATATATATATATATATATATATATATATATATATATATATATATATATATATATATATGTATATATATATATATATATATATATATATATATATATATATATATATATATATACATATATATATATATATATATATATATATATGTATACATATATATATATATATATATATATATATATATATGATGGCATCAATACGAGCATAGCTAGGCTAATGTTTTAGACCCAAAAGTTCCTTATATGAAAAGTGAACATGTTCTTTCTCTGATCAACCTCATTTCTTGCAGTTCGATTTACAATGTCCACATGTAGCTTCTAAAATTTCAAATAGATCTCTAATAGATCTTATGAATATTTGTTAAATGTGGGCGATTTATATTAAATTCCACGCCCGAAGAGTTGGATTGCTTTGTATGGTCCTCTCTATTGTATCTGCAACTTGGAGACCAATATTTGTTTCGTCGTGGACTTAATTTACTGGGCTAGGAAAAGAATTAGCACATGTTACCAAATATGCTGGGACCAAAATTCTGGCATATTTGGTAGCACATTTTGGTAAACTTTCCACCAATGAAACTCAGGGTGGGAAATATCAAATATGATTTAACGCGAGAGATATTTTTAAGGTTTATTCCCACATGTATAGAAATATTTCTAAGTATTTTTAATTTTAATTTTTAGCAGCACTTAGCTCTTAGAGTTTAAGATTTGATTTAATAAACACTTGCACTTCCCCCACCAGTGGTAAGAGGTCCAAGAACTCCAAAAGTCTTCGATTTATTAAAAGAAGTAAATCATCATTGGTGACCCCGACTAAAGTCAGAAATCTTTTTTTTTACTTTCAGTAAAAATATAAAGGCGTTGACTAGGCCATAATATAGTCACAAACCACTTTTTAAAATCAACGAAAATGAACATGAGGATAGCAGAGCTTGTAAACAGCCAATCTGATATTGGCAAGGATATTGACCAGCATTACGACAACTTCAAAAAAGCCAACAAGCTTCGGAAGGAGAAAACTTGTTATGGCAAGGAGTGTTACAATGCACTTTCAGAATTATGGGATATATTCGAGGAAAACCACAAGACTCTTAAAAACATCATCCCAGAAGAGGAACGCAAGGACCACACACTTATTTCTCTAACAATTTCTTTGCACAAATTACAATTGTTAGAGACAAACACCTCACGAAATTGCAAGAACTATAAAAGGTACAACCAGAGAAATTAGAGGTTGTTGATGATAGACCAGAACCAACAAGAGTTGCCGATTTAATTCGCCTTAAAAAATTTGCAGTCAAACAAGTAGACTTATCACTTGACAGAATTGACGCCGCTTTGCTAGAATCATCCACAGAAGATTTCGCTAGTGTGTTGGTGGAAGTGATAGCCACACAATGGGCAGCCTTTTCGAGCCGTCGTGAATCTATCTGTTTGGAAGCCGATGACAACCTGTTAAAAGCCTATGATATCGACACATTCATTAATTTAGAAGACCCCATTCAGAAGACAAGAATAGACTTGCATCAAGTAATTAGAAAAGGCACCCATGGCCACAAAGGCAGAAGCACAGGGGCCCAAGGCGGGAATTCCCAAAAATAGAGATACCCAGATTTGGTGGCTCATATATTGAATGGCAATCATTTAATGATCTTAGTTAAAAACCGGACTAACAGGCGAAGCAGCAAAAATGATTTCGCACATATCCTTGTCCAGCGATAATTATATTATGGCATGGAAAACCATAAAGGCTACATATTGAAATAATCGCTTGATCATGACCGGATTGCTGGATAAGTTGTTCAACCTGCCAACCATTCGTGATGATTCTTCACCTGACCTTAGATCCCTTTACGACAACACCAATATATATCTTCTGAGCATTGAAGCTATGAAGATAGATATTAATGATTGGAATCCTCTTCTAGTTTACATGATTATCAAAAAATTGGACAAAACAATTCACTCATTATTTGAACAGTCTCTTGCGAATCCTCGAAAATTTCTTAAGCTGAAAAATCTTCTCGAATTCATTGAGAAAAGGTTCCAGGCGTTAGAGCTCTTAATCAATAAACTAATTGCAAAGGGTTCTTATGCTCTGTGCAATAAAACCCAAGCCTTATATGCATGTGAAAGCCTATTAAAGATGTCACCAAAAACTAGATTCATCGAAATAAAAAAATTAATACCATTTATAAATTGTCTTAAGTCTGATCACACATCCGTGTCTGAATGTAGTTCAAGAGGGAAATGCGGCAAAAAACACAACACCTTGTTGCATTTTGAACAACAAAGTAAAAATGAAGCAACAACAACCAATTCAAGACTTCCAAAATCAATTTTGGCATCAACATCAGACTTGGTAGAACACCCAGTTGCATTCAAATAAAACTTATTATTATTTATTATTATTGACAGGCTAAAAGAACACCGCGACCTAAAAGATCTATTGTGCAGCCTCGTACCCAACTAAAACAGTCCTAGACTGTTTATAAATCTCGTAACTGCTGTGGGCTTAATTTTAACTAGGTGATTTGGAGATATGAACCCACTGCCTAGGTACTTATGTCTGCGTCTTGCCACCGCTGGGCAAGTGCATAGAATGTGTTCTGCCGTTTCCTGCTTTTCTTGACAGAGTCGACAAGAATCGTCTTCTACCACGCCTATTTTCTTCAGGTGGTAATTTAGTTTACAGTGTCCTGTTAAAAGTTCAGTGTATAGTTTGATGTCATTTCTGCTGAGGTTTAAAGAAGCATCTACCCTTATGTGTTCAGGATCAATGAGTAGTCTCGACTGCCGCATGCCTTTTTGGGCTCTCCAGTAGTTTAGCAGACTTCGTTTTTCCTGTTCGCACAACAAGTTATTTGTGAAGCTACTGTTTACCCCACAGAAGGGTTCTGGGCCTATAAAGGCAGTGTCTGCACCCTTTTTTGCTAAAGAATCTGCCATTTCGTTGCCCTCATGTCCCTCGTGTCCCGGTACCCACATTAGCGTAACAGAGTTTCTCGCTGCTAGGGTATTGAGAAGTTTACAGCATTCCCAGACCAGCTTTGATTGGAATGAGAAGTTTATTAATGATTTTAGAGCTGCCTGGCTATCTGAGAGTATGCATATTTTGGTGTTGCGTGAACCCCTGCGTAGACATTCTCTAGCACATAACTCTAAAGCGTGGACCTCCGCCTGAAAAATGGAAGCTGTTTTTCCCATTGCAATTGCTTTTTGGAAATTTGGCCCTACAATTCCAGCTCCTGCACTGCCATCTTCCATTTTGGACCCATCTGTATACCACAACTGAGAGTCCTGTTTTATTGTTATTTCCTTGTTTCTCCAAGCTGAACGGTCACTGATGACCACTTTGAATTGCTTTGAGAAGTCTAATTTTCTGTCCATTTTGTCGAAGACCATGAGGCACGGAGAATTCCAGACAGTGTCCAGAATTTTTGCGTGCCCCGAAAGGTTGCCTTCTTTAAGATGGGCTAGATTAGGTAGCCTTAGGGCCGCGCTGGCCGCCATCCTTTTAACTACAAGGTGTAGAGGAGTCGGTCCAGTGATCACTCCCAAAGCTAGTGTGGGGCACGTTCTCATTGCTCCCGTCACACTCAAACAGGCTATACGGTGAATCTTGTTAAGAGTCCTCTGAGCTCCTGTTTGGTTGACTTTTGGCCACCATACCAACGACGCATAAGTAATCATTGGTACTATTATTGTTTTATATGACCACGCCATCATTTTTGGCCGTAGTCCCCATGTTTTACCGTACAACCTCTGGCAAGCATAGGTTGCTCTTAAGGCTTTACTAGTTATGTATGATAAGTGGTTTTTCCAAGTTAGAGTTTTGTCCAGGATTACTCCCAGATATTTCATTTCATTGGACATTGTTAAGTTTGTGGTCCCTAAACTTAAGGTCCCCAGATTCAGTTTCCTTCTTTTGGTGAAGGGTACCACGTTTGTTTTATTCGGATTTATCGATAGTCCTTTCTCCTGACACCAGTTTTGAGTGATATCAAGAGCTAGTTGCATGCGATCTGTTATGGTAGAGTCAAACTTGCCTCTGACCATAATTACCAAATCATCCGCAAAGCCCTGAACTTCGTATCCGAGGTCATTGAGAGTTTGTAAGAGCTCGTCGATAACCAATAACCATAGGAGTGGCGATAGGACGCCCCCCTGGGGCATCCTTTGGTTGACCTGACAATTTGCTTTGCTGTCCCTGTTTCAAAGATTGTCGTTCTGTTTTTCAGCATATTGAGAACCCATGTTATGATCAGTCTTTGTATACCTTTCCTGTTCATCCCCTCCTCAATTGATCTGAAAGTAGCATTGTCAAAAGCCCCCGTAATGTCAACCGATGTACAGAGAGCTATTTCTTTACCCTCAAACGCCTTTTCAATTTTGCTTGTTAAGCTATGTATGGCTGTCTCAGTCGATTTGCCTGATTGGTAAGCGTATTGTTCAATATGAAGAGGAGAATCTTTAAGATAAGTTTCCCTGATATATTGGTCCAGAATTTTTTCCATAACTTTTAGCAGGAATGACGTCAGGCTAATGGGCCGATAGGCTTTTGGCGTGTGGTCCGCCTTTTTGCCTGCTTTCGGTATGAAAGCCACCCTAGCCTTCGTCCAAGGTTTAGGCACTATGCCTAGCTCCAGGCTTATCCTGAAAATGTTTGTTAGCACAGGTGCTAATACATCAACACCTTGCCGAAGTAGGCACGGTTGTATATTATCGACACCTGGGGATTTGAATGGTCTAAAAGTGGAGATAGCCCATTTGGTTTTATTGACAGTGAAGATTCTGCGAGCCAGTGAGAGTTCCCTCCGTGTAGGCATCAAGAAACGAGTATTCTCGATGATTTCACTATCCTCTCCGCTAGTGGCACAGCCTGGAAAGTGAGTGTCCAACAAAAGCTGTCCCGTCTCTTCCAGGCTCTCCGTAAAATTTCCGTCAGGCTTCTTGAGTGTAGAAAGTCCGTTTGAGTGATCTTTATTGAGTGACTTCTGGAGTCGGGTAGCTGCTGGGAGGGTTTCAATCTCCTCACAGTACTTTTTCCATGAGTCTCTCTTTGATCTTCTCAACTCATTATTATAGGCCGTTAAGGCACTTCTATAAGATGCCCAGTCACCATTAGACTTGGCCCTATTAAAGAGTTGACGGGCTTTTTTGCGCAAAACATTTAGCTCCCCGCTCCACCAGGGTACGTTCCTAGAACGTTTCTTCACAACTAAATTGCAGCTACTTTCAAAAGCCTCGATTATTATATTATTTAATTTGTTAACTTCAAGATCTAGTTCCTGAGAGTTACTTATTTTTTCACTAAGGCACGCAATATTTTGCTCTAAGTAAAAGTTATATATCGACCAGTTGGTCTTCCTAACATTTCTCATTTCGAAGGTGCCTCCAATCTCCCCCCCCCAGATCAAAGCAAATGTACCTATGGTCCGACAAGGAGACCTCATTAAGCACCCTCCAATTAGAAATGTTATTTGATATGAATGCGCTAGTTAGGGTGAGATCTAACACCTCCCCCCTTATCGCATTCATAAAGGTAGGCTCGTCACCCCTATTTACCACCACCAGATTGTTTGTTGTAATAAAATCAAGAAGTGACTCACCTCGCCCGTTCGTGTCCGTGCTTCCCCATACCGTGTGGTGCGCGTTTGCGTCGCAGCACACCACCCACTGTAGACTGCGAGTGCGACAGTACTCCGTAAGCTGCTGGAGCTCGCGCGATACCGCGTCCTCTGTGTCGCCAGGTAAGTACATGGAGGCCAGGACTACCGTTCTCCTCCCTTTGGCACTAGGCACTTCTGCCTGTACTGCCACCAGATCGCGTTGTAGAAGCTCTGAAATTGGGAGGAATTTAATATTTTTGTTGATCATGATCGCTGCCCTCGGTCGGTCAACATTATTATCATAGATCAACTTACATGTTTTTGTCTGCAGACCATTTATGCGCCCATTTGTGGCCCATGGTTCTTGAATGGCTACAAAGTCCAGACTCTGGTGTTCCACCAAGGCACTGAGCCTGTAAGAGGCTGCTATAGCCCTGTGGAGATTTATTTGGAGACAGTGAAGCTGCTTCCAAGAGTTTTGCGTTCGTGATGGGGCCTGGGACATTATTTCCCAGACCGATCCTTGCGGATCTTACCACCCTTTGTGCTCCGCAAAGTTTCCGCAGCCTCCGGGTCTTTTCTCTCCCATTTCCTGAGCCTACCAGAGAGAGCAGATGGTCCTGGACGTTGGACACGTGTGTTGCCTCTCTCCGCTCTCGGTACTGGCTTTGTGAAAATGGGCCCCGTTTTCGGCTTCTGGCTACTCTGCTTTGCCCGCGCTGCAACAGATGTTGTTGGTTGCTCTTCAACACCAACAGCAGATTTTGCCCTGTTCCCCTTCAGTCTAGGTCGGAGCTGGGCACTGCCAAAGCCATAGTAGACTTTGTTACCCAGTGTGTCAACCCTTTCAGACGAGATGGGGTCCAGAGCAATTGCCAGCTCGACCTGGTCACCTTTTTGTAGGCGATGGAGCACCCGCCACTCGCTGACACTAATGCCCGAATTCTGCGACTCCACTTGCCCCAGAATTCGGTCATTTTGCCAAGATACCGAGCCGGGAAAGTAGCCAACGAAGATCTTGGCCTTTGGCACTTTTGCCTCGTCCACCACCTTCAACTCAGCCCCCTCCCATGGCTTCATGAAATAAAACTTCATTAGCAGCATCATCACGAGGCTCTTACGTCTTCCTGGCAACAACGATGGTGCAGGTCAAAAGCAGGAGTGGCAATTTTAACAACTGTACGGCAATACTATATTCCGGAAATCAGTTGAACCTCAGAACATCAAGTTTTGCCAATAAACTCTCGCTTAAAACAACAAAACATTCCCTCAATATAACTGGCATTGGAAACAACAGACCAAGAGCAGGAAACCGCACGAATTTAGTGATCGCATCAACTACTACTGGTTTCACGGCAAATATTAGAGGGTACGTTATTGACTAAATAACCAACAATCAGCCAAGCAGTAGCATCGACATTAGTAAATGGAAAATTCCGAAAAATATAAAATTAGCAGATCCGACGTTTCACCAATCTAATCATCGGGGCTGAACTTTAGTCATCATTATTGCCAATCGGTAAAATAAAAATTGAAAAAATCTACCCACCTTGCAAAATAGTATATTTGGTTGGGTAATAAGGCTACTGAAAAGGAGTTTGATCAAGCATTCTGCGGCATCGGATGTGAGGACGATGAACTAAACAAACAAGTTCCCCGTTTTTTGGGAAATGGAGGAGGTCAAAACTGAAGCTAAACTGCTAACGGAAGAGAAAAACACATGTGAAGAAAACTTCAAGAACACGACAACTCGTAATTACGAAGGCCGGTACATGGTCTAATTGACACTAAAATTATATCCAATCGCACTTGGAAATTCAGGCAACATGGCCATTGAGCGCTTTAGATCATTGGATGTACGATTCAGAAAAGGTCCATTGCTGAAGGAAGCATATACAGCATTCATCAACGAGTATGAAAATCTTGGACATAAAAAGGAGGCAATACTTTCAAAAATGTATTGATTCTGACCTACAAATAATTATTTGGATGGAATCCGAGGATCATCCATTTAAGTTCTATCGACTCAAAACTGTAACATATGGTACCAAGAGTGCCGCATATTTAGCAACCAGATGCCTTAAACAATTGACAGAAGACGAAGATGAAACTTTTCCACTTGCTGCTGCAGTAACTCTTAAAGATGTTTACGTTGATGACTTCAAGATGTTTACGTTGATGACTTTAAAACCCTAAATGAAGCACTGAATACACAAATCAAATTAAGCCAAATGATGCAACAGGGACGACTGCAGCTTCGGAAGTGGTGCTCCAACTATAAGGCCTTGCTACAAAATCTACAACCAGACGAGAGCGGAATTAATTTATATATGCCAACTGATATAGGGCAGTTCACCAAAACTCTTGGCTTAATTTGGCTTCTACAATCGGACGTATTTTTCATCAAATCAACACGGCCACCACCAAAATAATTCACAAAACGTTCCATTTTAGCAGACTTTTCACAACTCTTCGATCCACTTGGTTTTGTAAATTCAGTAATTCTAGTAGAAAAAATATTTCTACAAGAATTTTGGGACATGAAACTGGATTGGAATGCTGCCCAACCCCAAGAATCTTATTATGTATAGGCTTGAATTCAGGAACCAACTTCCCGAACTCGCGAAGTTTTTGAAACCGATTCCATTTCAATACAACTGCAGGAGTTCTCGGATGCTAGAAAGACCTTACGGAGCCTGTTTCTACTTGAGGTCTGAGGATAGTAAAGGAAAAATTGTATCACGCTTATTGTGCCCAAGGTCTAGAGTAGCCCAAAGGAAAAAATAATTATAGCCAGATTAGAACTTTGTGCAGCAAAACTACTTGTGCAACTTATTAAACAGGTTCGAAAGGCATAACAATAACAATCGATGAATTTTTTTGTTGGACAGATTCAACCATAGTTTTGTCTTGAATTGCACCGCCATCTTCTAATATGAACATCTTCGTGGCAAATAGAGTAGCAAGCATTCAAGACCTTACAACAGCAAATCAATAGAAGCACATAGCCGGACACAACAACCCAGCTGATGTACTATCAAGAGGACTTCTTCCAGAACAAATTTGGAATTTATGGTTTCATGGACCCACATTCTTCCAGTGTAATGAAGGAGATTGACCCATTCAACCAACTATCGTCCAAAAATGGTCTGAAGAACGAAGAAAAGAGAAAAAAATTCTGACAACCACAGAAAATCCTGCAATCATCGAACAAACTAATTCCTATAACAAATTTAGACATTTCCAACGAGTTGTCGCCTTCATGCAGAGATTCATAAGTAATTGTCGGAAAGAAAAACTTAAAAGAATCACATCCAAACAACCAACTACTGAAGAGCTCGACGATCCATTAGCAGTAATTCGCAAACATATTCAAAGACGAGCTTTTCCATCAGAAATGAACAATCTTAGCAAAGGTAACCAGTTACAAGTATTAGTCCACTAGCACCATTTTCCCCGTACATCAAAGATGGAATAATAAGAGTAGGAGGAAGGTTGCAAATGTCAAGGCTTCCATTTAACGCGCAGCATCACTCAAGTGCAATTGTAACCCTACTTGCCAAACAATATCATGAGGACAGGCTACACTTATGACAAATGGCCTTATAAGCAGCATTGAGGGGAAAATTTTTGATATTGAGAGCAAATGAAGTAACAAAATCAGTTTACAACGAGTAAAGAAATTTGACGTCGGGTTAGACCAACTACGAAATACCCTTTACCTTTTCTGGTGCATACGAGTTCAACAATGGTGATGTTTTCTTCAAAAAGGAGGAAGGAGCATTTACGGTAATTTTTGGTAGGGTACCTTGAAATGATTATATCGACCCCATTTCTTGTATATGGCTTTATAGGGTCCATATACGTACTAATATATAATTTCGTCCAAAAATATTATATAGGTCGTAAGTTATAATAATATGTGAATAGTGGGCGTGGCTGTAGAAATAACACGCCCATTTTTTGTGTGGTGTGTAATGTTAGTACCCGCAACCTTCCTGTGAAATTTCGTAGATAAATATTTAATAGGAAGCTTGTAATGATTTTTGGCTAATTGTGGGCGTGGCAGTTCTAGTATGATCTCCATATTCTGCACACACACTATTATGGACCCCATGTATATTTCTGCAAATTTTTATTCCGCTGGCATCAATACGAGCATAGGTAGGCTAATTTTAATTTTAGACCCGAAAGTTCCCTATATCAAAAGTGGGCGTGTCTTTTCTCTGATCAGCCCCATTTATTGCAGATAGCTTTGTAATGTCCATATGTTCCTTCCCGTAAAATTTCGTCCGTAAATCTCTACCAGATCTTAAGTTATTAATATTTGTTAATAGTGGGCGTGGTAGTTAATATATACCGCCCACTTTTTGCACAGTGTTTAGTGGGACCCACATCTCCATAACTGCCAAATAACATCAAGATTCCGTCAATTGGGCCGAAGTTATAGTCATTTTAAAAAAGGTGAAAGAAGTTCCTTATGTGGGAGGTAGGCGTGGTCTTTGTCCAAATCGGCCCATATAGCAATCTGGTTCTGTATCTTTGTCCAGACTATACTTTTGCAAAAATTTCTTTAAGATAACTCTAACGGTGTAGAAAAAAAGTGGCCACAGACGGACAGACGGACAGAAGGACGGACAAAATCAAAATTGCTTAGAGAGTGATTCTGACCATATCTGTATATATATGTCCATACCTACCACGCCACCTTCTTGAAATTTCAACACCTCTCAAAAGCACAAAGTTAGTATACCCTATTTACCTTTTTTAAAGGTAAAGGGTATAAAAATTGTCGAAGATATTTTGTGGCATGAGCCTCTGGAATCTCTCAGCTTATGGGAAGTTTTCCTGCAGAACGGGTACAGTCATCAAATCATTTCCAAATGTGGGCATTGATTACTGTGGACCATTCCAAATAGATTACATTATTCGGGGGAAGCGTCCCACAAAGGCCTACATTGCAGTGTTCATTTGCCTATTAACGAAATGTATTCACTCAGAAATAGTATCCGATCTCACAGCTGCCTTTATCAACGCTCTTAAAAGATTCTATTCTCGCAGAGACCTTCCAGCAAAAATATTTAGCGACAATGCCACAACTTTCAAAGGAGCTCAATCGGGTTTACAATAACTGCATACCCTGCTTAAAGATGAGAATAACGAAATTGAGAAGTACGCAACGGAAAAGTCTATTAAATAGATCAACATCCACGCTAACCTCACGTTGGAAGACTGTGGAAAGTAGCGCTCAGGCAAGAATAGAGCACCACCAGGCATCATTGGACTTCTTGTTTTAAACTTAATTTCCACAGGTTTAGCCCTGATTTCTAGTAGCAGCCTCGTTCAAATCACACCATTCCAACACAATCACAGGAATATACTTTGAGGAGACAGGCGCAATAAATCTGGCACATACTTGTTCACTTAAACCTTAGTTCATACTTCGCCGAACTTGAAGGCTATAAATGATGACAGACATTTGTAAAGAGACAAACGGTTTCGTTATATACTGTCAATCAACTATAGTACAGGTCAAACATAAAATCGAAGAGCTAGAGAGGATTAACGATATAATTCATCACTATCATCCACGACCCAAAAGAGCTCCATTGGAAATCATTGGCTCTATTCAGCACAGTTTGTTGAAGGAGAATTTAAACAATTTGCAAACAACGAAAATCATTTGCTTGAACTTGTCAAACGGCAGGAGTCGATGATTGAATCAACGCAAAATATATTTCGAAAAACAACCAGCCAGATTCAAACACAATTTGAGGCTCTAAGGAGACATTTTCAGAAGGTGGTACAAATTGAGATATTTACGGCCTTATCAGGATACGCACTTATACTGATGAACAACAATGAAAAGACACAAGCTGAAGTTCTAAGCATACTTACAGAATCTTATACAGGAAAACCCAGCACACAGTTGTTATCACCAAACCAACTAAGGCAACACATTTATTTAATACGAGAACAACTCCCGGCTACTCTCACGAAGAGTGCTCAAGGACAAGATTGTTTTTAAACTTCAAATTCCGCTTATCAATGTAGAAACATTTACGCTGGTGCATTTGTACTCTCTACCAACGCAGGTGGGGAGCAACTTTTTATTCCTTCAGCCTTCTTCAGAATATTTAGCCATTAACCTTCACCGAGACGCATTTTTTGCATTAACGGCAGCGAAACTAAACAAATGCCGCAAACTTTCAAGTTACAACTTCATATGCGGTCAAACTCATCCCATTTATTCTAAAGAGTCTTCCGTAGCGAAATAAGCCTTCTAAATGATAACGATCCAGATCTATCACTATGGAAGGTAATGGCAACCAGTCCTTCTCAGTACTGGATCCAGTTAGGGACTCCTGGACAATGGATTTTCTACGTTAAAACGACGTCAATAATCAACATCGTGTGCAAAATACGACAAGAAAGACGAGAACTATCAGGCAAGCGGAAACATCAACCTTGCTCCAGGGAGTATTATTCGCCACAGGACAATGACGATCAAGGCACCAAGCAACCTTGAAACTTCTTTAAACTCGACAATAACCATGTAAAGCATTTAAACAGCAATGATGTTGAGGCATCCACAAATGCAGCCTCACAACAATTCACCTAACTTTTTATCAGAATTCGACACTCAAAACATCAGGGAAGATAAGGTGTTGTTGAACATGGGATTGAACCAGCACACAACATACGAAACCTACCACCATATTCATCACTACATTTCAGTGTATCTCAATATAGCTGCCATTATCCTAATATCAATATACATTTATCGACGTATTAAATTTACTTTGCAGGTGCAATTGCTAGGAAAAGAGTTAGCACATGTTACCAAAAAGGCACTTAGCTATTAGAGTTTAAGATTTGATTTAATAAACACTTGCACTTCCACCACCAGTGGTAAGAAGTCCAAGAACTCCAAAAATCTACGATTTATGAAAAGAAATCATGAAGTCTAAAAATTGTATTCTTGTTTGTTCTGCAGATTCAATGGAATTAAATTCTTTCTAGGTTAAATTTTAGTCTTCCGGCCTTTCATTTGATGCAGTGCAACCCTTTGATATAGGAAAATTGAAAATGTTGGTACCGTTTTGCCCCGAATAGCATCGAACTTGACGACTGCGGAATGCAAGTGATTCTTTCTTTCGTTGCCGCTGTATCCCTTTGCACAGTTCTAAAAATCAAAAAACCACATCACTTCCCCCTTCCTCGGTGCTTGTTTGCTTTTGACAGTGTGAAGTGATTTTCTTTTGTTTTTGTTACAGTTTTTACATGGCACAAGAAATGCAGAGTTTGATTACCTCCCTCAACGAGGAGCTTTTGACACTATTCTGTCTGTATGTAGATGCTGCATGCATGTGGCCACATAATTGTATAGCATGAGCACAGACAACGTAGTCATGATTACGTTGTCTGTGGCATGAGATTGCAATTTCAACTTTCGAAATAGGCTTTTTGAATATATAAGTAAAGTTCCATTCAAAGTTAACCTTTCTGTATGTACTCACATACTATAAAAGAGACACTGAAAGTGCTGTTGCGATGTGCATTTACATTTTCATAAGGACAACTTTTCCAGTAAAACGTCGAATTTGTCATTTCTATCCATCCGAGTATATAGAACTGCTTCTTAGGGCTATTTTACATAATGGCCTACCCACGTTATCGTATATAATGGTTTTAAAAGTCAGACAAAATCAAATTGAGCAAGCATTTACAAGTATTTATATTTAACCTGGCGTTAGGGAAGGATCATATGATCAATTGTTTTGCTGTAGCACTCAAATATTAAATTGAGAAGTGACATTAAACAGAAGCGGTAACTGAAACAGAACAGAAACTTATTATTTCTAAAATGAATTCTGTTGCTGTTTGCATTGCTCGAGCAGCCACATAAAACAGAAACAGATACAGAATCGGAAGCAAAATTGTATATCATTTGTAGCGCGGACGATAGAAAATTTTGTCCTTATGCTTGTTGAAAATGTGAATAAATTACAGCGCGGACATGGAAAAAGAATTGGAGGTGTATAGTGAAGAATATATATGCAACGTTTTGTTAAGCTTTGCTAGAGGGCAAATAAGGTTCATTTCCTAACCTAAAAAAAAACTCAATAAAATTAGAGCAAAAATTTTTTTTTTTATTAAAGCTTACATAGTAAAAACAATTATTAAATGAGCTATACTAAGCAGCGTTAGCGGCAGGGGCTTTCGGCTGGCTGGTGCATGAGAAGTAGAAGTGGGTCAATATTAATAAAATATTGATGTCTGTGGTTTTCCAGTTCAGGACAAGAAGCTAGTAGGTATATCACGCTGACAGTTGACTCGCAAAATGGGCACTGGCTGAGACGACCACCATCCAAAAGGTGTGCGTTGGTGATGATAGTGTGTCCAATACGAAGGCGAGTATAAGGAGTGATGTAGTTAGCCGGAATGGAAGTCTGGTAGCAAGGTTTAGTGCGGTTAAGGTTGATTATGGAATAGTGGTGGTTGTACTTCACCCAATCAACCGCTATCTTGGTATGTCTCTGCTGAGCTATAAGGCTATGCATATCGCATAAGAAAATGGAGGTAGTTGTGGGAGTGTTGATAATTTCTTTGGCAGTTGTATCCGCAAGTGTGTTGCCAATAATGCCTAAATGGCCAGGCACCCACATGATTTTAAGTTTGTTTGGAAAAGCCGTCAGAATTTCTCTTATGCCACCAATCATGTAGTTAGAATTACTGCAGTTTTTTAGTGCTTGGAAGCAGGACGAGCTGTCTGTACAAATGACGTACTTTCCTTTATTTTGTTTGGAGTACTGAATTGCAGTAGCTTCCGCTGTGAAAACGGAACAAAAAGGGAATAGCAGACCATACGATATTGGCTTTTCTTTTTCTGTCACTACAGCGAAGGCTGTGTTGGTTGCTTTAGATCCGTCAGTGAAGACAAATTGCCAACCGGTCGATTTGAATATAGCTGCTACTTCCAAGAATCGGGCTTTATATACAGGGATTGGAGTGCTGGATTTAGGAAGATGCGCCAGGTCGTTAATGAATGATGCTTTCTTCAGTGACCATGGGGGGTAGTGATTACTCCAAGGTAGAGATATTTTAAACGGTAACTCAATTTCTTTGGCAAATATGGCGCATTTATAAATTGAGGATGAAATCTTTGGCGATTGTTTTCGTGACGCAGCTGAGTAAAAGTGCTTTTGCAGAGCGGAGTTAGGGCTGAGGATGAGCTTCGGATAAAGTTTACGAATGCTATTATATATATGTTATTGTTTAAGGAAGGAAGTCCAGATTCCGCCAGAATGTTTTTTATGGGTGACGTAGGAAATGCACGGCAGTATGGTAAGGTGCAGCCAGCATCTTAAGATTATTTTTCGCATGATGTCCATATATTTCTAATCCATAATTGATGATCGACAAGAGGAGAGCCCTGGTGACATTCCCGAGTAGAGTCGAGCTGATGAGCGAGCGCTTACTTGATAGATATTTAATAACATAGAGTCTGTCTCAACATATTGACAATGTTGTTTAAAAGAATACTTAGAGTCTAATACAATACCGAGGAACTTAAGGCTATTTGTACATGAGGTGTTTACATTATTAAAGGTAAGCGTAGGGATATTACAATGTCGTTTCTTACAAATATGTAGTAATTTGGATTTAGAAGATGAAATTGAAGCGCCCGAAGAACGGGACCATGTGGATAAGAGGGACAGGACTTCAGCAAAGGGCGACATAACCGTAGTTAAGTCAGAAGATTTTGAGAATACCAATATCTCATCGGAATATATATGATGACCGACATTGGGGAAATCAGATAAGCTAATGCTGATTTCGTCAAATGCGATAATAATGAGGATAAGCGAAAGGGGGGAACTTTGAGGACCAACCTTCCATTTGTTAAGCTGCCTTAATACAACATGGATACCAATCCGATCAAAATCTTTTAAAAAGTCTAATGAGAGCAACGATACATGATTTTTGCAGGACAATGCGTCAGAAACAAAGTAATCCAGGTGCAAGAGGGCGTCAATCGTTCCCTGTCCCTTCTTGAATGCAACCTGGTTATGGTGAATAAGTTTGTTCGTGTGGACATACCAGGAGAGCCTGGTAGCAATGATTTTCTCCATTAATTTACCTAGACACTGCAGAAGAGATATAGGACGGTAGCTGCTAACTTCGGACGGAGGTTTACCAGGTTTTAAAATGGGAATGACAGCGCTTGTCTTCCAAATAATGGGGTAGTTGCCAGTACTGAAGATGTTATTATAATGATTGAGAAGGCGGGAGAGGAGGAAGGGAGGGAGGTGCTTAATGATGGGGTAAGATATTTTATCAATCCCAGGTGTTTTACCTTTGACTGCTGAGAGTGCGGAATGGAGTTCTGGTAAAGATAAATCAGCATCTAACAACTTGGCCGATGGTGACAGGTGCGAAGGCGGATAGCGGGTGGAGGAGAGCAGAGAAAGTTTACTAGAGGAGAATTCAGGAGGGAAGCTAGGATCGGAGGAAGAGCTTCAGAAATTAGAGGCGAATTCTAGGGCTATATCTTGTGGATACAGTAGATTGACACGAGACGAGTTAAGGGAAGAAATAGAGAAAGAATATGTAAAACAGACAGCCTTTTTATGTCAGCCCAGATTTTTCTTGGGGAAGAAGAGGCATTGATTTCGCTGGTAAATTTTTGGAAGCAGAGAAGTTAAGCAGCTTTGGCTTTGCGGATTGGATTTTTTGTACTCGATAAGGCTTGAAGAGGAACGAGTGCGCTTGAATTCGCGCCATGCCAGTTGTGTGCGTTGTCTTAGTGTCAAAAGTTGATCGTTCCACCATAAGGGTGCTGTCTTGACTGGTTTGGAGGTGGATTGAGGCATGGATTGATTAGCAGCGGAACGGATGATTTTAGGGATTCCTGAATAACGTTTGGAGAGATGGGGAAGGATTTGGAGTGAATTATGCAGTCATGTTCGAACTTATCCCAGTCGGCCAAGTCAGTTTTAAAGCGAATTCTGGGTCTGAATAGGGATGTAGGACGGGACGAGGGAATTTTAGACAGGGTGGGAAAATGATCGCTACCGTGTACATCGTATATGCGGTACCAAGACGCTCTGGACAAGAGGGATGCAGAACAAACGGAGAGATCAATATGGGTAAAAGATGCATGAGTGGAAAAATGAGTAAGAGACCCATCGTTAAGAATATACTGTTGGAGATTAGGATGGAGTCTTCAATGATACACCCCCTGGAATTAGCTGAAGCTGAACCCCACAGAGGGCTCCTAGCATTTAAGTCACCTGCCAGTATGAAAGGATTAGGTCCAGGGGCAAGAAAGTTACTGAAATCTGTAGTTGAGAAAGAATGGTTGGGAGGGGAATAGGCACAGATAACTGAGATTTTGATGGGAGTTTGGATTTCTATGGCTAGAGAGGGTATATTGGATTGGAGGTGGGGAAGGGTAATGTTAGGTAGGTTTCTCTTCACAAGAATGGCAATTCCTTGTTTGCTAGTAGTAATGTGAGGGTAATTGTAGAAATGTTTAATGTAGGCTTTGGGGGTATGAGCTGAAACGTTCTGGGCGAGGTGAATTTCATTTAACAGCACAACTGAAGGCGTATGTGTTTTAATTAACAATTCAAGATCAATATAATTATTAAAATAACCGTTCATATTCCATTGAAGGAAAGAGGTCATACTAAAAAGAAAGAAAAAAGAGATATGAATATCTGGTTACATTAAATGTAGACAATGAATACGCCATTGTTTTTTCAATGAGGGTGAAAGTAAGCTATGTGCGTCAGGGAGGAGAAGATCTTGCGAAATAGTGGAGAGGGAGAAGTGATTGGTTTTAGAGGGAAAAGAGGGGGTGGAACTAGAACTGGTGGGGTGGAGACGGGAGAGAGCGAAGAGATAGAGGAAGGTAGAAGGGAGGAAATTAGAATTGATTTTTTGAGGTATCAGTCTTGTTACTAAGTTTTGATAAGGTAATATTGGAGATAGAAGGTTGGGTTTTGAATTTAGGAGTTATTTCATTGATATTGAGGGTTGATTTTTTAGTTACGCTGGCTAAAGAAGGAGTGGTATGGAGCTGATTTTTGTATGTTATGACTGCGTCACGTATACTGCATTTGGCAATGGTTTTGATTTTCAGCATTTCTTTTGGTTGCTGATATTTCGGACAATCAATGGAAGACAAAAGGTGATCACCAGCACAAAACTCTTATGCAATCAGTGGGCGAAAAGTGGTCAGGGGGAAGATTGCACGTTGCACAGGCTGGGGAATTGCGGCAGTGTTTGGCAGTGTGCCCCAGTAATTGACAGACTTTGCAGTGCATAGGATTAGGGTAATACGGACGGACATCAAAGGTTCTCCAGGCAACTTCTATTCTCTCGGGTAGGTTGTATTTGTCAAAAGTTAACAATATTGCGCCGGTAGGCTTGGGTGAGCCATCAAAAAATCGTGTAAACTTAAAAATAGATGAAACTCCTTGGTCCTTGAGGCCCTCAACTATCTCGTTTTCGGAGAGCTGACAGAGGAATTGGGCGTATATAGTTCCTTTGACTGAATTAAGGCTGTTGTGAAGACTGACGATTATTTGGCCAGCACCTGGAAGCTACTTGGCAGACAACAATTTTCCAGCAGTTTTTTTGTTTTTGACTAATAGCAACAGACTGCCGTCGCGGAGCTCTGAAATTTTTTTGACTTCTTTGCTAATTGTATTGATACCTTTATAAACAGCGAAGCACGAAAGGGGTGTGAGCGGTTTGCTGTCATCCAGCGATTTCATAATTAAATATTTGGGGTCATCCTTCTTGGCAACTGGTAATTCTGGAAATAGGTCCAACGGAGTCGATTTTTCTTTTTTGCTTTTTGCGTTGGAGATAGAAGGGCGATTCCCAAGTTTGGTGGCCCCGAGGCATTGCGAAAGCACGTCCTTTTAAATACAAATATGTAAGCAACCGGGTATGAATACAGCAATAAAAAGAGATTATAAACGTAAATACGAATCGATATAAGCAGAAATAAAATTAAAAAATTTAAATTTTTCCGATTTTGATTTTTCAGATATCTTAATAATATAATTCTCTGTTTTCAAAAATTATTTAATTATTCATTAATATCTATTTTGTCTCCTTCAAAGTACTCCCCATCAGACATTATACACTTGTGATAACGATTTTTCCAATCCTCGAAGCATTTTGAAAAATCATTTTTTGTGATCTTGTTCAGCTCCCCCTTCGATGCCGTCTTTATCTCCTCAATCGTGGCGTAGAGTCGTCCTTTCATGGACCTTTTCAGTTTCGGGAACAAGATGGCCAGGTCTGGGGAATACAGTGGCTGCGGCATTATTATATTGTTGTTCTTGGCCAAAAATTCACGCGCAAGTAATGATGTGTGAGCAAGGGCATTATCATTTTTCTTCTTCCACAAATCGGGGTGTTTCTGGCGGAATACTTCTCGCAAATTGCGCATTACTTGAAGATATTATTCCTTATTGACCGTTCTACCCTGCGGCAAGAATTCATAATGCACCACGCCCCTGCAATCAAAGAAAACTGTCAGCAAAACCTTCGCATAGACCCATGATTCGTCACCAGTTGTGACTCTCTGCAGCAAATTTGGCTCGTCACGGACAGATTCCATCAGCTCCTGAGCAATGTTAATGCGATGCTGGTTTTGGTCGCAATTGAGTTATTTTGGTACGAATATTGCGGCGACCCGCGTCATGCCCAAACTTTTGGTGATAATCGAATGACCGAGCCAATCAATATATTTAAGTCCTCAGCAACTGCTCTGACAGTGATTCGACGATTGGCCAATACTAGTTTCTTTACTTCATTAATGTTTTCGTCTGTTGTTGACGTCTTGGAGGGAGCAATATAATCAACTCTGGTAGCCACAGTTGAATTTACACAAGCTGTGCATGTAATGATGATATATAAATACAATTTGGTAGTAATGTATATTGTCTCTATATTAGTCTATGTAGAGAAAACGCCTGCAATCCGCACATATTAGTCACTGAGCCCCTATATTATGAATGAATGAATGAATGAAACAAAGAGGGAAAATGCACCTTGACCAATTTGATCTATTGTATTCCTCCTGCATGTATTCATTGCTCTAAAATCTCTGCCCTCGGGCCAGAAATACCCCAGACATTTCTTCCTACTGGAAGCTAAGGCTTCGCAGTTTATTTGAAGGTGCTCTGGTGTTTCTTCTGCCTCCGTGCAGAACCTACATGTTTTTACTGGTGAGAGTCCCAGCTTCTTGAGGTGGCTTCTTAAATGACAGTGGTCTTTGAGGTGTTTCTTAAATTGGTTTTGCTTAACTGTAGACATAGAGCTGCACGTTTTGAGTTGTAGTCTCCAATCATGAGCTTGGGATGTCTAAGTTTTGGTAGTGAGGCCCAGTGGCGTGATTTTCTGAATTTTTTCTCCTGTCTTAATTTATCTGTTATGCTATTTGCTCCTATGCCAAAGAATGGTTCAGGTCCAATAAAAGGCGATTCCGCATCATACTGTGAGTTTTCAATCACCAAAGAGGACGTTAATTTTTATAGATTTTCGGTATAAGTCTTATGGTTAGTTTTCCTATTGAAAAAAAGTTGGCCTCATAACAAATTGCATATTCAAAGAGACATGGTTAGTTGATAATCAGATATTTCTGACCCACCTCATTTTATACGAAATATGTCGAAATCTTCACGATTCATGCTTTGTATAGTTTATATTCATTAAATTGATCTGTGTGTTCTTGATGTTATCTTGTCTTTCTCGCAATAATTTTGCGCATTTTAAATTTCTATTGGATTGCTTCGGTATTCGTTGAAATAATTGAAACGGTTCTTGGCGGATGTATAATTATGTGTTCCATAAATTTGTGAATCATCGATATATTTTGCTATATGAGTTTTTTTTATTATTTTCGGTCCCAATCTAAAAATAATTTGATGTTTACTTTGGGTAATTTCTCCTAGAACCTGTAGAAACAGTTTTGAATTTAATGTTAGATTTAGTTCGTCTACGTCACCCATTGCGCTTCACACATATGGGAATATTTACTAGGCATCCATGCTATGAAATCTTTTTGCGACTGTGGTTGGCACTTGGCACAGTGCCACTGACAAAAGCTCTCAAAGAGTTATCTAAACTACATTACTTAAGTAATGTTGATTTATCTTATTTCCTCCTTTCTTTTGTGTGCGCGGAAGTCGGTGACTGCCATTGAAGCAATTCTAATTGTAAAAGCCGTTATTGATGTAATCATTTAAGTACAGAACATGATTAAATTGAAGAGTGTAGCAAATGATAAATGAAAGAATATGTATGCACACTCTCGTATATTGGCACACACGGAAGAATAGAAGCTCAAGCATACGTGTTTGTGTGCGGTTTTAAAATGTATGGTAGCGTAGTAAAAGTGGATTAGTCAATATTGGTGATGAAAACAGTCATATATCATACACCCCCACACTTTATGTTGATATTAGCAATAATAAAAGAAGCTGCATTGAAAGACATGCGTCAAAGGCAATAAATTGCTGTTTCTTCTCAATTCAGGTGTCGCTGTTGATTTCGACTGGCTTAGAAAGTCGAAAAAATAATTTTTTATAAAACATGAATGAAAACAAGCAACTGGAAAATTTAATTAAAATATGTCATATGCAGGTGAGTGGAAAATTTCTTATTCTACGTGCAGGCACTGAAATTTGACTTTTGAATGACTAATAAAATGAATTACAGAACAAAGTTCACATTTAAATAAAATGCCTTGGTGATATTTAAGTAGCCTAACATTTGCATGACATTGTCAAATAGTAAATGTTTTGGGTTTGCTGTAACAAACAATATTTTGTTCGGTGATTGTCGTGTGATTCTCATTTGATTATGATATGTCCGGCAACTTTAATGTGTCAAATTATAAAAATTGTATTCCTTCATTACATGTAAAATGAAATTTATAAAGCCACCCTTTTCTGAACCTGACTTTTTCCTTCTACACTGACTTTTTCCTTAAAGGGTTTTTTAAATTAAATGGTTTAAATAAAACTGGTTTGCGCGTAAGAAATTATTTATTATTAGATAATATATCGATATTGCAGCGTCAACCGGTCACTGGAATGTCGCTCTTCTCTATTAGTCATATCGACTCCATATCTTAAATAGCACTCGTTAAAGCTCTCTTTGCTTCTTAAGATATTTCGTTCATCGCTTCATATCTGCTTCCGCCGTGAGAGCAATACTTACTGCCATCTTAATAAAACCACTGAGTAGGTCCTACTTTCATATATTATCAAAAATACTGTAGCCAATGTGCTCACCCTTCAGCGAAAATACCATGCCATTTTGTCAAACGGCTTGGCTGGATGCATGTGTCTTTATTGATTAATTGATTAGTACACTTCTGAATATCTGAATGTAGCCATGTGGATGAAATTTAATATCGGTTGACGTATTTCCATTCAAAAACAACAGCAACATAATATTCGTCGCTTTAATTCCGAAAATGAAAAATGTTCTTTAATGGACCAACAGTTCTTCCCAAGTAACACTATGTTCAATACGAAATTTGTATTTCTTTACCTGTGTTTTTAGTCTGTCCTGACCATTGGGTCTTGCGAATGGAAGCAAACGATGGAAGTCAATATACGTAAAGTGCTACATTTACAGCAGTCGGCGACGGAAGTGAATCTATTGTGGGAATATTTATATTTATTATTCAAGTGTTGCTGTTGCTATATCGTTCTTCCTAATGTTGTATGTATTAGGTGATGTTCTCTCTTTCTGTCATACTATGAGGCTTAAACGACAATGCTATCTAGTTTGTATGAAGGTTGTCCATCATGTACAGTAGAGAACTAACTGAAAAACAGATTATGACGTATGAAAACAGAAATGAAGAGCAATAGCAAGCCCGTCGGGAATTGAAAGCAGCAGTGATAGTTTGCGAAGCCGTTGTAGAAATTAATTAGTTAATTGTTTCCAATGAAACTACTTTAATTAATACTTTATGATCAAACAACGATTTGGTATTGATTGAAAAAATCCAGTGATCGAATGGGGAAACTAATTTTGGTAGCAACATTGTTAACACAATCGTTTAATAGGGTATTTTTCTTATAGAACTAGCATATGTAAGGAATTAAATACAGATCTAAATTATGCAAAGTAGTATTTCATATATTTACACATCTCCATACCATTGATTGTTTATATGAATCTATAGGCACTCCTAGTAATGTTCTCTTTAGTATAATAGTTTCACATTTTCCATTTTAATATTCTCACGAATCCTTGCAGCAGTGAACTCCCAACTAAATCACTGTCTTAGCTAGCAGGCATTTTTAGTTGCATTTTTGTCAAAACTTTCCGGAAACTAATATTTCAAAACTATCAGTGAATAATACAGCTGCACATGGGCGAGACAGAAAGTAGGAAAAGGATATCTGTCATATTTTCGATGTAATGTAATGTAAAGTTTATCCATGCTCGTTACTACATATCCTCGCAATATTTAATTGATATCATTGAATATAGCTTCCTTTCAGATTCGCTATGTCATCAGAGCCAATAATACTCTTACGTATTATTCGAATTTTAGTATCTACAGAAAATTACACACTGAGTAAGAGGGTTAAGTTTTATTTCGCGATAGCCTCTCATTGAATCTTCTTAAAATAAGTATTCATTTCTATTTTACATTTCAAATAAATTGCTGCCACACCTTAAACCGCAGCTGTACAGACTAATTAAACTGTTGCTGTTGCTATGCAACTTGAGATTTCTGCTCCATTCTGGACAATCAAGTGTCAAGTTTATTCAATTGATTTCGCATTTATGTGGTTCTTGGACAGAATTTTGCATTTTTTGGTAGCCAATTTGTTGCTGTGGTCGCATGTCGACAAGGATACAGACCATGTGTGATTTTATTGTTCTACTTGCAGGAGATAAGCGGCGGGCATTTACAACAATTGAGGGTTCAGCGACACCTTTTGCTTGGTAAATTGAATGGAAAAGGTCCTTTCCTTTTTATCGACTGACATCTGCCGTTGGGTTTGCTTGAAGTGTGGATTCAAAGCCCATAGCGACAGACTCTGAGTGGTTATGTACAATTTGAAAAATATTAAATATCCTGAAACATTGTAACAAGTGAAATAAAATTAAATTGAGGTCCGGTATATAAATAACATATGATTAAAAGTGCATGTGATTATATTTGCCCTTAAAGCACTTAAATTTAGTTCTGAGCTGAATACAACTGAATAGAAGTAGCAATAATCTATCATCAATGTACGATTCTCTATAAATATGATCCTAGAGCAATGTTGGCGGTAACATAAAAACATTGATCGCTGGTGGCACATTTAACTGGAACAGAATTGGGGTAAATGTGTACTTTATAAAATGCTTCAATACAATAGATAAGAGTAGATGTACGGGTATTGGTGAATTGAGTATTTATTCAGTAGCCATATTGTTCCGAAATTTTTTATTTTTGTTTAGTTCAGAACGTCATGTATTTCCTCTGCTGTTTCCTTGTCTTCAGAAAATGCTTCATACAAAACCTTGCTATTTTAAGCTTGGAGTCCTGGCATAATTTGCGTTTGGATTCTGTTTGGTTCCATGAGTTCTATGGACAAAATTTCGTTTTTGTTTCCGTGCAATATTATTTTTTTTCCTGCATAATTTATAGATTCTCCTACGTGAGCTTTTTTTAAGACCGCTTAACAATTTGAAGTCAGAAGAATCATTGATAAATACTCCCTTTGCCATTTCTTTCACACATCTGACATCATGGGTTTGTTTTGTACATATAGACTTTGGGCCGTTCTAGACTAATTTCAGGTTAATATCGTATGTGTTCATAGTATACTAGGCATGCTTGTCCCCAGAATGCATAATTTTTTGATGTAAAATTCTTAACATACGAGTAGTCTTAATTACAACAACCTCTGTCAAGAAACAGGCTTATCAGAGCTCATCTTAGCAAAAGTGTACATAAAATCAGTGGCCCACTACTTCATATGTTTCGGTTTACCACAGATAACAGTTGCATAAAAACTTTCACCTGTTCTCATATGCTTCATTTGATACTCTGCAATTATGCAGAAGTTTTATTTACTGAGATATTTATCGATTTTAGGGACGGGATTTAATCATTCCATAATATTTTATTTCCTTAGAGCCATCAGGTCTTCAGAGTGATTCCATTATCTTTTTCAAACAACAGTAAAACTTTTAAAATTTTAATCCACATACAACCATTTAAAAACCAGAATTTGATGAGAATCATATTCAGACTAAGTCCACTCGGGGATCAGTGTTCAAAAGTACGAAATTGAGAGTCTTCATAAATTCCTATCCAGGCCAGTTCTTTATGGGCTGTGCAAAGCTTGCTACTTCCCTGTCTGTGCTTATGTTTTAGTTGAGTGTCGACAGCTTGTGGCATCTCAAACAACGACGCGAATATAGCAATTTAGGATAGGCAAACTGGTAGCCAAGTGATTGATATTGATTGTCGGCATGTGGCATAGAGTCTAGTCATGTGGCGTTAAGTGATTGCAATAAATACCAACTGAACTATTGAATATTTCACTTTGCAGTTGTTCACACAATGAAAGAGTAATCCCCACGTAGTGACATTTTGTACTGCTATGTTGGTTTTATAAATTCGCATTAGTTTTTTATGAATTGAAATTCAATTATTTTTTGAATTTTTTGTGCATAGGTGTGGACAATTTTGCCAGGAAATTTGTTGACATGCTGATGAATTCACATGACAGGGTGAGCCTTAGAAGCTTGTATGGATACTCTAGTGCAGACTGGTCAAAAATAAGTTGCCCTTGGGGATAAAACGGTTGCACGAAATCCGTCCACTCCACGAATTTGGAAATTATAGCCACTCTGGTGAAGCACTGCCGCTGAAGGCATTCGTTCTCATTCCATTCAGAATTCAGATGTGAATTTTAGTGCAAATGTCCGTCAAACTTCTGAACGCTGTAATATAAAATCAGTCTGCAGGCACTTCAGCCTGTGTATTTCTCAATTCCAAAAATTACAAATTGGGATAAACAAAGAAAAGAGAGAAATCGTTTTGCAAATTTTTCCTTGTTTTCAATATTGCTTTCAAGTGTTGTTGACACCACAGAAAATTTCCATAAAAAGTATTCTGCTTCTAGAAAAACCATATTTTTTGTTCCATAATTCCGCATGCCATAAACTGTGGGATTTGCGCGATATTCAACGCTTGAGAGAATTGTGGCAATAAAACAAAAATTAGTCTTGGATCTGTAAGCAAAATGGCGTCTAATGTCACACAACAGTAGTATCTGTAAAGGAAGACCACACATAGCCGTATCTATTCATAGATGAAATCTCAAGCGCAATATTAAAGTTTACAAGTGGAAATGGCCTCACTAAACCATCAGAGAGTTTTGGTACAAATTTTACTTGTGTTTTCGAATAAAAACGACATTTACGAAGAAAATATCAACTTTTTCTACTATTTCTTGGCTTATAATTAATGTTACATTAATCTAGCATGACTTCCAATGAGCTCCTAATCAAATGTGCTGACTACAAATTGTTTAATGTCTCGTTTGTTTTTCCTCTAAATGTTATTTTAAAAAAAATATCGTTAACACAGATGATGGTAGGATACGGATATGGTTTCATTAGATTATGCCATTTATTTTCAGAGAGAGCAATGAAAATGGAATGGTATTTTCAGATAGAAAATATTTCGTGACTCGAATTATGCAATTGCTTCAATTTTATGCTAATGAAAATTTGGAGTAGCACCGAAAACATTTTCATACCATATCTAAATCATTAAAACATTTGCGAAATTTCTGACGCTCTTCTACAGTTGTCAAATATCTGGACCATAACTCTTTCTTATGTTTATCCAGAAAATAGGACTCAGGAAATAACTTTAAATTCTTCTTGGGGGTACAATAAAATTAAATCTCGCTGTAGAATTATTCCCATTACAATGATACTAATAATGGAATAATGGATATATATATATATATATATATATATATATATATATATATATATATGTTTATATATATGTTTATATATATATATATATATCACACATCCGCACTCAAATATTTGTAAATGTATTTGTAAATGTATTTTGCTCACTCAATTTCCGTGGTTGAAGCAAAGACAATATACAACTCTCAACTCAAAGACAATAAATACTCTTTGGTTGAAGATGCTAACGTGCATACCTTGTGTAGGGAGTACCCCACTCTTCTCGCAGTTGGCGATGTTGTGACGGGCAAAT
Organism: Clusia tigrina; assembly: GCA_920105625.2. Classification (NCBI taxonomy): domain Eukaryota; kingdom Metazoa; phylum Arthropoda; class Insecta; order Diptera; family Clusiidae; genus Clusia; species Clusia tigrina. Next base: position 370,880,458 of record OV050030.1, read on the forward strand.
ATGATTTGCTAAAGTTTCGCATTCAAAGCATTTCGTGTTTGAATTCCTAGCTGCAAGGAATTCCTCGTAATCGCGTAATCTGATGTGTTGGCGCTATTTATGCCTTGCTGTGAGTTTTGCTGCTCGTGTTCATTTTCTATGACGAAATCATTAACACAGAGCTGCAAACCAAGCGAGGTATGGAATCAAGCAGTTTACTATATTTGTATTTAATTGAATTAACACACACCCGAATATGTACTTTGTATGCAAGCACAAGCGTTAAGATGGAGCTGGGGCCACAACTAAATATTTAATAATTAATTTAAATGTGTACGGCAAGTTTTAAGGTGTATATCTCCCTGCTTTATGCGTTTACTTAGAAGGAAGGATTTCTTGTATTTATTTATTTGTGGTGTCATTTTGAATCTTAATAATGCCAGGACCAGCGGTTGCCTTAAGGCTTTTGTATTCTCTATTGAAAATTATAGGCAATAACTATTTCGTTTGCTAATTACACTTACAGACGAATCACAACGATGTCAAAGAATTGTCTTCCTGTGTTCTATAAGCTAAATAATTATTTCGAAATGTGGCATTTACAGCAGGAACAATTCTTTATTTCCTCATGTTGTTCATAGAAGTTCAAATAACTGTAATCCATTACTGTTTTAGTAGCAGTGTGAATTTACTTTAAAATGATCTATTTTAAACAGATCTCCTATTGCAGATATTTTAATGAAATTAGAAAAGTTGGTACATCATACATCGTGGCATAATAGTCGTTGATTTCATTCGCTTTTATGATACAATACGATGTCTAATTGTATTGGAAGATTTGTGGAAGTGGTAGATTTACAGGTCATTCGCGTAAAGAAGATATTTAGTTGTAGAGAAATAACAATGTATTTCATTAATGCTTAAGTTCAGTAGAAGTTAATTCTGAAAATGGCAATCTGGAAGATAAATTCTGAAAATGGCAATCTGGTGCCACATTGACAACCACAACAAAGCGAGGTCTATTTAACTAGTAGAATTTGAAAACAAACAAAAAGACAGAGGGAAACCTATTTGTTGAAAGTGAATTTTATGAAGGTCCACATTGCCAGAAAAAATAGTTCAGACAATAAATAGTTCAAAAACACATTGGTACTGGAATTCAGACAATTTGTTTAGATTTTTTGCAGTTTTTCCAATTCAGTCCTCAGGAGATAGGATGAGATTCCAGTTCATAAATTTACAAAGTTCAAAACGCCCTGAAGAGAGTGTAATTTTTTAGCACAGTTTATTCGGTTGGCTTTAACTCTGAGTTGCAGAACCTTCATAAATAATCCGAACATTTGAATGAAATCTATATTAAAATTTGTTCTTATATGACTTTGATGTAAAAATTTGGAGTGGATGGACTTCGGGAAACACCATGCTGCTTCTTTCAACTTCAAGCTTATTCCGGCACTTACTACCATTTTGATTATATGTCTGAGCGTGCTGAACATCCTCTTTACAAGTTGAAGTGGCGTGATATGCAGGATCCGTTTCTGCGATTGCTTGTACATTTCATAAAATTTGCCGAAAACAAGAGTGTAAATGGAATAGTAAAAATACTGTACATTTCTTAAAATTCTAGTAATGCAGTGAAAGAGAAATTTTCATGCCAAAAAGGACAACAAATTCCATTCACTGGATTAAGCTGCATTTCAACTATCCACAAATAATATACATATTAATGAAAGGTGGTTATGATGTAGCGGAATTCAAGAGTGAAAGAGTCGCTGACGTGTAGACATTTTTTGATCTGGTCGACATAACAGAGTGCACCATTAGCTTGGTCGACCGGCCACTTTGTCACTGTCAATGCAACACTTGTGGTTGCTGGAAACGTTTATTTATACAGCAAGTGCTAATCACACACGGTTGAAGGCTGCAAAGAGCCTTCGCACGTCACTGCTCGACCAGAGTCTGGCCATGTATATGAGTCAATTATTAAATACTCCTCAGCACGCATGTGGGTTTTTAGGCCTATGCCACTTCTGCCCCCATCTATTCAGGTGTATGATTAATGTAGGTAGGAGAAACAGCTTTAATATGTGCCCTACGCTTTCACACAAACGCTGCTGACGTGTACTTCTGGAATACCTCATCTGATGTCGGCGATAATTCACCGCCCTCCAAAGTATGTGCATAAGACTGTTTTTGTATGCACTGTGTGTATGTGTGAATTACGTGTATTTGCGGAGCGTGATTTCTGAACTACAAAAGGAAAGGTAAATTGCAATTTTGAGCAAAATCATTTCGGTTGGTGGACTTTAATTCCTGTACATGAGTTTAGGAAACAAAAAGATGGATATAATCATGATGTATTGAGTTGCTTTCGTTCTCAATTTTTATATGTAAAATTTTTGTTTTCTTAGAAGTTCAACTAAATAAATAAAGAAGATCAAGCGAATAAGCTTGTAGCGAAAAGTGGACATAATTAATTCTAAGGTCACAGCTAGAAAATTACTTTCGGTTTTAAAATATAATAAATAAACAAAGATAAATTAGCTTTGGAACAGAGATATGAAACTGTAATTTTGTTAATGGGTATAATAAAATATAATAAATAAAAGATAGAGTAATTTAGGCTCTATTATTATTATTATTATTATTATTATTATTATTATAATTATTATTATTATACCTTGGACCATAATTAAATATATATGCAAGTGGTTGGTGAAATGAGTACTAGCATCAAGGTATTTGCCACGCAGAGAAACAAATTGGTAATTAACCTTTTTTATTTGAATTCGGAACCGCACTAAATATGTTTATATAAAAATCATAAATATAACAAATGGAAATTGTGGCGCTCGTTTCGGTGGAAAAAACATGTATTAATGAATACAAAAAGGGAAGTAATTAGAAGCATTATCTTATTTTTAATACAATTATAAATGAAAGTACTCGCAGAACGTGACTTCTTCAACCTAATGCTGGAAAAAATCATCTGCGCAGCGGAATTGAATCACACTGGCACTATTTTTAATAAGAGTGTCATGCGTTTGGCATATGTAGATGATATTGACATCATTGGCCAGCGGTGACTGCTGCGTAGACTGGCCTGTCAAAAGAAGCAAAGCGAGTGGGTCTAAAAGTGAACGAGGGTGAGACGAAATACATGCTGCCAAAATATAAGGAGTCCCATTGTCTTGGACATCACTTTGCTGTTGACCACTGCAACTTTGAAGTTGTGAAGGATTTTGTCTACGTAGGGACCAGTATCAACACCACCAACAACATCAGTTTGGAAATCAAACGGAGCGGATCAAAACAAGCAGGCGTTAGGCACGTTTGAAAGACAAATTCTCGGAAAAATCTTTGGACCTATATGCGTTCGGGGGAGTATCGGATTAGATGGAACGATGAGTTGTACGAGCTATACGCTGATATTGACATAGTCGATCGAATCGACCCAGCGGCTACGATAGCTCGGTCAAGTCGTGCGGATGGATGAAACTGCTCCAACTAGGAAAGTCTTCGATTCGATGCCCCATGGTGGGCGACGCAGGAGGGGAAGACCACCACTGAGATGGAAAGACCAAGTTCAGAAGGACCTGTCTGGATGCGGCGTTTCCAACTGGCGTCAGCGTGTAGTTAGCAGAGACGACTGGCGGAGGCTAATTATGCGGCATTGACCCACTCGGTGTGTTCGCCAGCTAAGAAGAAGAAAAATACGTAATTCCACCTTGCGCTGGAGTTAGGACTTACATTCTTGGAAAATCTTTGAAGTGATTAGTACGTTTTCCAGAGCCTTCAATGCAACCTGACTATTACTGAAGACTCTAATCTGTTTACTGCGCCATTTCTTCTCAATTATCCAGTCCCCTACTTTCAGGATAGCAAACACTTTCCATTGGAATACCATTGCCATACCCCATAGTCGAGAAGCGTCTGAAATATTCAGTCAGATGCAAGGGTCAGTAAGGCCCCAGATCCTTTTTCATTTTTGGAGCCGTCAATGAAGAAAGTTGTCGCCAGGCCTATAAGAAATAACTCTGGATCACTCCATTGCTCCCTTGTGGGGAAGCTAACGTTTTACGTTCTTCCAAAGGAAACCCTAGGTATAAATTATCCAGAAACAACAGGAATTGTTCTGACAGTCTCTTCAATATCTCTCTCCAATATCCATATGACTATAGTCGATATGCTGATTTCATCGCTTCCTGTTGATACATTCGATCTAGTACTGGCAAGTTCAACAAAGAATTTAGATCATCACCCAAACATGTCGACTTAACCACATCTCTGCCCCACCAGAATACAGCAGCATACATGATTATTAGCCTGATCAGTGCTGTGTATAGCCAAAATACAACAGCTGGTTACAGACCCCAAGTTTTGCTAAATGATCTTCGGTACTGCCCATACACTTCCTGTGCCCGAATAACATTCAACTCCACATGCGTCTTCCCGATGAGTTTCCTATCAAGAACGGGGTCTATATATTTTACTTATTTGAAAATAATAATATATGCACCATTTAGTACTGATAGGTTAAGCCCTTACAGTTTTCTCTTTTCCTGATGCAAGTGCACATACATCATCTGTAAATACTTAGCTGTGTATTCACAAAATCAGAGAGAGTAACCCACCCTGAGGGCATACTTGAGCAACTTCTGCCACAGTGCAATTGTCGTTTCTCTCCTCAACGGGTAATAGCCTCTTTGATAACATGAAATGGGTACACTTTACAGCAGTTTCGTCCACCACATTGCTTCTAGCAGCCGCGCACACAGAGTCGCAGGTAGCATTTTTAAATGTCCACTCAATATCCACAAATACCCCTATTGCGTATTCACCAGTTTCAAGCTCTGTTTCAATCTTAAACACTAAATAGTGCAGAGCTCATACTCATGATTTTCAGTGCAGAGCCCATACACATATATTTTCCTGCTCTTACTAGCATTTTTTCCTCTTCTGATCTCGCATTTGTTTTTATGACCTTGACCACAGACTGCGTTTAGTATGTTTATGGATAATGCATATTAATGGATTCTGGGCGGGCTATCTAACACTATCCCCGCTCTAATATACTTATCCACCATCCGATTCAGCCCTTTCACCATGAATGATGTTAAACTAATGGTCTAAAGTTTTTCGCTAGCATTTAGTCATCCTTATCCGGTTTGGGAATGAAGACCATCCTAACTTGTCGCCTAGCCTAGAGCAAGACAACTATGTATATTTTTTCAAGGCCTCATTTAGATTATCCCCTCTTCTCTTTAAAAATATTGAATAGACATTATCAGGGCCAGGTAACTTAAAGTAGTCAAGGGAGGAAAGAAAAAACTAGCAGTTTCATCTTTTGATTCTACTATTCAAGTTGTCAACCTCCGCACTATTGTCTCAGTCAGAAATAATTATTCTACCCTAGAAGTGGGTTTTTAGGAGAGTCTTGTAGGTTTTTTCCAATGAATTGGTATTAGAACTATCAGATTTGAGAATAGAATCTAGCTTCACTGTACGGTCCTACTGAAGCACCTTCCACAGTCAAGAAGATTCATTCATGTTATCAACTTTCTTCTTAAAGATTTTCTGCGCTATTCGATATTTAATCCAATCTTCTTCTTTTCTGGGTTTTAAAGCTCTACTCAGAAGTCTTCTGAACCTTTTACGGAGCTTTGAAAGTTCAGCATTCCACCAGGGAACTGCTTTATCCTGCCTGCTCATTTTTAACGGACACACTTTCTCATACCAGTCTATGAAAGTACTCGTTACCCGTTGGTTCGCCTCTTCGCCCTTCGGTCGAAATTCAATTAAGCAGTGATCTGAGATAGATACCTCTCCCAACACTTTCCACTGTTTTATTTGATTTGACAGAAATATATTTGTTAGTGTTAGATCAACCACATCTTGCCTTCTGTGCGTTACAACAGTCGGTTTGTTATCAACATTGTGTATCACTGCATCTGAAGACAGAATAAAATCCAACATCTTGTCTAAGCAGCGTGCATTTAATAGTGTAAAAATCTAGTCTATGGTGGATCTATCAAGTCTAATGCGCCATCAATCTTTGACACAGAATGCTCGACAGGACCCTTCATGCGATGGAAAGGAGACTGATTGTTGGGTCTCCTTTCTTTAGTATAGGACAAATCACGCTGAGATTCCAATCGTCGGGCATGCTTTCCTCTAGCAATATTTTGCTGATGAGTTGATGCACACACCTTATCAATTCATCGCCGCCGGCTTTAAACAATTCGGCTAACTGGCCATCAGCACCAGTTGCCTTGTTGTTTTTGAGTCGCTAGATAGCAACTCGTATCTCGTCATGGCTAGGTAGTAGAAAGTCCACTCTGTCGTCGTCGATTGGTGGTTAGTAGATTTGAGAAATGCTGCCTCCATAATCTCAGTGCGCTCTGCGTATCTGTAACCAGGTCTCCATTTTCATCTCTATGCTTTCGTGCATCCTTCTTGCCCTGATACATTTCGAGTTTCTCACTTGCATGTTGTTGCTACTCCCTTTTTTAAGTCTGAAAAGGCGCCTCTCTTCTTTTCTCTTCCTTCCTCTTTCCGGCTCACGTTGCAGCTGACTGCAGTCGCGTCACGACACGGCTGGTCGTACCATTGATTTTGGGGTTGTGGGCGCCAATGACTTCCTCCGCGGCAGCGCGTATGGAGTGGGAAATGTGCGCCCAGATTCCACCGGCGTCGTCGGTCACAACATGATCAATTCCATCGATCACAACATTCGCGTTTTTTGGTGCGGGGACAGCCAGGTGGCCTGTTGAAATCTGGTACTACTAACTGCTATGTTTGGCGCCGCGGCGAAAGCAATCAGTGTCAGACCGTTGTTCGAAGTGGTCTCATGGAGACTGAACTGACCGACTGTGGAGCCAAAGACACCTTCTCTTCCGACCATCGCGTTAAAGTCGCCGTGGACTATTCTTACGTCGTAGGCCGGGCAACGATCCTACATGTCCTCCAGACTCGCATAGAATTTATCCTTGGCTGCATCGTCCTTCTTCTCCGTCGGGACGTGCGCACAAATCAGGCTAATGCTGAAGAATTTCGCCTTGTTGCCGATCGTAGCCAAGCTTTCACTTACCGGTGTGAACCGGGAAACAAGATGGCGTAGTCTTAGGCTTACAACAAATCCGCATCCAAATTCTTCTAGATGCTCCTTTCCTATAGAGGGTCCGGAGATTCCATATCTGCAAATCATTGTCCGTTTTTAGTCTGTGGTGGTCGTTATTATTATTATTATGGGGGTTATTATCCGAGGCTGCATTTGTCTTCACAGGGAAAAATTATCTAGTAGGATCCAAACCCTACGCACAGTCCAAGTTTCAAGCCTAGAAGTGACCCCTCAGGTTTAACGTCTAGAAGAGACCAAGGGAGATTTGAGCAAGTTGCTTTGAAGGCGGTACCGACTCGCCATGACAGAGCCAGTCGCGGGTTTTGTGGGTTTCTCATTCAAGATGCAGCGCTGTTCAGCACTAAGTGCTTCCGCACTCTAGCTGTTCACCCGGTGCCTATCCGGGACCGTTTATTACCAACGAATCTTTTCGCGGCTAATCTCCATATCTGGGGCCGTTGACTATCCGCAACCTAGAAACTAAGCCTCGCAGTACTCCTCCCATATATTCTGCAAACCAGATTCCATCATTCCCTTCACATTGAACCATATTTCCCCATTTTAATACTCCTAACCCACAGAAACGCTCTTGGATTAATAATATTTGGGGACATGTATGAATCTTCGCATGCCTACTGTACAGTAAAACAGTGGACGATTTGCTATGCTAGAAGTTTATTTCCGTTAATGATTGTTTATGATAGAAATTAATTTTTCACCTTATCGCCTTTCTTATCCTAAACGCGGAAAAGTCTGTGTCCAAGATACAGGTGGAGACGGTATACGTATCTCGAGCTTAGGACTTTCAGCAAACCCAGGACGGTATCTACTACCATGTATGCAATTGCTCTACTGCCGGAAGCAGATTCTCCCCTGGTATACGAATATATTCTCCAAAGGTTTGTATTCAGTCCCGCGTTCTGATCACAAATACATGCGAGTATTTTGCGGTTTGCAGGAAAGGCCTGATATCCAATCACTGGCTCTTGTAGTTTTCGCAACCCGGCATTTCGGCCACAACTTTGGTCAGTTATTCGCGGGAAGATACATAAGCGCACTATACCTTAATAACCCCATTCTCCACGGGCATATTCTTGAACTTCGGTTTGTCCTTCGGCTAACCGATGGGTTTCCAAAGATAGCTGTTGACATAGTCTAGCTGCCCTTTCGACAGCAGACCATCTCGTTTGTCGGTATGTCGGTATTCTTGAGAATAAGTCATAAGAGTTAGACGAATGAGTATCATTTGACATCTTTTGGAGTCAGTCCCCCACCTTCTTTTTAGGTGGAGGCTGCATTGCACACATCTGGGTCGAGAATACTATTGACACCAGAAGAGTGTGTCATGGCAGACGATTTATCGTCTGTTTTGTCTAGCTCCACCGTTATCGTCACAAGCTTTGAAGTCGACGGAGTCTGAGTACTCGCTCCAGCTATTCTGGCGGCTTTCTTCTCCTTTTGCCTTCTTCGTATTTGCTGTCATACGCACAGCTTTTTACCTGTATCAGGACCACCAATAACATCCGTCTCTTTACCGATGATCCCCGGGGTCTGCACCTGGTTTAACCGTTGTGGGAAACATACAGGATAACAGCTTTTTATGGGAGCTAGAGTAACCATCTATCATCTTCAGCTTTGGTTGCTCCGAATGTTTCGATGCCAGATAGTCCTCCTTTTTCTACAAGTGTAGGCTCTATTGACAGAGTCAATGTGCTGTTAATTACACTCAGTAGTTGTACACCCCAAGTGTTGACTCTGTGAATAGAGAGCCTACACTTGGAGAAAAGGAAGGACGATCTGACATTACTGAACTTGGTTCCTCCGAGAGTGTCAGTCTCGGTCATTAGGCATGGTGAACTTTGGGCTTGCACATCCGATGGCCAAGCCGCCGACAGGTCTGCGGGGGATTACCTGTTAGCTGGATAGTCCGCGCATATATACCTGGAGTAGTCGCCACCTTCTTCTTTTTTGCATTCTATACTTATCTGCCAAGTGTGTATAAGGTTGTAGAGAGTGAGGGGAACGGAATATTATAGATATCTGTTAAAAGGATTCAGTTTTCTGGAAATGCACTTGCATGCATATTTTAGAAATCTTCTCACTTGACTCTAACTTTGTCATATTAAATTTTGATTGCTATTTAAAATTTTAACTGAGATTCAAATGAAGGGAATAGTTGTTCTAATAAATAAAATATTCTACATTGTTATCACGCGACTTTTACTCATATTTATTAAAGTAATTGTTCCTGCTGCAGCAAAAATGCATGATTTAAAATTTGTAGCTTGTAATAAATATAACTTATTAATAATGTATAAAAAAAACAGTAAATTTTGTTTTCAATATATAATTGCCTAACCTTATTTGCAAAATTCAACTTCCTGAAAATGGGATATTTTTACTTAGGAACATTTAATATAAAATATTTATATTTAAATATTGCATATTTTATTGAAAATTAGTTGTCATATTATAATAAATATTTTCCTGTTTTTTTTGGTTTTTTTTGGTTAGGAAATGAAATGGTAGCCTATTATCATTTTAGTTTGATACCAAAGCTTAACGAAACGCTATATACAATTCCACTTCACCATACGCATCCAATTCTTTTTCCATGTCCGCGCTTAAATTTATTTACCTTTTCAATAAATATAACAACAAAATTCTCTATTGGCCATGCTGCAACTGAAATACAATTTTCCATAATTTCTTGTGAACTCTACTTCTATCTCTGCATCTGTTTTTGTTTGTGTGGTTGCACGAGCAACGCAAACAGAACAGAATTTACTCCAGAAATAATAATTTTCTGAATAAAGCTTTTGTAGAGGTGGTACGCAGAATCGCTGCTGTTCTTCTTCAAGAGGTTTCAAGTTCACCGCCATGTCAGTTGCGGGCCACCAGAAGACAGCGCCATAGAGAAAATACGGCTCAATCACCGCTGCATAGAGCCAGGACATGATTCGAGTTGGACGCCCCATCTTGATCCTAGGGGTATCTGGCAACAGTAGAGACCTCGCGCGGCTTTCCGTACACTCTCCGCCAAATTTGCTTTCCAGTGGAGCTTAGGGTCCAGGACCAGATCTAGATACTTGACGCTATTGCTTAGGCTAAGCAAAGTCCCATTGAGTTTGGGTAGGACAAAGTATTTTATGCTTCCTGGTGAAAAGCATAGCCTCAGTTTTGGAAGGGTTGACGTCTAGACCACCTTCATGACAGCATGCTTGGGACAGCATGCTAAGAGAGTAGCGTAGCTTTTCTGAAAGTATTGAAAGATATTTGCCGGAAACAGAGATAGCGATGTCATCCGCATAAACTATAGTGCTACAGCCGGTCTGATCTAATCTCATTAGTAGTGTGTTCACCGTCAGATTCCAGATGAGGGGTGAGAGCACACCGCCTTGTGGCATACCTCTCTTAACAGTCCTTTTAGCATGCATATTTCCTATTGAGGCACTGATGACGCGTGTCCGATAAACCTAACCAGACTGGGACCAAGGTTTAAGTTTTCCAGGGATTTAATTATGGCGGAGGGACATATTTTGTTGAATGCCCCTTCTATATCAAGAAATACTGCAAGAGTATATTCTTTATTAGCAAGAGATTCCTCTACTTGCTCAATGAGCACGTGCAGCGCTGTTTCCACAGACTTACCTTTAGTATAGGCATGTTGTGATATGGATAGGAGCAAGGAATTAATAGAGCTCCTGATTTGTATATCAAGGACCCTTTCGAGCGTTTTCAAAAGAGAGGAGGACAGATTAATTGGTATATAGTCCTTAGGTTTGGTATGGGTCGTCTTTCCCGCTTTAGGGATGAATACTACACGAGCTTCTCTCCAGCTTTTGGGAATGTACGACCATCTGAGGCATGCATTATAAATATGCAGTAGCCAAGGCGCAAACGCGCTTGTAGTGTGCTGGATATCCGCGGGAGTGATGCTATCAGGCCCGGGTGAATTGGAAGGCTTAAAGCTGTTGATGGCCCACTGAATATGAGTTTGGGTTATTTGAAATTGGGCTGTGAAGAAGAAGAGCTTTAATGTTGTTCATAACAACGGCTCTCGGCTTACCTCGATCCTGCACGAATACTGTGCGGTATCCGCTGATGCTGAGTCCGCGAACCTGATCATTTACGACCCACGGCTCCTGGACCAGTATGACTTCCTCTCCTTTTTGAGTCAGGTGGAGGATCATGGCTGTCGAGGCAGCTATTGAATGGTGAAGGTTAATCTGTAATACCCTCACCATTCACAAAGGTGGCCATCATCGTTACGTTGGCGTCCCCCTCATCAGATAGAGGAGAATCCCCAACGTCGTCGGTATTCACTACCGGACGTCCGCAGAAGCTGCTAACCGATTCTAGCCTGTGCAGAATCCTGAAGGCTGACCTCCGGGCTCTGTACGCCCGAGTAGACGCATTTACATACGTGTGAGCACCTGAAGGGAGGTCGGTGCTGGGGCCCGTGCTGGATGAGGTCGGATTAGTTGCCGGAGCTCTCTCTGTACCAGCCCGAGGAGCGGACGTATGTATATATATATATATATATATATATATATATATATTTTTATATATATATATATATATATATATATATATATATATATATATATATATATTATATATATATATATATATATATATATATATATATATATATATATATATATATATATATATATATATATATATATATATATAACTAAAACCTTCAATCGAAAAAGGTTGGTCTTTAAAATGAAAATGCATTGATATTTCAAATAGAGCTAATACTATCGAATTCTAATGTGGACCAGTTAGAATTTCTATATATTGTTGTAAGAAAAGGAGGCAGTTAAATTTTGAAAATAAGTTGAGAAGCGAATGTGATCGATAATATCTAAAAGATATTGAAGTTTATGATAGCACTATGGTATTGTTCGAGCATAAATATATGTAGAAGCATCATTGTTATTTTGGACATGGCGTTTTCCGGGAAGAATGTAGTGATGAGTTATGCTTCAGGCACCGTTTATATGAAAATTGTAATTAAAGTTTTTGAAATTGTAGAATTAATAAAAAAAAAATTGCCTAGATCCTAAAAGTCTCAAGATATTATCGCAATATACTTGAGGCATCTAGGTGCAAAATCGGGATTTTTAAAATAGTAATTGCATTTGGGCATAAGTGAAACACTATACATATACATCACGGATGTCACTGGAAATAATATTTCTAACTTTGAGAGGTCTGGTCTTACAAATTAGTGTATACTCTGACAAAGGCTGACAAAGTGACAGAAAAGTAGTAGCCGAGATTTTTTCGAGATAGATGACCCTTTATTAAGAATCGTGAAGTTGTTGCTAGTTTAAGCAGATGTGACTTTACGTTCCTCACTAAAAACCCAGGAGATTTTAATCTATTATAAATATTGCTGATATTATAGTCATAGAAGTAGACAAATGCATATTTTGCATATAATCCAAATTGCGATTATGGAATTGGAATGGCAAATGGGCATGATCGGTTTTGTTCATGAGAGGACTATAATTGGGTCGATAATTATGCCGAATCTCAAAAGTGCAATAGAGAATCGATTTGAAAATTCAGAGATCAAATACTTTCGAGTTATAAATATCAACGTGTGCTTACAGAATAGCTATGGTTGTGTTTTTAATGTGGTCTTTGTTTGGAGGCAGCTTCAATTAATCTGCGTCAAAGATAGCTCTGATATCACATCGCCCACTTTCCTCAACAATCAGAGAAGTTCGACACCAAACGGAAAAACGTATGAAAAATGTTTGTGAATTTCCACACAATCTGCCACTGTACAGCTAATGAACTATGCCGCATGTGAGTAGAACACTCGTGGTAACGGAATTAAACCAACCACGCCACCTCCCACTACACACTGTGAAAACCACACCTGTGTAGGTGTCAGGGTTAAAACATTTGCTTTCCAAGTTGAAGTTTTCATTGAAACTTACTAAAAGTGGATTTGAGTCTCAAAATCGACGGATCTCAAAAAGTAGCTTGGGGTCGCTGAACAGACATTTCGGATGTAGATGTATTTGCTAAATGAGCTGAAAGGTTAAATCGTTTTTAATTGGCTAATGCACAGTTTCGTGTGGGAGCAAATAAAAAATAAAAAAATTGCAAAAAAAGCTTCGTGTTATTTTCAAATGGTGGTAGGAGGCAAGCTATTAGCAGAGGGGTCAATTTATTGAAAAAGAAAATATAAATTTTCCGTTGGGGTCAAAGCAAAAAAATATGGAAAATCCAATTCTGCTACGTTTCAGTTTCTATACAAATTGGTCGCTAGCAATTACGCAAAATCGTACAATAATTTCCCACATTGAGCCTTATTGCTAAGTCCAGCAGGCTCATTACCGTAATTTTCCATCCATTTAATTTGGCCTTCTCGGGACTTCCTCCTTTCAGGCTTAGTGCATAGTATATAAATTGTTTTCCTAATTGTCGCTTTATTTTGCGTAAACTTCGTTAAATATGCAAAGCACCTCCTACGCGGAGGTACTTCTAATCGATTCCATCAATCATTTTAGTTCTGAAAATCGATACGTCGTCTTTTATTCCGCGGCAACTATTTCGATGGAATCGTGCTGAGAAAGTAATAAAATGCCTTGGCTGAAAATCCGAAGCCACTTTTCATTTATCTCTATAATTATTCACAAGTGTGTACACGTTTTCCTTGTATAACACCAGGAGTATGTACACATGTTGCATATTAAATTAGTTGCGGCTATTTTTATTTTCAGGTGAGTCGCCAACTTAATATGTACTTAGGGCAAATATCCTGTTCGACTGCCATTTCCGGGGTTAGTCTGTTTTGCATGTGCATACATACGAGTACATGTTTCAATCTAGCATTTGAATTTTAAATTAGTTCACTTTATTGTAGGCTTTCACACTTTACTTTCGCTGCTGACGGTTTTAAAGTTTTCACACAGATGGCGTATTCACTGGCCTCAACAAATTCTCCTCCATGCCGTATCAATGACGTCAACAAAAAGGGATAAAATTAACCACACCATATTCCAGTCATCGGAGAAATATCGTCTGGGGTATTGGTGGTAGCGAATGGAAATCAATGACGTCATTCGAAAGCTCCAACAAAGCAGCAACTTGTTTTCGTTTGCATCACGGAGCGTAGCGTAAGGACTTTCCCGCCAAAAACTTTTAATGTCCTTTTGACAGTTGCGTTTCACGATTTGCGTTCTGCGTTTGGCGTCCTTTCTAGGTTACTGGGTTCTCCCTCCACGCCTTTCATAACATTGGTGTTTCTGCTCTCTGTGTATTTGTTTGCTGCTTGCTCCATTGTTACATAACACGTGCTCGCCTCACAACAATTCTCGCCAGGCGATGAGGAGAAGCAATGATGGACGACTCCTGCTGCTGCAAGTGGACCGAAAGAAGTTACCAGTACTGACTTATATTTTCAAATCATTACAGGAAATTCGCATACGGGTACTTTAGTCTTAGTGGTATTTCGGAATGAGAAACAGACTAGAAATAAGTTCCAAGTAATGACAAAAAGGTATAGGAATTGTTTAGTTCCTAGACACACCCCTAGTCAACTGAATCCCTATTAAAATTGTTGTATTTCTTCATATAGATGCCGTAATTTGGCATATTTTAGACCTAAAAATAAAAATATTACTTTCAATTTAATACAAATCTCGATTAGATGGAAAAGTTTATTTTCGTAATGTGGAATTTGAATTAATTCCTGATATTTTTCATAAGTTTTGGGTTTTATTTCATACAAACTTTGAAGTTGTATTTAATTGCGAAATGTTGCTACGCTCTAATTCCTTGTTTTGCCTTTGAAAATGATATAATTTGAAAATGTCCCATATAGTATTCCATTACTCTCTGCTTTGGGTCTTTATATCATCAGGTTCATTTCATAATGTACGATGTAAAGGCTTTTCTTATATATTTAAATCTAGCTACGTAGTAATAGTTTCTTCATTCCATCATTTTGGGCCTTCATCATTACTAAAACAGACCCAGATTTGACGGATGGTTGGTGTTTTCTTTTATGAACCTTATCCGTCCTTTCTAAAAGTAGTTGAAGCTTTACACGAATTAGTCTAACGTTTTAAGTATTTTTGTATTCGATTGTTACAAAAAAAATTGTGGGCGATTTTTAGGAAGCGTGCCTTCTCTATCTAAAATATTTTCAAATCAATTATGAAGAACATCTAAAATGTGGCTTAATATGTCCAGTTTTTTATTAGTATTATCTTAGAAAGCATGAGAGGACAAATAAAAACCTTCTCAAAAATAATGAAAAGGGATTAACAGATTGAAAAATGTGGCAGCTGTCTCAATTTAACACATGTCAGAGGAACATAACCATGTCTTGCCTCTTTTCCTATCTATAAAGGAAGCAAAGTCGTCACAGTACTGCAATCTTTTCCTCCATGCACAATCCTTCTTGCTACTAAATTGTAAGGCGTTTTGAAATTTTAAAACGCTTTCTGTTCTGGCAACACTTTTCCCAATTAAACACTCTCTCTCTCTCCCAAAGAGAAATAATGAAAGAATTCAAAAATAAAAAAGTTGACAATAAAGAAGTAAAAGAGAAGTATACGCACAACATCATCTTTAGGAAAAATGTCCTGCTTGTTTGTCTCACGATTTCGCAACACGTCGATAGGAGGAAAGTAAAAGGAGTAAGCGGAATGATTTCGGTGTAGCATATTAGCAATGTCAAACGAGGCAGCCACACAGTTCGTGGTTGGCAAACGCACTGCTCGCACTGAGGCTGAGCGTGCAGACTAAATGCACGCATTCGGGCACAATATTTAAAATATTAAAACTAGAAAATCAGCATATTTTTAATGGTATGAAAAGGATCAAATTTAATGAGAAGGAAAATTGGTTTCTAGTTTAATTGCAAAGGTAAAGTCGAATTTGAACGAAAATAAAGCAGAAGGTAGCGTGGTGAGATACTATTTTTCAAAAGGAAATTCGTTATATGGAAAAAGGAAAATCCTTTCTGTGTCCTTGATGTAGACATATTCGTGCTTTGTGTTTTTATGTGAAATTTGTGAATTTATTTTTGGTGATTTTGGCTACTATAATTATGATGGTTTTGGGGACTGCCTGAAAGTGTACTGGTAACTGAATAAGCAGCCGCGTTGCCAGTGAAGCACAGCCACTGAACTAGAGTTTGGCATAGCATATTCCACTGTGCTGCAATAACTATCATAGGAAATGTGAATTGCGTAAATAAGCTCGCAACCACACTTGTCCCCGCTACGATTTGCAGTTTTTTGATGCTTGGAACAAGACGCTGTGTGTGATAGTATACAAAGTGCTGCTTGTGCTTTGGAATTAAAGCGGTTGTAAAGGTCAACTAAGATTCTTGCATTTCAAAATTAAGTGAAGTTAAGAGGGCATGGCTCTATAGAGGAACGACGTCGTGCTAATGCTTTACTTGCAATGGAACATCTTCACTTTTTTGGCAGCTTTGTGTCACTTACTTCTAGCAGAATATTTCTAAAATAAACATTTCAATTGCAGCATATAAAATCGATTTCCTACGTACCGTAGGGCCTCCAGATTTCACTTTATGTGTTCTAATAGGACAGCCGTCAGCATTCGAATTTTCCCACGAAAATGATGCATTTGGTTTTGGCAGGAACTTGTATTTCAAGAACTTAACTGCAAGTACAAATGCGTTTGCTTCCCTTGTAGGTAAGCCTCACTGCAATGCCTCAATATTTTTGTTTCTTTTCTTGCATTTTGGCGGTTTGGTGCTCCAATTGTCAAATGTTGCCATGTTAGCTACAAAGTGGTGGTTTCTTCGTTTTTTATTATTATCGTTTCCTTCGTATTGTGAATTTTTGGATTTTGTGGTCTTTAATAAAGTTGCTCATACGCCTCCGCGTGCTTGCAGTACATGCATTCATCACGCTTTCTAGCCGTATTTTTTAGCGTCGTGTTATGATTGTTGGCTTCAATATGTGATATTCGCTTACAAGTGTATACAAATTCAATATTATGCATGAGCATAATATTAATTACATTCTGCACAAATGGTATATTCTCCAATACTGCTGCCAACCTCCATTGATTGACAGGATCATTCCACAATTATATTTTGAATTTGAATGAATCCGGTAGAACTAGGCTAGATTATTCATACACATTGTAAAGACGTTAAGAGAAACATCGCTATAATAAGTCTAGATTTAAATAAAACAAAATTTTGCATTATTTCATAAGTGTTGGCTCATCATATTTCTCTTCTATTTTTGTATTTTTCAAATAATATTAAAAAAGAAGAAAACCATTTCACTAAAATATAAAATAACTCCCGCGAACGATAAATAAATTAGAGCTTTAAATTTTAGGACTATAAAATTTAATATTTTTTTAGAATGAATTATAATAAGCACCGCTCTATTGAAAAAGTGAATGAACGAAGTAACGGATTCTAAGTCCAACTATATATTTATATCTTAACCACTTACCCAAATATCTTCCACATCATTGATACAAAAGTGGGTGTGAAATGTTCCTCCAAAAAACATGATCCATATATCCATTCGAGGAAACTCTTTACTTCATAATTTTCTCTGGAGTGAAATATTTTGTTCAGTGTTACTAAGATATGATACAGTTATTCTGAAAAACCGCCATGACTGAGCTATTCAATGGCTTCACCAACAGAAATGTAAGAAATCCTGGAAGTGTCCATACCTATGTTTGCCTTCTTTTAGTACACCTTCTTTCAAAACTTCTGCCATATTTGTTAACATTTCTAATCGCTTGATGGTCACTATATATACATATCCCTACTTTTATAAAATATATTATTTTAATGGTAAAATTAGCAAAAGCTAACTCAGAATTAGTTTCTGAAAGTATTTAAAGGAGTATTATCTATTAATAGTATGGTAATACATAGAAGTGCGATTGTGTTAGAAAACTCCAGAAATTTTAAATAGTATTTTATAGGAGGCTGTGATCCATTCAGATAATTTAATTGATAAATCTAATATATATCTTATATTTTATATAAATCATCTTATTTTTAGACAGATTTTCTGTTTGACCCAAAGTATACAGTCTCCAAAATTTATAATTTTATTGTGAAGAATATTTTCAAGGAGGATCTGGCAGTTTTCTAGTATAGTACTACTATAATTTGTTTCATAAAATATTGCTCGTAAGTCTTTTAATCTCTAGAACTTGATAATTTTGAAAAATTCAACATCAATCTTTAATGTTCTTTAAATCGAATTAAAGCCGTATTATCATTCGTCTGCGAGAAGTGAAATATTCGGGACCTATAAATCAGCACTTAAAAACGAGACAGTTATAAAACTTTTTGTGCCAAACCACAAAGCACAAAAGAGTCGTTAAAGGAACACCAAAAAAATTCAAGAACCAAAATGCGTACATAAAAGAAACCGAGGGGAGATATGAAACAAAATCAAAAATTAAAAGAATAATAGGCGGGACAGTGGCTGGGGAATTGTACGGATAATCATTATCACACGCAACCACAACAACGCCAGAACAAAACGCAAAACACAATGAGTGTACAAAAACATTTACATCAACTATAAAATAACATAAATACACACACACACACACACAATGAAAAATAAGCACGCATTCACATTCAAAGAAGAAATGTAACGGACGCAGCCATCAGCGGCAATGCGACACTTCGGTTGAGTGAAGCGGATGATCTACGAGCTGAGGCTGATGTCAACGTATTTTTGGCAAGAGAACAAGTGGCCGTCTCAGTATCATCGCATTGGGTCTATCCCCTATTGAAGCTGAGCATGGAAATTAGTCTGTCTGCCTTATGGCACGGCCCGCAGTGAAGCAATGCGGTGACGTTCCTGCAACCAAAAGTGACTCGCTTATAGGTTTATACGATAATCAGCGTATTCCAGAATTTCGTGCTTATAGTCAACTGAAGTTAATCCTGAATCATAAACTAAACGGAGGGGGATTACTGCCTTTGACGAGGGCTGTGTGCAGTGTAAAAGCTGAACGGCTAGTCGAACTTCATATGACTAATTTATGTTCATATGAGTACTATTGTGAAAATCGCTTTTAAGTTTATTTGAATTGTTGGATTAAACGAAATATATATCTATTGGTCGATTTAGATTAAATGAAAGCTGATTTATTTAATGGTAATTTACTGCAATCTATTTAAACATATTCATGGATTTATATTTTGAACAGATTTTAGTCACTCTTTGTAGGTCTGTACTCTCTCCATCCAGTATCCAGTATTCATGAGAGAAGAGTTTATTAACATCTTGTTAACATTTTTTTCCTACTTAAAATTTTTTGCTGATAAACTGAAATTTGCATTACAACTCTCATCATCAACATCAACATCATCCGGTAAATACGGTTTCATTCAAAGCATTGAAATAAGTGTAAAAATTTTGAAGAACGAATTCAATTGTTACTATGAACGCAGCCCAAGATATTTAAAAGAATTAAAAACTACGTACAGTAAATTGAAAGATGCTTTCGGATTTTATATGTACATAAGTCTACAAGAAAGCTCACAACAGTTACAATCTTAATCATTCACTTCATGATTATCCAGTGACTTTTAATGACTTCCAAATATTCTATAGAAGGTTATTGCTCTTAATATTAATTTAATGTTGTCGTTGGCTTGTCA
This sequence comes from Clusia tigrina, assembly GCA_920105625.2. Lineage (NCBI taxonomy): Eukaryota > Metazoa > Arthropoda > Insecta > Diptera > Clusiidae > Clusia > Clusia tigrina. Next base: position 370,900,227 of record OV050030.1, read on the forward strand.
TGATAATAATTTTATGTGCAAGAGGACATTGAACCGTGGTCAATGATTAAAGTTCAGAAGGGAGAAAACCTTCGACACTTTTTGATAACTCATCAGTGTAAGAAACCATCTTAAGCCAATTCATTGATTGCCATTCTGCTGATATATGCGTTGACATCATATTCAATCCAAACACTTTTAGTTGCTTGGCACTCTTTTTGAGCTACTTAAATTGACTGGATTTGCCACAGGTACTCATAAAGGCAATGGGTGCGCCTCATGCCGTTCATGTTGTGTATGATATAAGCAAATAATATAGGGAAATCATTTGCAAATGTATGTTGGATATTTCCACATATATCAAGAAATCAATTAGAATTGTGAAATTCAAAAGAATTTATTTGCATATTAAAAGTTCGAGACAGTTATTCATCTTACGAGTAAGTGTCCTTGGCCTGAAAATGTATTACCTTAGATTCTTTGTTTTAGAAACTTGCTACAAAAATAGATTTTTGTTCACATCTATTTGACATTGAGATCAATATCCGACTTAACGCCTGAATCCTACATGCTAGTATGTTACAGCACGCGATGAAACTCTATCCTAATTTGAGAGTGTGAAGAAAGTGATACTAACATCATTTGTCACGCTTGCTTAAAGTTTAAGTGTGTATATCGAAGTACGATATTATATTGTTTTATGATCGGCGACATTATCAGATCCATGGCCCTATTTCACAAAACCCAGACTTCTGCTGTGCTTCCACCGCAGCAGCCTCGTAAAGAAAAATGTTACAAACCTTGCACTTCCACTTGTGGTGAATTTTTACCGGTAAAATTTGCGATTTTCTGTTGCGATTTAGGGCCTCGTCTTATCACGCATTTCCGCTCCAAGATGGATCCTCTCCTTTCTGGCACTATCATTCGGATTCTTTGGATATTTTTTAAAATCGAACTGTGTCCGCCGAGTTGAATTTCAAGCTTCTGCTATCTAACAACACTCACAGTAACGTCACGACATGAATATTGAAAGTGGACCCTGGAGGTAGATGAAGTTTTCAATATGAAGATGTTTGATAAAGGAGACCCCACCTCTCAATATGCCATCGATATAAAATGATCCTGTGATACCTTATTTCATATGATGATAAAATTTGTTCGGTACGCTTTTTCCGGTTAAAAACAAAATACTCCGGATCGAGCTTAGCACTCTGGACCATATTTATTGAATACGGTTTCTAGCTACTTCCGGAGTGAAGAGTTTATTTATTTATTTATTATTTTCTTTAATAAATATTTTAGAACCGGCATTTTCGGATTGTTTGTACTCGGCAAAAAAGTAGCTTAGAATTAATTTTTATTTTTTTTTTGAAAATTTATCTTTAAATTTTATTATTGGCACATATTTTGGCCGAGGCATTTGTGTTGATCTTATCCACATTGAAGCCTATCAATAACATGAAATCGATTTACGGAAATTGTATCCATGCATGCACTGACATCTAAGGGATTTCTCGTAGCAACTTAGCAAAATTTATTCAGAACAATATCATGAATATTTTATTCAATTTGAGTAATTGTTTTCCTTCTCCATAGAGTTGGCGTTGTATATGAAGTCCACTTAATGGAAACATATGCACACTGATTTCTGATTTCGACCTTCGGCATTAACTGTCATGGCAAATTTTCTCAGCAGTTTCGCAAAATAAGGCAGAATGAAAATAGATTTCACTCAACGGCAAAAGTGCTTAACTCTACTCGACCTGTCGAGGAGGCTCGATTCAATAATTCGGCAATCTTTCATTTTTATTGGCAATAATAATAAACGCGTGTATATCACATAATTTAATCATTTCAGCTCATTACGGCAGCGACTTCATTGTGTTTCCGTTATCGGGTTTCTGGGTAATAAACTCTGCTCTTAATCATTAATATAATTTATTAGGATGGTTCAGTATAGTATTTACTTTTTTCCTTTTATATAATTTTGCGGATATGACTGGGAAACTGAACTTATTGTGGTAGCAATAACTTTCTCCTGTTCGTCGGTGGGTGGAAGAAACTACAATTCAGAATTGCAGAATTTCATGAAAAAATCAATTGAGAAAAATTTCCAATTTATAGGAAATAATTAGACAATGTTCTCTTGTCATGGTTTCTTATACTGCATAATATTTTATCTTATTTCCATGATATTTTTTGGAGAAATGCGAGAACTTTATAAAACAACATAGAAATGAGTGTTTAATTTTGAGCAAATTTGAACATTTTTTAGGCAGCAGTAAACTTTGGGGTTATGTAGAGCAAATATAAAAATAAAACGTCTTAAAGTCTCTGCAGGTATAAAATTTTGTTTACAGTTTTACAGTTTTCACTTCTGATACACTATTGGAAGTAAAATGAAGTATATATTGTTTTTCTTAGATAAGCAATTTAGATTTTAGTAAAGAACTAACTTATACAATGTACCTTCTTCTCCATTATTTTAACTTATGTTTGTAGCTATCCAAAACATGCTGAATATGTACAAATTGTTTAGGAGAGATGCGTTGGAAATACCTTATAATGTACGCATACATATTCTCCCATGCAATACCAAATGTAATTTGTCCATGCGAGCTCCATAATGTGTAGAATTTTATAAGATTATATTCGCTAACGTTTGTCAGTCAATAAGTAGGGTATGGAGTTATGGAGGTGAGCTAAGTAGGATCGCTTGGTGTATTCAGTTTCAAAAATGTAAAAATTTCTCAAAGCACTATGATTCCGATTGACAATCGATATTTTCAATAACAAGAAATACGTTACTTTCAAAATTTCTCAAAGCACTATGATTCCGATTGACAATCGATATTTTCAATAACAAGAAATAGCTTACTTTCAAAAGTGAGTTAGTAAATACGAGTATCAGTAGGATTTCGCATACATAGAAAGGTACTTGAAAATCAAGCCACAAAAGAAAATGTCAATTATGTTATCTCCTGATGTTGAATTCAGGAGGCGTAAGGATATTAGGAATGACAAAGTGTATATTAGTGTTGCCGATATTTATAAGTAGGATGCGTTTCTTTATAAATGATGAATCAGGATTGCAGTTTAGTTTAACAAAATATAAGAAAAGTTGCTCTTGCTAAAATGCATATGCAGGAGAATTTGCTTGTGTGGACTTTTTTGTTTTCCTTATATCGCCAATGGATAATGCCTTTATCTGGAAACACGATTACATTGGTGGAAACTACTGGTGGCACAGACTGAAATTGTCCTTTTTTGATTGAATTTGGCAGTTTTTTAACTTATGTTAAAGTGCGGAATGCCTAGAAAGTGGGAGTCTTAGATGTGAATTAATGTAAATAGTTTTCCCCATTAGCGTATTTCCCGGGGTTTATGTGTTATTTCCCCCCAATTTATTCATGTTGCTCTTTAGTTTTTATTTGCACAGTTTGTAGTTATGTATGAGAATTTAATTAATGCATAACAACTATCACAATGCTTTCCAAGTGGCGTGATGCTTTCGTAGATTTTGCTCTTCCATTTCGTCCTATATAAACAACCCACGCAGAATGGGGCATCTCATCGGCGCAAACAACACTGAATATTTGTCTTTAACAAGTTATTCCTTCCATGCACCGAAAAGGAAACGCCAGTCATAGCGGAGTTCATATGCCGCCCCTTTGCACATCCATTTCTATAGCGACTTCGCTGTCCGTAGTATGATTCTAGCGGAAATGTGTGGCTCTCGGTTTTCTTAGCAGTCGCTTTATTACTCACAGTTGGTTTCTTCTTGCTTGCATTTCCTTCTGAATTGCGGTATTTATGTGAGAATGCATTTTGGCGGTTTTATTGTTGCAACTTTAAACAGATTGCTGCACGTCATGTTCCTCATAAATTCGTTTTTATTGTGGAATCGTTTAAAACTCGATTTCGAATTACTTATTTTGGAATCGCACTTTAAAGTGCGACTCTTATCTCAAGGAAATAACTTAAGTGGGTGATTTGCTTACACTTGTGATCCACACTGGTTAGCAAAGATAGCAGATTTGGCTCTATAACAAAGGGAATGGCATAACTTTGGCATGCAAGTTTTCTCGTATATTATTCACTGCTATGCTTAGATTTTTCAACAAAATATTATAGGTCCAGTGGATCCAACAAACAATGGGTGAAAAGTGGGTCTCACAGCTTCTACTGATTTTGTTACATCATTTAATCTAGACGATGAACTCTATATTTACAATTTTTGATATTATTTATTTCGCTTTTATTTTTATTAATTGTGTTTCAGAATTATTACCAAATCTTATTTTAGCCACTAAATATAAATTGAGAAAAACATATCCAGATTCATACAAATATTATATGAGAAGGTTGCAATCTACTTTCACTACTTTCTGCTGGTTTGTTACACAATGTGAAGTTGTTTTAACATAATGTGAAGCCAGCATTACATATTTATATATTGGCATACATTTCCTCACTGGCTTTGAAATTGAGCATGAATTAACGCTTTATTACAGACCACAGACGTTTGTTCATCGAAAGACAACAAACGCGTATGTCGTCATTCTATGGAACGGTAATTGGTATAGTATAACTTATTAAATTGGTATTGTATAACTTCAAAACAGTAAACAGCCGTAATCCATGCGATGTGGTACACCCGAATACTTCATCGCTATGGTCAACCTTTATATTGTATTATTATCGTGTACAAGTCGATAAAAACATCCGTTTTGCTTTAATGCATTTTCTGCCTAGCGGGATACACACGTACCATTTGTAAAGTCCGTAAAATAGAAATTCTGCAGCCTCAGAAAAGTTGATTTTATGGAGCAGCGCATGATGTTTTAGAAAAGAATGTGGAAGTGAATCAATTGGCGTCTCTGTGAATATATTATCATTATAGAGAATATTGCAGCACACCCGGTAGTTAAAAACACAGGACTACATCTTACAAAATTGACTGATTTGGGTTCATTCAGAATTTTAGAGAAATTAGAGGAAAATGCTATCGTATTTTCAATATCAAGTACCAAAACTTTTTAACCTTTGAGAATAGTTCTCTACTCATAGAGCATCTGTAAAACTCATATTCGATTTTCGAAGACGTCTCTGAGACATGGCATTTTATGACAAGATTTTCTTGTGGTGTCTTTTAAATCCATGTGATGGACACTATTCTTCACAGTGCTGCAACATTACATCAATTACTGTCTAAGATGCAGAACCATACCACAATTTCCACAAGTTCTTATAACATTTCTTTGTGATAAACTTTTTGCCGTTTGTTTACATCGTTTTTTTTTTAAGAGCAGGTGTGAAAATGACTTGTCAAGCTTTGATTCAATTTATCTGCCAAGTCAAAAACTTTTATTATTATTCGCAACACAAAAACAAATGAACCTCATAAACAAAGTATACACTGACTACGAAATGCCCTAAAATTGTTGTCACATTCTGCCTTCTTTTGTCTGTCTGATTATATCAGATATACGAGTAAATGAAATTTTGTTTTGATGAATGCCACGAGATGCGGGAATTAATTTGAGAATATACTAAGTACTACTTCGAGACAGACTCTAAAGCCAAGAAATGCTTTAGGGGCTCAAGAATTTGATGTCGGGGATAATAACATCAACATTTGTTTGTTGAATGGGAATATACAATATATGACCTCTGATTCAAGTATATTATGAAATGTGCATCTAGGGATACAAAAAATACAACTAAAAGATCTGCTGATATGATGTTGATTTTAAATATACGAGTGCGGATATCTTTAAAACTCTGTAAAGTCACATATTCCGAATATAAGGAATCAATCTACAATCTTTTGCAGTACAATATGTAAAAAATATTTTAATTATTAAAAAAGTATCAAGTATTACTAGAAAAGATCTGAGAATCCTATTGCGATCCATACTCCACCACAAAATAAATAGTGAATAAATTTACAGATATTCTTTGGAGGAATGTGAGGCAATAACTTGCCAATCATTGTTGCACAAAAATTCCAGTAATAGGAGTATCCATATAGTCACTGAGGAGATATGAGGGATAATTCGGTACAGATTCGTATGCCCAAATTAGATGAAGCTTCAAACATATCAAATCTGGTTGACCCTTGAAAATCATTAAAATTAATATTGACTCATTAAAATCTCTCAAGATTCTCCAATATAGGAGTTGGTTATGTTGTGATGAATGTGGTATTTAGAATTTAACGTGTGCTTTTGAAGTTGTAGGGGCATTGACTCGTTCGTAACCTGTTACAAAATAGTTTTCCCAACAGTAATTTAATTTTCAGAGAAATGGAAGGGCAGGCAGCACAGAAATCTATGAAACCAAATTTGTATATAATAGTTAATTTTATAACAAAAGCCCCAAAATTTAACTGTGGTGTCCACCACCATTTTTTGTTTTTTGTTATTGTTGTTAAATTAGGAAACATTATTTTTGGCATACCGTGTTTCTCTTCTGCTTGTGTATTTAAATTCAGAATGATTACAGTTTTGTTAGGTTTTTACAAATTCCATCTAAGAAAAATCATTTTTATTATTCCTTTTCCACAGCTCCCAAGAAAAGGAAGTTCCGAACGAAGGGAATGGAAGATGATTGACGAAGTTAATAATCCATTGAATTGTACTGACTCTTTTGCTTGACGAATCATTTTAAATATGCATACGCTTCAAAGTGGAGAATTCTCCATATAAACTGTACAATAATTTATGTGCCTGAGATTTTTTGAAACTCAATTTCGTTGAATGGAACTTTTCTAATAAAGGGTTTTCCAATAAGAGGTGCTATATTGGTATTCAAAGAAAAATGCCATTTTTTGAGATAAATAATTGGATGTTTATTTCATAATAAAGAGGAAGGTGTGCCGTTAATAATGAAAAACAACATCAGCCAAATGGCATCCACGACCACGCTTACAGGACCATATCCTTTTCATGAAATTTTCCATAACCAAATCGCAAAGTGGCTGCCCTATGTCCTCGATAGCCTCACGAATTCTATCTTTGAGGTCTTGAATCGACGATGGGCTGTTGGCGTAGACCTTATCTTTCACGTGGCCTCAAAGGAAGAAGTCGCAAGGTGTTAAATCACAAGATCTCGGTGGCCAATTGTGATCACCTCTTCGAGAGATAACACGGTCCGGAAACTTTTCCCATAAAAGAGCAATGGTTTCGTTGCTTGTGTGGCACGTAGCGCCGTCTTGTTGAAAGTAAACGTTTTCCAGATCAATACAATCCAACTCCGACCATAAAAAAACACTAATCATCTCTCGATAACGCAATCCATTCACCGTAACTGTTGATCCAACCTCATTTTCGAAAAAGTAAGGTCCAATGACCCCGCCGGACAATAAACCGCACCAAATAGTCACACGTTGAGGATGAAGAGGCTTCTCAACAATAACTCTTGGGTTTTCCGAGCCCCAGATGCGACAATTTTGCTTGTTGACGTAGCCACCGAGGTGGAAATGGGCCTCATCAGTCAAGATGATTTTTCGATGGAATTTCGGATCATTTTCATGCATTTCAAGGACCCAATCAGCAAAGACACGACGTTGTTGATGATCGGCCGGCTTGAGTTCTTGTGTTAACTGAACTTTAGAAGCCTTAAGACCCAAGTCTTTATGCAAAGTACAGTGTAATGACGTTTGTGGAATGCCCAATTCCAAAGAACGACAAGGAATGGACAAACCTGGGTTTTCTTCAACATTTTGGGCTACAGCAGCAATATTCTCAGTTGTTCTTGAGCGACGTGCACGGGTTTTATTCTTTACATCACTAACTTGTCCCAACAGCTCCAATTTTTCCACCAATTTCTGTATTGCGGTCCGACAAGGTGCTTCACGACGACCCAAAAAAGCTTTAGTTTTGCGAACTCTGACTGCAAGATTTTCACCATTTTTGTAGTGAATTTTAATAATTTTAATGCATTATTGAAGCGTGTATCGTTCCATTTTTAGTAATGGCGTAGTTTCTACTTGTCAAATGTCAAAGAATAAAAGCTTCGAAAGTGACAGCTACCGAAATACCGGGTGATTCAAAATAACACCTCTTGTTGGAAAAGCCTTTATAATCATTCGAGACGCGGTCTCCCATCACAAGCTTTTCATGACATGTATAACGTATCTATTACTTTAATTAGTTGGTAATTTTGACAATAAATTTTACCTGTTTGTTCAAAATTGCCGAAGAGATCACACTAAAAAACTTTGCTGCTGAGCTGAAGTGGCGGTCAGTTATAGCTTGAACTTTTAATGAAAACATGAAATTCCCCGCTGAAATAGATGCAACTTATTTCCAAACAATCTCTGTGCACCAAAATCCAAATTGATTTAAGCCAAAAATCCTTTAAAGCTATTGAAAGCATTGAATATATCCTATTCTTATCCCTGAAAGAACCTATTAATATAATATATGAAAATATTTTAAAAAAACTGAAAAGTGGTATAATAGAACTATTATAGACTATTTGAGTCAGGTTCAAATTTTGTGGGGATATGTTCGATTGTCTTTGAAACTAGATTTAAAAAAAATAATTTTTGTGTTTTTTAGTTTTGGCTTTTATTTTAGTTTCAAAATTCTTTTTCGGTTCCGAAGAGAACCAAAAACTGGTTATCCTGGTTTGTAATTCTACTGCAATCTTTAGTTAGAGAAAGTCATGATTAAAAGTGTTTTAAAGCATATATTTGGTAGTGTGAAATTATTCGCAATGAAATGAGTTTCTGTCATAATACCAGATTTTCGGTCCCGTAAGTTTATGTTTGAATTGTTGCCAGAAAGCCGAAACAAAAGAAAAAATACAAAATAAAATGTACTCTCCGAAAACATTCTCACTTTCTTCGTTAGCTCTGTTTTTGTGTATAGCAAAACGCGCCTGAATGCATGCTTCATTTTTCGTATTTAATTCCAACATGTTAATTCCCTTTTGGGATTATTATGTGTTAAGACCGACAACAAATTCTTCTTCGTTTTTCCGTATCCTTCTACTCCTTCCCTTTATTAATCACTGTTTGGTTTAGCGTCCTTCCTGTGTGGCATTTGCGCGCTAAGTTGACATGAATTTCATATGGGAGGAGGAGAAAATGTGTTCTGATTTACTGAATGCGTAGAGAAATGCTTACAACGCCAAATCTTTTTAGGTGTGTACTGCCTTTCAGGCGAATTATGTGAATCATGTGAATTTTTACAAAACTACCTAAGCATGATGGGATTTGTAATAGTATTTGCGGCATTTTCTCCTGATTATCTGATTCCTTTAGTGTCCGAAAGTTGTGTGTTCAACTTAGCGTTGGGTGTCTCTTGTGACAAAATAGGAGCATTTAAAGTCGGGCACCAGGATTGTTTACTCTTTCTCATTTGTGTGAGATATATTAATACTGAGACGTCCATATTTATATCAACATTCGAGCTTAATATATGTATATGTGCTTTTATTTAAATAATTATTACGTTAACCTATATGTGGCATTTGTCGTAGCTACTTTTGTAATAAAGGAAGACTTACTTTCCTCCCAATGTTCTATCTCTTTAAAACAGATTTTTTTTTTTACCAAGCAACAATATGGTAGGACGAGCAGGAACATATCTCTATCAGATGAAAACAGATCTATAGATGATGCAGTAAATACTATTACGGTGCTAAATAGCAATAATTATACAGATATCATAGTACCCTATATCTATTTATCTGAGACCACTTCTCAAAAAATTCTAAATTGGTAATGTTAGATGGATAGAGACCTAAAAGTACTATTAAAATTATTATATTTGGCTAAAGCAAAACTTTCTTAACATTTCTCGCATCGAATATTAACATATTATCAAGTAGAAGTACGGTAGAGATTTTCAGCAAGAAGGTCGGTATAAATACTGGTTTAGTTTGCCGTAAGACTGCAAACTTTCAAGTAGTCTTGAAGAATTGGAATTCGATATCGACATAGTATATTTGCAATTTCACTGATAATCTGGTCATAATCAAATCCTCAATCACCTTAATAATTAGTAAACATTGTTCTACCACACTTCAGGAGCTACTAAATTTTCGCTTTTGTTGTGTTTCGAGTCATAGAAAGAATTGCAGGACAGATGAAGAATAACATATCGAATAATGACATATGTGCATACCCAATGCGGTAAACATTTGTACGCCTTAACAAATTGATGGAACTCATCTTTGGTCTAGTCTTAATCTCACAAGATGTTTGTAATACAACATTTCACAAAATGTTTGTACATCAGCAGATCACAATTTGAAAGAGTGATTCTTAGCACTATAAAATAACATTAAATGAAAATTGTCGTATTTTATTATAATGAAATATATGAAAGCAACGTATCTCTATCATATCTATTGAAATCAGAAGAAACCTCGAAACTTTGAAATGAACGATTTACGGTATTATAAAAATCCGATAGGTTTATCTAAAATATTAAATAAAGGAGAGTATATTAAATATTAATACGGTTTTTTATTCTCCTTTGTTTCATTTTTATTAAATATCATATTTTGGTTTCTTTGACCATCATATTGTAGAGATACAATTGAGAACTGCGCAATCTTCACAGCGGATTAACAATCTTCTTCAATCTACAATTTACAATCAGTAGAATTGAAGTTATTATTACTATAAAATATGGTGAATGCTTACCATCTGCGTGTTGCTTTAGTCGTGACTTTCATAGAGTTCCTTTCGCCTCTAACTTTAGTTTGGTTTTTATATTTCTCGACTAGATTCAGGGAGTGAAGCAATTTGAGTTATTTTTATTCTGGGTGATGATTTTGGATTACTGTATAAAAATATATTAATTAAGTAATGATTTTCTTTCAAAAGTACACATTCTGCTGCAGATCCCAGTGGATAGAATCATTGAATGATGTGTTTTTTTTCATGAGAGTATGTAGTTTTGATATCAATAACTATTTTTACTAAGTTGAATAATAAGTTTGAAATAGAAATAGTTTCCTTTTCGTACCATATGAAATTGAAAACTACACAACTGAAAATATAAAATTTTAATCCACTGAGATCGTCGGTTGACTCAAGGTTAGTAGGTTAATTCGTATTTTTTAAGACCCCTCTATAATTTACCAAAGTTATTTGAATTAGTCAGAAGTGGACTATACTCCAGAAGTGTTATCGAAACGTGTGTTTCGTGGTCTAAAGTGCCATTTAAAATTGACGATATTTCTCAGTCCCACTTAATCAGAACATCTGTTTCACCTCACTCCATATTCAACTTTAAATAATGTGCCGACTTTACTTTCATTGCGTATTGGTTCAGTTTTTTATTACCAATGTGAGGCAACTTTAGTATTGACACTTTAATTTGAATGGCACACACTCCGGCAATGAAGACTATTCACCACTGAGATGCTTACTTGATTTAAATCATACTTAATAAACGCTGCCAAGCATTCCCAATCCGCCGCTCTTAAGAAGGGTTGACATGTCGTGCCAGAGGATAGCTATTTTTGGCCGACCTTGCCCAACAGTGGAATTGTTTTTGTTCATTATTTTAATTTCCGGGAGAACTTGTAGTAAATATTTGTGTGTGCCCTAAAAATAAGACTACATCTTCACATTCCAAGGGCATGTCGAATGTGTTTATCATTCGCAAATTACACTTACGCTGTAACAGTACTACAAGAGCCACAAGAACTATGAATATTAATTTCAATATTGAATTTTAAATTTGCAAAAATCAAGTCGCACAGTCATGAATGCACAATGAGTTTTAAGTACTCTTGCAACTTTTACTGTCTTGATATAAGAACAAAATTAGGGTAGAAGACGAAAAAGAGAAACATAAACCAAAATAATATGCTCAGATGGTGTTATGAGATCCATAATCTAGAGACAAAATGCAACATTCAGAATTATAAAATATAAATAGAATTTGCGTCTCCATAAAAAATACAATAGTGTAGAAGAGAGAAAGAAATGCAGGTATTTGAGGTATTTGGGGATATTCGTTCCCATTTTTCTGCTTTAACCAAGCAATCTTTTACTTCACAGTTTTATAATGTGGTGTCCACTTTAAAAGTTTCCAAAAACACTGACACAGAATGGACAATTGAATTCCTGCTCTGACCCTTTTAAAAAATGCGGCGGTAGTCCGACTATTTTTACAGTGCGAGGTTTATGAAATGAAATATGGAATCGGGATATTCATTAAAAATAAAGTTATTAATCTACATGAGTGTACTTGAATTCGTCCATGATTCAGGCGATTGAAAAGAAATTTGTAGAATCAAGAAAACACGATGGAAAAATAAGACAAGGGATCTCGACTAAATGTGCTTTACAGCTTTTTACGGAAAATTTATATAAATGGCAGTGATAGTATATTTCATCTTAGTATAGTTCATCTTAGTGCGTGCATAACGGTTTTGAAATTGACACATTGGAAAAATTCATTCCTGCAACAAAGATGCCATTGGCACAAGTTTCTCTAGAAACGGGTCAAGTTCAAAACCTCAGGATTTCGAACATAGTAAACTTAATTGGAGTGACGTTGGTGATTTTTATGTTGAAGACACTAACCAAATTGTCGATAGTGAATCTTTTTAATAGACACAGCGAATATTTTTTGGCAGCTATGCCGAGTTTCAGTTTAACAGTTTTGTAAACAGTCAAAATGCATATCTAATATATCAGTATGTTGATATGATACACCGAAATATTAAAGATTGCTGCATTTCCGTGTTCGATTGTTTCCATTTATTATTATCATTAGCATCACGCTTTTTCCTAGCTATTATAAATACTATCTAAAATACTAATAAATGATATCAAAATAATAAAAATGTGTTTTAAATGAATTAAACAAAATAAAAACCTATTAAAATGCATTTTACTAGTTAAACAGATGAAACCATGTTTGTCTCCATTTAATGCAAAAAGACCCTTAGAAATAATTCTTGTACGAATATTCAGTTGATTTATTTTAATACTCAATACTAATAATACTAAAAATAAATTGCTGCGGTTATTTTAATTTACCTCCGCAGTATCAGACAACTCAGATCCAACTAATTATCCTAAGATAGTTATGAAATTAGAAACGAGTTTTTGATGGTGTACGCTACAATCAGTACTTGAGTTAAAAGTTTTCTGTAACAATTTTTTCTTGTGGACCTGATGAGTTTTGCAAAAAAGCTAAAATTCATAACTCTCTTGCTATTTAATTAGCAATAATATATTTGTTATAGCTCTGTATCATCAGTAATTTGGAATCAGTTCTCTCAAAATAGAAAAATTATTTCAATTGGGCTTTCCTCAATTTACTATTTATTGTTTGTGCAAGTTTGAACAAACGAAACTAATCTTAAAATTAATTAATTTAATCATTGAGATAATGCATCATCGCAAACAAATGGGCCATAAGGGTATTAAATTCGTCCTTGCAGTTTATCCCCAGTATGGACAACTAGTTATACAATTTACCTTTAAAAACAGGAGTTATACAATTTACCTTTAAAGCGGATTGAGTTGTGTTAGTAATCCCCAAAAGTATAATAACTTCAATAATCAAAAAATTTCTATACATCTATATATATTTTTTAAATATATTTCGAAAATTTTTTTATACTGTAAATTTTTTATATACGAGGGCGGATTGATATTGAAGCTGAAGTAGGAAAAAAACATTTTTTTTTTTGTCAAAAACCATTTATTTCTCAACATAGTCTCCTTTTACTTCGACACACTTAGTAAGACGATTTTCCAACTCTTTTATACCATCTGAATAATACGATTTCCGGAACCCCTCAAAATACGCGTTAGTTTCAGTAATCACTTCTTCGTTTGAGATGAATCTTTTTCCTGCGAGCCACTTTTTCAAGTTTGGAAACAGGAAAAAGTCACTAGGAGCTAAATCTGGACTATAAGGTTTATGATTAACCAATTCGAAGTGTATTTCACGTAATTTTAGCATCGTATCTAATGCTGTGTGAACCGGTGCGTTGTCTTGAAGAAAGAGCATTTTTTTCTTCGTTAATCAATTGATCCAATAATGCATTAGATAAAACTTTCCTGTGATTGTGGATCCTTTTTCAAGATAATCGATGAGCAATATTCCGTGTGCATCCCAAAATACAGTGGCCATAACCTTGCCAGCCGATTTCACTGCCTTCGCCTTCTTCGGAGCACTTCCACCAGCTTCCACCCATTGTTTCGATTGATTTTTGGTTTCAGGTGTGTAGTGGTGGCCAAAAATCAACACGCTTTATCATGTCCAAACACAGCTGTGAAATGGTCTGTCGAACTCGTTTTTGTTCGACACTGAGCAAACGCGGCACCCATCTTGCCGATAGCTTTTTCATATGCAAATGTTCATGCAAAATGTTGAACACACGTTCATATGATATGTTTACCATTTCAACAACCTCACGCAACTTGACTCGGCGATCATTCATAACGATATCGAGGATTTTCTTGATATTGTCTTCAGTAACCACCTCTTTTGGCCTTCCTGTTGATGGTATTGTTCCAGTGCTTGTTCGGCCGCGTTTAAATTCAGCAATCCAATATTTTACCATGTGATCTGACGGAGCACACTCACTGTATTGTTTATCGAGCTTTTCTTTTGTCTCTTTCGCCGTTCTCCCTTTCAAATATTAGTGTTTAATCACTGCACGAAATTCGGTTTATTCCATTTTTCAAAAAACACAAAAGTTGCTTACTTCAAACGACTACAACAAATAAACTAATCGATGAATTTGCGTGAAATTTTAACAGCTGACGATTGACAGATCGCAAAGTTTTTGTGTTTGTGCTGCCATCTAGCGCTAGGTACCTTCAATATCAATCCGCCCTCGTATGTTGATATTTAGAGAAAAGACAAAAATTATATGACTAAAAAATCATACGGAGAAAATATTATTTTCCAAACAAAACAGGTTAAAGTTGGTGGCAATGTGCATTTGATTCATATTAGTTCTATACAAGACGGTATGTATAGGGACCACGCCCTCTTACGCAAATCTTTATAACTTGAGAATTCAAAGGATACAGAATGAAGGATCTTAATATCTTCATTAATAGACAAGTAAAAAGTTGGTGGGATTGGAGAAGGAACAATTCATTTCAAATGATCTCAGCTAGGCTCATTTTGATTATATAAATGCATATTAGGACGAAATGTATATAGTCTGTAATAGTGACAGTATACTTGCACTCCCAAACAAGAAACTACGCAATAATGGTGCAAAATTGGATTTGAGGCCTGTTATCAAAGTAGGCATATTATTTCAAATGACTCGCCCACTTTTATATAGAATTCAGTAATATTCGAAATATTCCTACGAAAGAGAAATGTTTAGCATTAAGTTATATGCATCCAATATCTCCAACGAACGCTCATTTTATTTCAATAAGCGTAGTGTAATAAATTTCGTTCCGATAAATTTCATCTCGTAGACAGTTGCTGGTTTATATAGAGCACCACAATTACCACAAATCAATTACTACAATGATATCGTTCATATCCTTATTTCAGCAACCGATGCTTATCAAAGTTTCCTTGACTAAAGAAGCTACCGTCGTTGCCTTCCATTCTTCCATAAATTAAGGCTGTTCGTGCCATCCACCCATGAACACACACATGCTCTCATATCACGACAAAGCTGTTGTGTTCCCTGCTTATATGAGCTTTACAATTTTACAATGTTTATGTAGGCATCTGCTTGGATTTGTATTTTATTTCACCTTCCCTTTACTAACCGCCTAAGGATCCTTTACTGAAAGTGATGGAGAATTTGACACTCCAATTTACTGGGCCTAGCTACCGCGCTATGTGTTTTCCGATAGGACAAATTTAATGAGCTGATATGCCTGGAAATATACCTTAAAGATGGAGGATTTTTGTTGTTATGCACGGTTTCCTTTACATCTGCACAAACGCTTTTTCACTGTGAAGAAATTAATTAGAGGCACGGTAATTAATCTAAATAAATTAGTTTACGATTAACATTTTCACAAATTGTAATTTTGAGGCATCGTGGAATGCTCAGATGGAGACGAAGTGAGCTTACTAGTAAACTTAATTAAAGTAGGGGCCACAACTCCTGTGGGGGCATTAAATTGTGTTCTAAATTAATTATATTTCGTACAAACTAAAATATACAAAGTTTTAGCTATCTTTTTATGTTTATTTTGAAATACTCCTAAAGTCATATCCTCCCATTGGATGTATACTTCAAATGTACGGCTACTTAAAAAGGCAATTACTGGTAGCAACTTTTGGACATACATCGATTATGGAGTGTTTTCGAAAAAAGTCATAAGATAACATAGCTACAGCAAGCCTCGTCTGTAGTTATGAAAGGTATGCATACAAAATAAATAGGGACAAGACAATAATTGACAAGGATAGTAATGGTGGTTTCAAAATATAATCATTAGTATAGGATGGGTTATAAACTAGGTGAGCCCTACAAAAACTACAGGTACGGAATTTCGACTAAAAGACTAATTTGGATTGTGGAGTGATTTGGAAACAAAAAAAATATCATTCAAATGAAAAATCCCCAAAAATTCAGTAATAATATACTCAAAGTTTCCACGTGATCATTAGAATTATTCCTTTTATCTCACTATCAACCCTTTTTATTAAATGGGGGAAAGGCTACTTATTCTTCATTATTCGATAAAATAATTTTCCTCGAATCTTGGTGTGTGTTCTGACTTCATACAAAATCATAGTAAATTGGCTCTTCTGTTAAGTCTACTTTGGTTATAGGTGTGTAAAGAACTGATAAAGCCCCTTCCATTTTATTTAGAAACCTTATTTCTGTTTTAAATTTTTGAATAAGTGATATTATTCCACTGTATGTTCATATATTATTATTATAGCTTATACCATAATCAGTTATGAGTGCAAGGATTTCAGGGAGTGAGTACTATCAAATGCGGCTTTCGATTTGAAGAGAAAACGATTTATAAAGCGGAACCAGACGATTATGAAACTAGCATATTTATTACAAGTATTAAGAGGACGGCATTCAGATTAATAGAAAAGAGAATTGGTGCTGCCTCTCTGGGCCTATTGTGACAAAATCATTTGTTTGTACTGGATTTTAGTGATAGACAGTAATCTGGTCTCCTCTTTGCTTTCTTGTAGGTAATAAGAAAATATTAAATAACTATAAAGATCTGTGTCACCATCCGCAGTCTCGTGATAAGTATGTTAGTCTTAAATCCTAGGGCCGCGAAATTGAATCCGGCATGATTCCGAAATACGTATTTCTAAATATTTTCTCTTCGAGTCGAAAGACTTAGTTCAACTACTCATTTCACCCAAACCCTTAGAGAAATAATAAAAAATGGTTTAATGTATAATACAAATTATAATGATAATAAAAATAAATCTCTGCCACCGTAATACATTTAATTGTGTTTGTCTGAATCATATTTCTCTAACTATTCAGTATATGTCTCTTAAATAGGGAGATCGCTTCATATCCCGGTAATAAAAATTACCTATACCCGTGCTATTAAGTACACTATTGATGAGCGATATTTCTGTACCGGTGATTTAATCACGAAAAATAACTAGTAACAACAGTTGCTAAATATTTCCTGTAACCGTTCTTTTAGTATACGTTCTTTGATTTAACATATTTCAATACAGCACATTCGAATTATTTCGCTTCCTGCGATATGACACATTTGATATACATACAAATATTAGTTATGTAATGTTATGCCGCACGTGAAGCTCCGTTTCTAACGTAAGAGTCCATCCAATATAAATGCCCTCTGTTCTGTTTATCTACTTTTCAATAGCTGTAGTGCAACTTTCCCCGTCTCACTGCCATCTAACAGGTGTTTTTTTGTAGATTATCGCAAGGTTTCGATATGGTAACGGGGTAAAATGTGAGTAATTTTTCGAGTTCAAGATGACATTCGTATTTTGCACACTCTGGAAAGTCATCATAGAAGGACCGCAACAAGTAAACCTACACTAAAGTGTTCCAGAATAATTTAGGTTTACGTTTTGTTGTACAGTTGCAACTTCATTACTATTTTTTAATCTTGGTTCTATGTCCGGTGGAATTTTTTAATGCCTTAATTATATGAGCCGGATCCATCTTATTTATGTTACTTCGTTCCCATGGTCCACAATGGGATACTTTTGATTTTTAAAGTAAGCCCAAAGCGATGATAAAGTAATTTAAAAAATGTATTCAAGTTTCATTTTGTGGATTTCGTAAACCATAGAACGCAATTCCATGTGAACAGCAAACCCTTGCTTCCTTCATAATTTGGAAGGAAGGTGTCTGACACGTTTCGTGAACTCAATTTGTTTGTTCAAGGTTCGCTTTTACACATTCATTTGATGGCAACAGTAAATATAAACGGTTGCAAAAGTAAGAAAACAGCACACCAAACACGAAATACACATCCAAATTTTATTTTCCCTTTTTTGCACAATTTCGTAAAATGACAACATTTACAATTATGACAGAAAGGACATCAGCGCATATATTTCTGCCATTGCACAAACGCTCTACATTTTATGTCAATTGAGTGGTGAGCAGGAGGCTTGATTAGTTAAATACGAAATGTTTGTGAAAAACAACCGTTATATTATTTTCAATTCCTAATATTTACCGGAACTTTTTATTTAATTCATAATATAACCGTGATTTCAATTTAACTCTTAATTAAGTTCAGATTATTTATGTGGTGATGTCTGAACATAGAACTCATCAGCGCCATCAATGATAATCATATTGGCCTTTAGGGGAATTTTAGTAGCTAAGCTATGGTTGCGTGCACTTTCTCACCACTGTCTGCGAAGCACTTCCTCGAACGTACTGATGTCTTGGCAAATTATACTAAAACATAATAAATAAAATTGTAAATAAACCCAGCAGCAGTCAAGGGGGTTCTGTCGCAAGAGGCAATTTGCACGGGAAGTGCTTGCTAAGCGTACACTTCAATCTCGCTGCTTATCATTCTGAAAAACGAGTAAAAAGTGTTTCCTCTACTCCTTTCACACCTTTAATGTTAAATGTATTTGCCGGAAAAAATTAGTTTGGGAAATACCTAGGTGGGTCTGCTATTAATGCTGTAAATGCAATTTATTCAAGAAATAGAAAACAATGTGGTATTGTTTTTTTGGCCTTGACGTTATAAGATTTGACCTATAAGTACCAGGCGTCTGTATAAGCTGTAACGACGCTCAAAACGAGGAAACAGTAACTCACCTACTGTTTAAACTAAATTCAACAACGGTTCTTGTACCGATTTAATGATAAATTTGACAACAGGCACGTAAACCTTGGTGTCGTTATAGTTAGACCGAATGTCAAGAGCGGTGCTTGTACCGAGTTAATGGTGGGGGTAGGGTTGCCAGAATTAAAATTTGGTAAAACAGTACATCAACAAAAAAAAAACAGTACAATTAAAAAAAAACAGTACATTTTCTTTTAATAAAAACATAACATTTTATTCCAGTAAACATATTTAAACATAAGAAATTACATACATGTATGTTATTATGTATGAAAGAACTGCTTCGGCTCGTCTTTTAAACAATGATATTTCCTGTGGATCATGCAGACGGTTTCAGCTAAGTAACCATAAAACTTCTCGCTCTTTTGTTGCTCAAATGTGTCGCGAAGCTGTATAACTATTTTGAACATATCTACGATAACAAGGGTATCCTCCTCCAATTTTTTTATAGACGATGATAATGCAACTCCAATATTGTGTATAAATCCTAAATAAGCTTCGGAACTTTCAGACTCAAAAAATTCCCTTAAAACGGCTGAACAATCATCTTTGGAAAGAAAATATGTTTTTATGGGTGCATAGTTTTTCAATAATCGTTCCACTGCAGGGTTTAAACTAAGCCATCTCGTTGTGACACAAACATCCAACACCTATGATATCTGGGTTACATTTTTTAAGCTCAACAAAGACGCTTTTTTTGCAGCCGAAGTTGACATTAGTACAAAAAACAGTACAAAAAACAGTACAAAGAGTAAAAAACAGTACTTTTTGGTACTGTTTTAGGTGATATGCAGAAAACAGTACATTTGAAAAAAAACAGTACGTGTACTGCGAAAAACAGTACGTCTGGCAACCCTAGGTGGGGGTGACAACAGGCACATAAACCTTAGTGTCGGAGAATCATTCAATGCTTAGTTAAAATGAAAACACGGACATTTAACTCTTAGTGATTGACTGACTTTTGGCTGTGCCAAACGTGGGTTTTTATTCAGTTTTTCTATACTTATAAGTTGTCTATAGATATTTCGATATTATTTAATTTGAAGCATAACCATGAAAGGTACATTATTGGCAAATTTGCACGCTGGCCTTTACTTGAGTTCTTCAGCGAATTGCACTTGATATCATATTTCATCCATTGCAATGCCTTCGCTGATATAGTAAATTATTGGAATTTTTGTGAACAAAGCAATTTTCATCGTTATGCTGGCAAGGTTTGCTTAGCACAAGCCTAATTGTATGCAAAAGAAATGTTGTGCATTCAAAATTTTAATGTTAAATAACCTCCCAATGAGATTTACACATCAACGGTTAATGCAATTAACACCTAAAATGTTCAGAAACTGATGCAGATATCCGGACAAACAGTATTTCATTGTTCTGTACAAGTTCAGTGGATATTAGGAGTCTGCTCTGATTCACCTAGAATAATCACCCTTTTTGTAGTACTACAATGTGCGATTACCGCAAGTCTGCCGTTAAGTAACCACCGCAGGCTCCGGACGAGTGTCGGGGAAGGTATACATATACTCGTATACTTAGGTAGTAATCTAAAATGTTGAGATTAAAAATTATGGATTATTTTCATACTGCTCAAGAGCAAGTTTAAAAGTTTTATTTATGGTGTTATGGCAAGCGGAATATCAACATGTTGGTGAAAGGACGGAAAAAGGGAGAAAATAAATTGGAATAAAATTAATTTAATCAAAAGCGATATAATTGAAAACAAAAAATATATGCAGTCACAGCAATGCATTTAGCTGCGTGTGTGTTTTGAATAAGTAGACCGTTAATAAATGTGTGTCCTTGAATGTTGCAACAGTTGTTTTTTCCTGATGCAATTTCAGTATTCCATGGATACTGAAAGGTAAGTTTGGAGCGAAGGGACTTTTGTGATTTTACACAATTCCTTAAATATCGAATATACTACCAAATATATAAACTTGTTATAAACCTGAAAAACCCCAGAAGTGCCTACAAAAAATTCTAGGAAAATGTTCTTGGATATGGAAAATGTCAGCAAGGAATAAAAATATAATTTATTATTGTGAGTAATTCTTAAAAAATCTATTTGGATGTTTGCATACTATATGGCGGCAGTTACTTAATGGTTGCTTAGTGTTTAAGAGAAACCTTTTTCTTATTATTATTCCTCAGATATATATGTAGTTAATTTCGGATCGATTTATGTGGAAAGATCAAGTGGGTGGATATACGTTCATAATTTGTACTGCTACAATTTCATATTTAATTTTATTTTACTTCGACACTGTTTACAAACAGCACTGCGCTATTTTTCCGATGTTGCAGTCTATGCTCTTAGTGCTTTTGGTATTCTCCAAGTAGTCTCTCTCCTGATTTTGGTTGAAGCTACTCGAAACCCAATTTCTCACTGTTTTTAAATCATATTGCCAGCATCAAAGCAAACGCTCAGAGATGCCCACAAATTTAAATATTTTTATTTCAGTTCTTTAAGAATGGTTCCCATATTTAGGAGCATGTATATCAGAGTCAGGTCAGCTGACTTTGCTTTTCTTTTCAGCATTAAATACTCTTACCTATTTTGACTTCTGTTTTTCGGGCTCCTAGGAAATGAAATCGCATTCTCTTATATTTGGGAAAAGGTTACATTCTCACACATATCTAAGCACAATATTATCCATGTTCAGATCAGTGTTCTTATTTAAAATTTTTTTAAAGTGCTGAAAATGGAAAATAGTTGTACCTTTTTCAGTCCGAAAGTACCTAAAGTAGTTATGAAATGGTTTTTACATAATTCGAGCATGCCGAGCTCAATGACATGAGTCGATTTATTCCTACGCTCAGTTCACTTTCAGGAAATAATTTAATAATTAGTGGCAGAATGGTGGTTGTCTTTCCAGAAATTACATGTTGGGGTGTAAACTTCTTCATGGCACTTAGAATTTCATCGTCGAAATGTATACGGTTTCTCAAACCTTCCCAAAATTTAATATAAAACTTTTCAACGTTTTTCTTGAATTCATTGATTTGATTCTTGGGCAATTTTTGATTAGTATAAAATATTTCTGTTTGTACTCCACAAAACACATTTTCAATTGAATTTTGTTCATACAAATTCAATCACCGAATGGAACTTGAATCTATTCTATTCTTAGACATGAAATTTCTGCAAATGTGCTTGAAAAGATATGGCAATCTTGCATTAAGTACATGACTCTTAGCCTCCTCAAATGCTGCATTTCAATGTTTGCATCATTTATAATTTTCAGTATGTAGGATAAAGAGAGAAAATACATGTTCATGATTAGGTCAGAAAGACTGCCTGAAATTGCCGAGTTAAATTCGTTAACGTGTCCGATTCAAAATCACAGAGTCGAAAATAGGCGTCCAACGGTACCCATTACTCTAAAATTCGATCAACAATATTCTAAATTTGAGAAACAAACAACAATGGCAATATATCTTTACAATTTTGTAGGCTGGCAACCGATGTCATTTTTTTTGGACTTTTGTGCGAATTTATGTTGAATTTAGAGACGATTTTAGAATCGTTCACACTTTTTACACACTTATTTAAATGATCTAGGCTGCGAAATGATAGTTATGTTCGGCCGCAAACAAACACAACCAAACGTCAAGTTAAGGTTAGCCGCTAAAAATGAATTCTTCTTTTTCTTTGAATTCTTTACATTCACAATAATTGAGAGTGAATTGTTACGATAATTGCAGGGATGTTAAAAAAGAGAGTTGTCCGAAGACTTCTTAGAGTTTTTAATAATTAGTTCAAAAGTTGGAATAGTTTAAAATTGTACCTAAAATTCTTCGATAGTGCCTAAAGTACCTTTATGATTCAAAAAGTCGGTAAAAGATATAATTGTACCTAAAATTTCACCGCTGAGCCAGAGACCATAGAGACGGGACACTTAAACGTAAAATTTTCGGACGTTTAAAAAAACTGTCTTTGTTTATCATTAGTTGCCTATATGAATAGTTTTTTTTAATCATTAGTTGCCTATATGAATAGGTTTGTTTATCATTGGTTAACCAGAATTCTGAAGAAAATCAGCCACACTACTACAGTTTTGCACAAGTGCTAGTGTGCGCAAAACAACGGCTTGACAGTATCCATATTTTCTCACCAAACAGCAGTACTGAAGCATCAGTGTCTGAAAAAGTTACTGTTTCGTATAACTGAGGGCATTTAAACTGAGTTGTTACCGAATAAAAGTAGCACTTGTTAAGCTTACTCGGTGAAAGATGTCCATTCTTGACTTTATGTGGGTGCCAATATACACAATGTAGATTTGCTTCCGATTATAAAGCAGCTATTGTTTTATGTTCACAGAGGTGATACTTTTGCAATAAAATGCTTAAAGACTACGTCGATGCTTGAACTGTAACCTAATTTTTTTTAATATGTAATCTATAGAAATTAAGTTGATACTTGATATAATTCTGTTGTGGTATCAGGCTCA
This sequence comes from Clusia tigrina, assembly GCA_920105625.2. Lineage (NCBI taxonomy): Eukaryota > Metazoa > Arthropoda > Insecta > Diptera > Clusiidae > Clusia > Clusia tigrina. The sequence goes on from OV050030.1 coordinate 370,923,921, forward strand.
TTCGATTCTTATATTTTTCTCTGGAATGAGATTAAATTAAGAAATTAAATGTGAATGGCATTCCAGTGTGAACATCTTCCAATCGAAAAAATTATAAATGTTCATAGAAATAAATTATACAAATCAGTGCTCTAGAAATACTTCAAATTTTAATTACATATTTTGGAACAGGAGTGGAAAAAACCTTTGCTTGATAATTTAGCTTTAGTTTAATACCAGTTCACGTAAGCGAAAGCTGACAAACTTAAATTAATTAAAATTGTTTCACAAAACTTTGAATTCACAATTGAACTCAATTCGAAGTGTTTATTTATTTTGTAATATTTCGTGCACACATTCCCGAAGATGGTCTATTAATGCGAAGGGGATTGCATTATGGATGACATATCATTTATGGCTTTTAGTAAGAGAGAAATAGCCAATGTCACAATGACTTAACACTGCTAAGTTACAACACCTCAATTATGGCAAGAGCGAGATAAAAATAGTGGCGCATATCTAATGTTCTAGATTTTATTTGAATGCATGGTTTATATGTATATGAGCCATGGTCATTTCCTTACAATATGTTAAGAAGGTTAATTTAAACTTTTCTGGTAAAGTTTTCACTGGTTTTCGGACTATTTTGGTCTTACTGGTGTGTCTCAGATGGTCTAAAAACTATACTAACATTATTTCCAAAAATATTGCTGTAAATAACCTGACTTACTCTTGGTCTGTAAATCTTTCATAAGTCCCACCAAACCACAGAAAATACTGCATCGAAGTGTGCTCCTTCGGCTGTTGTAACACACGTAAAGCTTGGTAGTCAAATGTCGCATCTATTTTCTAGCAGTAAATATCTGGATGCCTCAAATAATTCAAATAGAAGAATTTTTATACATCCTATATATAAGAGTTCTGTGTTGCATACACGTACCATATGTATTTTGGCTTCAAACTCGTGCAACCCATTTCAGGTGATTTCAAGGATACCCATGGTTCCCCATGCTTATCAATCCCATAAGAATTCGTATTTATAAAAGGAGGCCCCCCGTGAATTGAAGCATCATTGAAAATACATTACTGTATATTAATTTTCGATATGTCTAGCAAAATTTTCAGAATTTCAATTGCAATCTACAAAAACTGGAACCCAATTTAATTGAAAGTGTTTACGTACTCGTATCTGCATTTTAACGATTGTCCGATCACTATGTCAACAGATGACGATATAATTTTTACGACAGCGTGTCAATTCTACTTCATTGTACCGCCACTTTCAGTGCGAACACATACTCGTATTACAATGATGATGAGCGTGTCAATCGCTGCTGCCGTCATTTGGGCGGATTCAATTGATTTACGCGCATTGATACTGCATTAATTTAACTCGAAACAGTCAGCGCGTTATTTCAACAGCGTTTGTTAACAACTCTCTCTCGCACTTGCCTCAGGTCGTACGGAAATTTATATTGAGGGCAATGGGGAATGTGGGTTGCTTTTGTTTCATCAGTCATTTAATAGTTTCGATATCTACAGCATTTGCTTACAAGCGTAATTGATGGCAAATGTCGTATGCTTTTTTCTACTTATTTACTAATACAAGAATAAAAAGAAACTTATTCGCATAGTTTTCAAACACGATGTTCATAAACAGAGACAGTGGCGTGTTCACAATTATTATAAAGATTTTACACAAATATTTTCCATTACATTTAGAATTGGATTTCAAACTGTTATTTCATTTTAAGGCTTCTTTCGGAAACTAAGACCCTTATCAGCTAGTTTAATCTGAAAAACATTTCACAGATTTCCACATTCTATATCTTTCAAAATGCTGGAATTAAATCAGTGATGCAAGGACGAAGTCTCCATTCTCAACTTTATATATAAAAGATTATTTTTATTATTTAACTTTAAATTGTACAATTTTGAGAACAGACTTATGTGCTGCGAAAATTGTAGACGTTTGTAATTTGTTCTGCTAATATCTAATGGAGTTTAGGTGAATACATGAACCAATAGGCTACCCAATTATCTTCCTGTAAACTATTAAGTTACCTCAAAGGCTAATGTCGCACTAACAAACACGCTACTGGTCCTTGCGACAACTCTTAGCTTTAAATTGCAAATTCATCTTACTCGAGAATTGTTTGCAAAACTAGCAATGAAGACCATATCATGGGAGACATGTACATATATGACTACAGTTTAATACGAGCATGCGGTCTCTGCGCACGACATCGTTCCTCAAGCGGCGGTCAATAACCATATTACTCGAGTGAGGAGAAATTGTTCCGGTCGAAACAAAATTTCTAATGAATTTTGTATCTCATTTTATTATTTGCATATAAACATTTTAACCGAACGCAAGGCCACTGGGAAGCATGTGGATTGGGAACTCTTATCTGGAAGTAAAGTAAATGCTGTTACGCAAATGGTAGAAAAGTTCTTCTAAAGTAAATAATCAAACAAATGCAAAAGAAATTTATGGAACGCAGGAATATTAAATCCGTTAAATGAACAAAAATTCAGCTAAACAAACAATAAAACGACAAAAATTAAAATTCCCATTAATCCCTTCAGTTAAATCGCCCCTTGTAAACAAAATAAAACCAAAAGTAATAATTGTTAAATAAGCTAAAAGTGAATAGTTAGTCTAGAATGATTAACATCGCGATTCGGTCGAAAATCAACTTAATCCGTAATAAAATCGTTTGTGATTCCGATAGCTCTGGTGAAATTCCACAGTCTGCCAGCGAGCAATGAGTCACAATTTTCAAGTGAGCTACACCGCCCTTGGAATGTCTGATGATAATCAGACCAGCTACTCGATGCCCTCGGTGGCATCGTCCAGCCGTGCGGTACGCAATGTGAACTTTCACGCAGAGATCAACGAAACTGCCGGGTACTCGCCACAGCTATTACCGCAGTCACGACGCAGTTCAAAATCCTTCTTTCAGCGGCCGCGGTCAATGTCCGCTTGGAGCGACATCAGTCGTAGCAGCATGCGATTGGATGAACGGTAAATATAAATAGAGTTCTATATAAAAATGTTCTCTTTCACTTTTGATTTATTAATTTATTAAGAAATTTACAGTTGCACTTGTAAGGGAAATGTAGAGAGTTTCAAATAGCTGTTCTCGATATTAATCTGACCTTACCAGTAATAGTAATTGGTAGACTAATTGTAATTTATGGCACATCATTAAGCAGGAATTATGGAGTTACTATATTATTCAAATTTGTATTTCCGACCTATTCAAATTGAATATTAATAATACTGATTTACGAGTCCTCATTCAAAACGAGGCCTAACTCCGATATTCCTTATGCAATCTAAACATTCCTATTCTCCCCCCCCCCCTTAGTTGTTTTTCTCTCTAGACTGTTTCAATGCAAAAAGTTATTTATAAATATTTTATTGATTACATTATATGATAATGAATTATGTGCCCAAGGCTTTGGGAAGATTACTACAAGCAACTAATGTTTTTGACTCTGAAAGAAAAATATATTCTAGAAATATTAGGAGATAATCCATCAGCGGAATTCGAAAGCGCGACTCCACGGCTACAAGACTAAAATGTTTCTACTAATATCACTAGAAAGAAGTAAATATCAAATTTAATATAAAAGCAAAGAGTAGAAGCTGCTAAGGCCATCCACTCGAATAGGGACTTCAACCTCATCATCAAATTAATTAAATGAACTTATGATTTGTGATGTAATTCACAATCGCAAATCAGGATATTAACAGAGGGCAAGGTTTTTTAAACATTATAATTGGTAATAGAAAAAAATTGTTTAGCCTAAAACTCTCTAAAAATGGATGGTAATACACTGAGGCCGTGATGTTGCGGAAAGAGCATGTTGATACTGGTTTCCTGGACTGCAGAAGTCGGCGTGTAAATTGATTATGGCCGATCCGCCAACGGATGTAAAGAATAATATTGCTAGAATATAGAACTTTACTGCATGCAGAGTTTAGCATATTATTCTGCTTCCATTTTCTCATATATATGGCGTTTAATTAGGATTCTGAGATCCTTTCGCTCTACTGACTCGAAACGAACAGTGAGTGCTGTTCAAAAGATCGGGCTGCGTCGTCTGCAAGGTCATTCCCACTGAAACCAACATGACTTGGTATCGAAAGAAGCGAGAGTTGTTAGCAGTATTTAATGCACAGGTCGCGTATTTTGGAAATTGATGGTGAAGTGTTGTGAATGTTCACAATAGCTGTTAAGCAAGAATTGTTGTCAGAGCAGATCAGAAACTTACCTTTCTTTGTATATAGCATATTTTAGTGCTTGGTACACCATGGTGTACTGACGTGGTGCGGGGACTTACAATGATCCGACTTGGCCATGCTAACGGGCGTCGTCAGACTTAATCTTGCCATGTCCAGTGCGTTCAACCTTGTCAGACGGGTAGTCGGGGAGTACAAACTAACAACTATTTTCTATCCGTCACCCCGTCCCCCTCCCTCTATCCCATCCAATATTTTCTGTTCACTCCCATCCACTTTCATCCAGGTTAGGGGCATCTGTACCATAGTGGGCGGCAACAAGAAGGTGACGCCTCCTCCAGGCATATCTGCACAGAGTATATAGTTAACTTGTAATCCCCCCAGCCACGCGTTGGCAGCTTGGGCATAAGATTTGCAGGCCTAGGCTCACCATCCCTTAAGTAAGCAAGTTAACATTGACTCTGATAAAGGAGAGCCTAAACTTAGAAAAAAAGGAGGACGGTTTGACAAGAAACAGTCGGAGGCAACCAATGCTGCATATGTGAAGGTAATAATAATAATGGTTCCTCTAGATCCTACAGGAAACTGGTACCCCGTAAGTCTTCAACAACGATTGAATCTGGTGCGACCGGGCATCATCGGTAAGGACACGGTTGGTATTAGTGACCACATGACAGGATCAAAGCTGTCTGCAAGATAGAAAAAAAAAGGAAGCAGAGGGAGAGGAAAGCCGCAACAACAGCTTGGGTGAATCATCAAGCATCGTCGACTTCACCGCCTGTAACGACAACAACAGAACATATGTTAGCTTGTCTGGCTTAGTGCACTCTTCCGGTTTTAATCAGGGGTCTGTGCAATCAGATGGAAGAGAAGTTAAGAGAAGGAAGGTCGCAAGACCGGAATCTTATTTGTCAGTATGCTCGATCCAGATGTGTGCGTATCAGCCTCCTCATGAAAACTAAGTGGTGGAAGAACCCCGAAAGAATTGGCCCGTCTACCTCTGGAAGATATAGTCGAATACCAGGGGAGAATCTTCTTCCAACAACGGAGCAAGTTCCTGAAAGTACTAAGATGTACGACGGATATCGGCCTCATCGATATCTTGGACGGATATTTTTCGGCGTTCAGGGTAAGGAGGGAGATAAGCCGAAAATTTAATTGCGGTCATAAACAATCATTATATGACTGAGATTATATTTACGCAAATTAATTTGGAGCATAGCTAATCGTCTACTGCATCACTGTGCAATAGGCATGCGAAGATGCATAGATGTCTCCAAATATTATTAATCCAAGAGACCTGGGTATGTTATAAACGTATCTGTAAATTAGAACCAATAAAATGGGGAAATATACTTCAGTGTGAGGGGATTGAAAGGTCGCATACATACGAGTATATTACTATATTCACGATGATTAGATAATTCTGCCCTCAAGATGTCTTTGCGTCAAAACTAAAGTATAAAAGGGGAGGGGACATGGTCTATCCTTCCCCCACCATAAAGGGAAGTGATGAAGGTCGTTCAGTACGCAGAATTCAAGAAGTTGGAACAGATTGTGGCTGTGATGTAAATTCACAGAATACAATCTGCTCCAGAATGGCAAGAGCAACTTCTGGGGTAACAAGATGTTGGATTTTATTCTGTCTTCAGATTTCCTGATAGACAATGTTGGTAACATACCAACTTTTGTGACGCACAGAAGGCTAGATGTGGTTCATTTAACACTAACTAATACATTTCTGGCACATCAAATAAAACAGTGGAAGGTGCTGCAAGAGCTTTCTCTCTCAGATCACTGTGTGACCCACGAGTAATGAATAATTTGATAGAATGCTCTGAGAAAGTGTGTCGTTAAGAATAAGTAGGCAGGGTAAGGCAGTTGCATGGTGGAATGCTGAACTTTCAAAGTTCCTTGAAAGGGCGACATTTGAATAGGGCTTTTAAAACCTGAAAATAAATAGAGCATAAAATCTTTAAAAATAAATTTAGGTCTGCCAAAATAGATTATTATAAAAGCTTCTGTAGTGAAATTGATAACATGAATAAGTCCACTAGACTATGCAAGGTGCTTTAGCGGGATCGTACAGTGAAGCTGGACTATTTTCTCAAGTCTGATAGTTCTTATATGGTTGAAACCTACAACACTCTCCTGAAACCCCGCTTCCAGGATAGCAGAATTATAAGAAAATAGTTTTGAGGTGGACAGCTTGAATTGTGGAATAACAGGATAGAACTGGTATCAGCGGTAAAATAAGGCCTTGAAAAAATTTACATTGCCTGTCTTACTCTAGACTACGTACCAGCTCTTTGGTGATAAGTTAGGATGGTTATTAGTCCAAAACAGGTTAAGGATGACTACACGCCAACGAAGAGTTTTGGGGCGGTTAGTTTGACAGCGTTCATGCTGAAAAGTCTGAATCGTATGGTGGAGAAGTGTTTTGAGACAGGCATAGTGTTGAATATCCCGCTCAGCATACATCAACATGCATGCCAGAGGAGAAAAACATGCGAATCAGCTCTCCACGATCTAGTGTGTAAGATTGAAGCGAGGCTGGAAGCTGGTGATCTACTGTGTAAGTACTAAAATGTGTAACTATAATACTTTTCAAGGTAAGCGTCGTTTTTAATAAGAGATTAATTTGGAAGACGCATGTTGAGCTGAAGGTTATTCTGGCACAGAAGATATTTGGGCAGTGCGGAATTGCTTTTAGTAAAACTTGGGGTCTGAAACCAGCTATTGTATAGGAGCACTACATCTGCGCTCAGAATGCTTTGTTGAACTTTCCACTACTAGACCTAATGATTAAACAGGATACGATGGAAACCACATATCGGGAGCATGAGAACAGGGGCTGGCTGGCATCTGAATGAAAATGTCAGATGCTTTTCGACTATGTGGAGTATGGCAACGGTATTCCAAACGAAAGTGTTTGCTATTCTGAAAGTTGGGGACTGGATAATTGAGGCGCGATATACAGATTAGAGCCTTTAGTGACAATGCTGGCAATTTGGCTGAAGAACGTGTTTTCCAAGAATGTAAAGGGTTTTTCAAAAGAAACGCTACAAAAGTAAATCGATAGTGACAGCAAACGACGCCATATTTTTTCCCGCTCTTTTGACATTTCCCTTCAGTAAGGTTTGCCATTTCATCGCGCAAAGATATACGAGCCAACAACGAGTCGAAATTATTGAAATTTACTACCGAAATTCGGAGTCAGTCGCCTCAACTTTAAGAGCGCTACGTCCAATTTATGGTCGTCATAATTGTCCTAGCGGATCAACAATTGAGCGTCTAGTGGAAAAATTTGAATCCACAGGTACAGTACAAAATGTTCCCGTGCCAGTGAGACAAAGAAGTGCCCGTACTGTCGAGAATATTGCTGCCGCTGAGGCTTCAGTTCAAGAAAGCCCAAATGTGTCTCTCACACGTCGTTTTCAAGCTTTGGGCATCTCTGTGACGTCGTTGTGGCGAATTTTGCGAAAAGATCTTGGCCTACATCCTTACAAGATCAAATTGACGCAAGAACTGAAGCCGCTTGACCACCATAATCGTCGTATGTTCGTGAATTGGGCTGAGCAACAACTTGAAAATGATTCGGATTTTCATCGGAAAATCATCTTCAGCGATGAGGCTCATTTCTGGCTGAATGGCTTCGTCAATAAGCAAAATATGCGTTATTGGTTAGACAGCAATCCACACGTACTCCATGAGTCATCATTGCATCCCGAAAAAAATACGGTTTGGTGCGGTTTATGGGCCGGCGGCGTCATTGGGCCGTACTTCTTCCGTGATGATCAAGACCGGCACATTACTGTGATTGCGAATCGCTACCGTTCAATGATAACCGAATATTTTTGGCCCCCCATTGGATAATATGGACTTGGAGGACATGTGGTTCCAACAGGACGGGGCCACAAGCCACACAGCGAATGCCACAATCAATTTGCTGCAAACCAAGTTTGGTGAACGTGTTATCTCACGAAATGGCCCAGTCGATTGGCCGCCTCGGTCGTGCGAATTGACGCCGTTAGATTATTTCCTGTGGGGCTACGTCAAGTTTATGGTCTATGCCAACAAGCCAGCGACGATTGATGAACTTCGTACGAATATCGAACGTGAAATTGCAGCAGTATCGGCCGATTTATGCTTGAAAACCGTTGAAAATTGGGTTCAGCGTCTGGACTGCTGCAAGCGTGCCCGTGGTGGCCATGCAAAAGAAATCGAGGTCCATACATAATGGCATCGAATGTACTTTCACAGGAATAAAGTATGTCATTGATATCTAAAACCGGTTTTGTTTTATTTAAAACCTTTTGTAGCGCTCTTATTGAAAAACCCGATATGTAAAGACTAATGTAAGTATTTAATAGGGAGACCAAACAAGATAGCTGCAAACATTTTTTTTTTTTTTAACAACTGAATAAAAACGCGTAAAGAAGTCTGAAGTCGGGTTAGACCGAGTTCGAAGTACCCTTTACCTTTCTCTGTGCGTGCAAGTTCAACAATGGGGATGTTTTCTTCATAAATCATCATTAGGAGAAGATCTACGGTAATTTTCGGTCGGGTACCTTGATTTGATTATATCGACCCCATTTGTTGCGTATGGCTTTGTAGTGTCAATATAACTACTAATATAAAATTTAGTTCAAAAATTTGGTTAGGTTATAAGTTATAATAATATGTCAATAGTGGGTGTGGCTGTGAAAATAACACGCCCATTCTTTGTGTGGTGTTTAATGGTAGTACCCGCAATCTTTCTGCGAAATTTCGTTCATAAATCTTTAATATGAATCTAGTAATGATTTTTGGTAAATTGTGGGCGTGACAGTAGCATTACGATCTCCATATTCTGCACACACACACTCTTATCGACCCCATGTATATTTCTGCAAACTTCCGATGGCATCAATACGAGCATAGGTAGGCTAATTTTAATTTTAGACCCGAAAGTGCTTTCTATCAAAAGTGAGCGTGTCTTTTCCCTGATCAACCCTATTTGTTGGGGATAGCTTTTTAATGTCCACATGTTCCTTCCCGTAAAATTTCGTCCATAAATCTCTACCAGATCTTAAGTTATGAATATTTGTTAATAGTGAGCGTGGCAGTTAAAATATTCCACCAATTTTTGCATTGAGGTTAGTAGGACCCACATCTCCATAACTGCCAAATTGGGTTGCTATTCCATCAATTGGACCAAAGTTATAGTCATTTTAAAAAATATGAGCAAAGTTCCTTATATGGGAGGTAGGCGTGGTCTTTGTCCAAATCGGCCCATATAGCAATCTGGTTCTGTATCTTTGTCCAGACTAACATTTGCAACACTTCATTAAGATAGCTCTAACGGTGTAGAAAAAAAGTGGCAACAGACACGCCTCCTTCTTGAAATTGCAACCCCTCTCAAAAGCACAAAATTTGTATACCCTATTTTTAAAGGTAAAGGCTATAAAGAGTATTGCGTGCCGGTATTCTTGGACATTGCTAAAACGGGGTTTGGCACAAAGGATTTTGAAATTAAATAAATAGTACACTACCCTTAAACTATTATTACCCATTCAAAAGTTTCATAAGCAAAATATACTTTTACATACAATACGACAATGAATGTTCAGATATATTACAATTGACAGTGGGAGTGCCTTAAGAAAAGACCGCAACAGATAAGCTGTAAAGAATAATTAAAAATACATTTCTCTGCTTCTCCAAAAATGGTGTATAGAGGTAAATTAAGATAAATCTATTCGAGTTGTGTTTACTAACAGGAAATGTGAAAAATATCCTCTAACAATTTAAGACGAAATAATTAAAATTAAACTCAGCGCAAAATACCTTGGCATAATAATCGACGCCAAACTTATGTGGAGACAGCACATATAAAGTAAAGAAAATGAAATAAGACACAAATTCAGACATTTATGTTGGCTACTAGGAAGAAGTTCCAAATTATCACTACATAAATAACCAAAAATATATAAGACAAAAATCATACCAATATGGAAATACGGGATAGAAATCTGGAGGACTGGGTGTAAAATCAACATACAGCTCATCCAAGGAACACAATCAAAAATTCTCCGTGCAATAATGAAGGCTGATTGCTACGTGACGAATGAAGACATTCACAATGACATGAACATAGACACGGTGGAGGAAACCATAAAAAAATGTAGCTAAAAACACACTGAGCATCGAAAGACCCATGAAAATCCGCAAGCTGGTCCCAGATCCGCGACATCTATCGGAAATGGAAAATTTCCCACAAAGAAGACTAAAGCGAATCGCACCCACAGAACTTCCACATAGGTTTTAGTATTATCTTTTGGTGTTAAGTTTTTAATAAATATTAATATATATGTAAGTAATAAATTTTCCTGACTAAATAATATTTGCTTTGGTAATGGCCAGAATATGTAGTGTAGCCAAATTGTTAAAATAATTTTATTTATTGTAGAAAAACAGATTCTAAATAAGTTGGGAAAAAATATATTCAATAAAAAATATATCAATTTAGTGGGTTATTAAGCTTAGTGTTTTTTTTTTGTGTTTGCTGAGGAGGGGAAACATCCGGACCCTATGGCCGAAGCCGGACTTTAGCTTGATACAACCGGTCCATTTCTCGAGCGCGTAGATCGATGGACACCTCACTTGCAATGATACAAATGGGTTCATTCGTGACGGGTACGGTAGGCACTGTCCAATCTGAGAGCACCAAGGCTGTATTCGGTTTGGGTGTTTTTATAGTATGACTTCTTCGTATTTGCCCAGATCGGCGCTGCATGCTTGTTACTGTTGATAGGTGTTGCCGTCTGCTAGGCATTAGTCTAGTTAACGCACCAGGTATTCTTGCGGTTTTGTCGCTGACTGATTGTAAGTGCTAATTGAAGTTCATACGCACTCTTAAATATTTTATGTACGGTTGAGAGGTGATGATGTGATCACCCACCATAATGGTTAATTCTTCGCGCACCCGTCGTGTGCTCAGCAGCATCACCTCTATTTTTGCGCTTCCAGCTGGAGCTGTGTGTTTCCCACACCCATCTTCTTAGTCTCGTGATAGCATCGTTGCATATCGCCTGCAGCGTGTCAAAGTGCTTTGCAACTGCAACCATCGCAATGTTATCTGCGTATTCAACGAGGGTTGTGTCTTCCGGGAGGCAAAGTTTATGGATGCCCTCATACATTGCGTTCCAAAGTGTTGGGCCCAGCACCGAGCCATGAGGGACGCCGCAAATTACTCTGAACGTTTTTACGCCAACGTCCGTGCCATAAAACATGACTCTGTTATCGAAGTAGCTCGCTATAGATCGCTACAGATATACCAGCACCCCGAAACTTTTAAGTACGCTCGTAATCTGGGACCAGCTTGCAGAGTTGAATGCGTTTTTGGTATCGAACGTTACCACTGCGCAGTACTTCTTTGTACCGAATCTCCATTGTGCTCCGCTAGTGGATTGACGAGCAATACTCATGACGGCTTGAATAGCGTCCAGCGTTGATCGCGCTTTTCTAAATACATAATGGTTTGGTGAGAGCCCTTCTGATTTCTCCAAATGCTCCTGTAGTCGATTGCATACGATGCGCTCCAATAATTTGACAAGCGTATCCAGCATACACAAAGGACTGTACGATGATGGTTGATCCGGCTGCTTCCCCGGTTTAAGTAGCAGCACCAGCCTCTGCTGTTTCCAAGATTTTGGGAACGACTTCCTTGAGACATGTATCGGAGAGTTTAGCGGTGTCGCCTTAATCGCTGCTTTCAGCGCAATATTTGGAAAGCCGCCTAGGCCCGGGCTTTGTTATCTGCGATGCGTCGCACGATGAGAAGCACTTCCTGTGTGGTGACTTCCGGGATGTCATTCATGCGCAATTGCTGACCTTGGTAAAGTGTGACTTCTTCTTGGCGGGGGAATAGTATGGAGACCACCTCTCGCACCACCGCTGTCGTGGAGCTCCTTGAAGCATCGGTTTTTGCTATCTTGTATGCCTTTTTTGAGTTCCGCTTCACAGGCCTTGTAGTCTGCGAATAGCGCGTCTGTCGCTGGTGCAGCGCGTGATTGCTTAAGCTTTGTTCGGGCATGATGACAGTTTCTTCTAGCGGTCCCGATCCCTTCATTCCAGCAGTAGACTGGCTTTCTGGCAGGTCTTCCTGATAACCTAGGCAAGGTTGCGTCGCATGTTTTACCAATGCAGGCCGTGATCGGTGACGTCATGCTTTCTGCAATCACATCCAAGGGGCTTTTTTGACCGGTGTCATTTTACCAGGCCATGTTAAAGATTTCGCCGTCGAATGTCTGTTTTTTTCCAGCCTCTTTGCTGAACTTTCCGTACATGAGGCTATATCCGTCGATATGGCAATAATGATAGCATTATTTTCGCTATGCGTGTAGATGCAGCTGACAGTCCACCCTGCGTTGCGTGCTATTGCATTCTGGGTGGGTGCCATGCGCTTCTGCTACTAATGCCGCCAACATTCTTTCATACTCCTCAGCATTTATGCTGGGTGGGGCGCAGGAGCTAAAAACATAGAACCCTCTCGTTTGACCCAAGTGAAACCATGTTCTGCTCCCGTCATTTTACTCTGCAGTGTTGCATTTTCATTGTCCATATTACCGACTTCTTCGAGCCATCAGACGTTATTTATTTACTTATTTTATTTATTTATCTCAACAAATTGATCTTAGGACATTAAGGTAATTACCTTTTTAAGATGTCCTAACGACATGAAGTGTATATATATTTTCAATAATTAACTTAACTGGAACAATTCATTCCAAGGTAAAATGAAATATAAATTATAAAAGAAATTGATTTACACAAATAAAATTATAAAGTTTTAAAATTATAAAATTATATAAGTGGATGATTTAAACAATTAAAATTAAATATTGTTAAACGTACTCTCCGTTCTTTAAATATTAAATTAAAAAATATAACAACAAAACAATAAACAATAAGATAAATACAGATCACAATTTATGAACAAAGCAATACAGATTGCCCAGAAATTCACCGCGCCCGAAAGTAGCCCTCAAGTTCATTCCTGAACTGTACAGTGTTGCCAATACTTCGGAGCCGTACAGGAAGTGAGTTCCAGAGTCTTACTGCATACACGAAAAACTGACGATCAGACATAAGAGACGAGTGCTTGCACGGGACAAGTTGGTTACAACGACAGGAACGTGTGAACCTGAGACATCTAAACAAATATGGAGGTTCCCGTGTGTAAATAATCTTGTGAAGAAAGGTGATAGTCTTAGACTCCCAGAGTTGATCGAATGTGATCCCAAAAACTTGCCTTGATAAAGTGGATACATGATCTGTTCTAGTCAAGCCATAAATATACCTTGTTATGTTATTAAATAGGACATTAAGCTTTCGTTTGCTAGCTGCATCACAATTCGCAAAAATTTCACAACCATACAGCAATGTTGGGAGAAGGTAGGCCTTAGCCAACAGCATTCTGATTCCTAGTGGGGTGAAATATTGCGTTGACCACAGTGAACGCAGCATACCGTAAACTTTGCCAACCGTGGCAGCAACGTGGTTACTCCATGTTAGAGTGCCATCAAATATAACTCCCAGGTTTTTAGCCGTGTTTACACGTTCAATAACAGACCCATTCATTATAATACTGGGTAGTATTGTGGTATCAAAGGGTTTCTTGTAAGTCACTAAACATTTGGACTTAGCAGGATTAAGGCAAAGCCCATTTTTCTTTGCCCAGTTATAAACATTAAATAAGTCATTATTAATTTGACTGACACAATTAATAATTTCGTCCCTTTTACAGCTTATGTAAAGTTGGACGTCATCAGCATACAGATGAATATCACAATCATGCAATGCAGTCGGTAGATCATTTATATATATACAAAAAAAAAGAGGCCCCAATATGGACCCCTGAGGTACACCTCGCACTACCGACAAGAAATCCGATGCCTCATCATCACACGGACTGGGTTGGTAAACCGCTTGGGTTCTATCTGTAAGGTATGATTCTATCAATTTCACTGCGCCGGATGAGAAATTGTACATTCTCAGAAGCTTCGTACATAAAATATTGTGGTCAACACAGTCAAAAGCCTTTGAATGGTCCAATAATACCAAGAAAGACACCCTGTGGTGGTCGTCGTAGAATTGTCGTTTCGCCAGTTAGATCGCTTGTCATCTCTGGCGGTGTCCTTGGTTGATATCTAGATATATGTGAAATGTTAATAGGAAAATCCTAACGACCCAATTTGTTTTGTCGACAGACATTTGCCATATTTAATTATTAAGGCTGTATGGTAACCCAGCCAATTGTGGTGGCAAACTTTCGTTTGCCGAAATGAATCCCTGATATTTTGGAGGCGTGAACGCCGAGCAAAGAAAAGCAATGTGATTTGCTGAGGTCTCTGTCCAAAACGGAACTGTTTTATTTAAGAAATCAGCGCTCCTTATATAGCAAAATATTACATCTAATTTTGTACATCTAAGCATAATTCTTATTGTTCAATACTTATCCTAATACATATTTTAAATATTAACCCATATGCTGCACTCATGCATTGGTCTGCAATTTCGTGTGGTCAGCATATTTCTTGGGTTCAATGCATTTCTGGCCTTCACACCAAATGCCCGCTACACATAGCGTCATTTGATCCGCCGCTTTGGATTGTGCCATGTTTGCATTGTTATCATGCGTTTGTATGTGCGGTACGCTGGGACGTTAGGCAGTGTAGGTTGAAATGCATTGTAGTGTTTTGGGTACACTACAACCCTATTTAAGTCAAGTGCTGCGCGAATACTCTCCACTACATCAGTCAGAGCCGTTATGCAGCTCCTCCTTGGCATGAACCCAGACTGTCGTTCCGTTATAATGTTATTGTCTGCTAAATACTTTTTTAATTGTTTCGCCATTACTAGTTCAAATACCTTGGATAGGTATGGTAAAATTGCTATTGGTCTATAATCGTTATCAGACTTTAGGGTTGGAATAATTTTCCCTAACTTCCAACAATTAGGAAAAGTTGATGTCGTTATAACAGTATTAAAAATATGAGTTATGACTGGCAGCAGCTTAGGAAGTACGGCCTTAATAAAGACAGGGTGAATCTCATCAGTACCACAAGCATTTGACTTTATACCCAGCAAGCACTCCAATACATCTGACTCGTCAACACCAGAAAACCAAAACATAATATCAGAGGACACAGAACTACAACAGTTTGCATAAGCATTCTTTTGCACTGCTTCAATTGGAAGATTGACAAATTTCCTATTTAAATCATTTAGGTCCATGGTAATGTTCCCAAAAGTAGCAATATTCCCTATACCTATGCTGCGAATATGTCTCCATGTTTGTTTACTGGTTACTGCACTGCTAAATGTTTTTCCGAAGTGGGAGTATTTAGCGGCTTTGACATCTTTAGTAACCTGCCTTCTAAGATTTCTGTAAGTTTCATATAGAAGAGGTAGCTTATATCGCTTCCATCGTCTGTATGCAGTGTCACGTATGTTAATTAAATTCTTGATTTTATTAGTAAACCAAGGCTGCTCTTTATGCTCAACGGTGCGCACTTTCTTTGGGACAAACTCATCAGAAAGAGATTTAATATTAGATTGTAGATATTCCACTTTGTCATTTACTGAGGGCATAAAATATATCAAGTTCCATTGTACAGTGTCAAGTTTAGAACACAAATGTTGGTAGTCAATATTTTTAAAATCTCGGTATCTCAAAACTTTGGTTGTCATATTAAGTGTAAAATCAAGGGTCAGAAAAATAAGGTCATGTTTTGAAAAACAGGGAGTAGGGAGTTGTTCGTAAATTTTAATCTTGTTCAAATCATCAATAAAATACACGTCCAACAGCGAACTGTTTGTCCCCGTAAAATGTGTCGGTGATGTTGTATTAGCGGAAACCAAGCCCAATGCCAACATTTCCGTGACCAGTCCTCTCTCAACTAGAATATTGCTATTGAAGTCTCCTGCAATAACAATACTTTGAAAGTCCAAAGAAATTGCCCGAATGTGATCTATCAGTGATTGTATGTCAATTGTACGATTAGGTCTGTAGACACAGCCCACAAGAAGTCTTTCAACTCCATTGTCAACACTTAAAAACAAATACTCAATCTGACCTTCAGAAACTGATTTGCTATGGACTTTGCACGCAATACCATCCCTCACAAAAATTGCCACCCCGCCGGCATGAGTCACTCTGTCCACACGAAACAATCTGTATCCATTGACACCAAATAAACTACTCTGCATTGATGGCATGAACCATGTTTCAGACACACAAACAAAATCAACGCCAGAACCCTCAAATAGATATTTGAACTCATCCATCTTATTCATTAAGCTTTGTGCATTTATATGGCAAATTTTCATTCCCATTTGTAATCTACCAAGAATACGAATAAGGTTATAATTATCTCTGGAACCCACTGATAGGTTAATTAGACCATTCGAAATGACTGTAGCGACGATGAGTTAGCAATGAAAGTATACGATCATATACTCTCCTTAATATTAATTTGGCAACACATACAGTTTGGTTACGATCTGAACTTAAGAGCAACCCGCAAGAGCATTTAAAAAGGTACAATGAATTCTGCACAACTGTGAACAATAATAACTTACTTAAGTATACATACTCATATATAGTATCCACAACAAAAAATATAAAAAAGTGTAACATTATAATATAAAAACAGTAATTTAAAATCAAATGATTGAATATAGGCTCAGAAGAGAAAACATCAAATATAACAATTGTCATGAAAGACAAATGATTCCTCTCCACGAAAAAGACCGCTCACCTGCTGCAAAGAATCTATACGCGTTGCTCTCGAATTCTCAGCACACTTCACGTGTACCAGACCCCGCAAAGTGAATACTGCGAACAAGTGCTTTTGCTTTTTCAAGCGGATTGCCGCTCGCAATTCAGCTTTGTTAGGTTTTCGTTCACGTAAACTGGCACGTCCGAATTGAATCCAGCATGCCGTAAACATAAGGTGCCATGAGTAGTGCGTTTAAAAGCAGCAATACCTCTTAAAACAAGGTTCCTATCGTAGGGTGAACCTAGTTTTACCACTATAACTGGATCGGTAATAGTGGCTTTGTTGTGTTCACTCTTCACCCTATAGATAGCCCTTACGACAGGTGGAGTAATAATAGCGGAAGAACACAATTTAGAGAAATACCGGGTAGATCCTCCTGTCCGATGCACGGAACGCCGCATATCCTCATGTCACATGCGACTGCAGCAACTGGGATTTCATTGCCAGAAGCTCACCCTCCAAACCAGGAACAGCACCCGAAGCAGACTTTTCATACTTCTCTACCCGTTTTCGGACTTCCACCAGTTCTTTTCGCAACTCAAAGACTTCAGAGCTCACGTTTTCAACAGCAGAAATTCTTTTGTCAAACAGTACTAGCGAAGACTTTATGTTTGAGAGTTCCGCCGCAGTTTCACTTAGTTTCTGCATCATCCGATCCTCGGACGTTTTCAATGCTGAACGTAGCTCACCAACGATGCCCTCCTTCTGCCTCTCCATACCACTTTCTAGCTGTTGCAATACGGCGCTCATAGAAAAACTCTCTTAAATTGCGTTGGTGTGCGGGGTTGCAGGGGACAAGACTGGTTTAGACACGGCCTTTGTTCTTGTATTCATTTTGTATTTCAATTTTGTTTTGCTTTGCTGGAGTTTCCTGACTTTTGTTTTGCTTTGCTGGAGTTTCCTGACTTTTGTTTTACTTTGATGATATTTACACTCCTATCCTTACTTGTAATTGTTAATAATCGTTAGTACTTATTTGTTATATTTTTGATAAAACTGTACATGTGGCAAATTCAGTTTAAGTTAATAAATCAATACAGACGACTTCAAACACAACCGAACCGATTAAGGATATAAATTTGTATTTTTTTTTAAAGAGTATTCATCGATGTTTTCTTATTGCAATATCTACGCTGTGCTACTTAATAGTTTTCCCCAAGAGGTCTTGAGCTGTCGCACAGTGGTTGAGGTCGACCTATATAATCTTCTTGTCCGGTGTTCTCTTCGTGCCGTTTTAACCAGCGGAGATTTGTAGCTACCGGCTGCGTGCTCCTCTTTGCACAATGCGCACTGTTCAGGATTCGTACATGTCTTGTGTCCTTTCTGACCGCATTTTCTGCAAAGTCCTGTTCTGTACAATTTATCCTTGCAGTTTTGCGTTAGGTAGGTAGGTATATCCACAACACTTTTTTGCATATTTTCTTTTATTGGATCTTCTAATTTTAATTTAGAACTAACAATAATTTATGAAAGTTTAATTAAAGTTCATATATACAAACACAAAACAGTTTACAGCTTTTAGTTACTCGTTGCCACTGCTCCGAGCGAAATTAGTTTTCAAAGTTGTTTACAAGTTTATTCTTAATAACACTTAATATTCATATAATAATAGCAATTTTAGAGTATCCCTTCCTCTAAGTCGGATGTAGCCTGCATTTTGCAATAAAATTCTGGCTAAAATATTTGGGAGCTTTTAAAGTTTACAACTATAGCTTTTAGCTAAGTTTGATATCTCTTTGGATACCGTCGGGATATTTAAATCCTTGAGGATATTTGCGTTTTTAATGTACCAAGGGGCCTTGGTAATTGTGGGCAAGACATTTGATTGAGCACATTGTAGTTTCTCAACAACGGATGGACACGTTGTACCCCAGTGTTGGATACTGTAAGTCTATATATACTTTATTATGGCTTTATAGAGTAAGACCTTGTCATCCAGTTTGAGTATGGATTCCCTATTTCGAAGCCAGTTTAGCTCAATCATTTTTAATTTTATCTGGATGATTTTGGTGTTGATGTGTTTAGACCATTTTTTAGACGGCGATCAAGGCTCATTCCTAGATATTTTGTATCGGAGCACTGAGATGTGTAATGTAAATGTAAAATGCACGCACTTATCTACATTCAATATGATTCTCCAACAATCCATCCAGTGCTGTTTGGGTCTGAGTTAGAACCTAAAATTGCAATGTCATCAGCAAATATTGAGGTGACGCTTTTCTCAGTGGGTGGCATATCAGGAGTATAGAGGGTGTTGAGCAGAGGGCCCAACACACTGCCTTGGGAAACACCTGCTTGAATGGAGTATCCCGCTGAGTTGAAACTTTTGTGCTTTATGACAAATTTTCTACACGAGAGGTAGCTTGCTAGTATCTTACCTACATATATATCCAAAGGCAGTATGCTTTTTAGCTTTATTAAAAATCCTGTATGCCAAACTCTTGGATAATGCCCAAGAACACAGCAGAAAAATATTATTTACGTTCGTAAGTTTTTTGGATGGTGCTTCCAATACGGTGAAGTTGTTCAACCGTGCCGTGCTTTTCGCGGCAGCCAAATTGATTTATTATTTAAATTTTTTTTGTCAGTTTTAATTATATTTGTTATCAACTTTTTGAAATGCTTTGAATTAATTGATAATAAGTAGATCTATAAGATTGATAATTGTAATTGTCTATAAGATTCCACCTTTGTGGGGTCTTTGCCATGCTTGGGAATCACCTTTATTTGAGATATTTTCCATATTTGGAGGAATGAGCCAGTGTGTATTATCGCATTTAAAATATGCAGGAGATGTACTATGGATACTATTACTTTATCATCTGAGCTATTAGAAAGTCACACCCTGGAGCTTTTTCATTTCTAATTCGTTAATAGCGTCTACCAATTCTTTTTTTATTGTTATACCTGACATATTTGAGTTATCGCTGGCGTGAGGCAAGTCACTCTGCTCCTTTTCCTTCAGAAGCCTCTGAAGGTTTTGGGATCAAAGTTTTAATACCCTTTTTAGTTTTGGGGATCTCCATTCACGTCTGATTGATTGTTTTTCTAGTAAAACTCTTTGTATATCCTTCGGAGTACAAGATTACATTTTATATTTCAACTAATCCATTTGCTTGGAAACTAGGGCCTTTTTGTAGTCTCTTTTCGACAATGTTTCGGATTTGAGTGTTATTACTGTCGGAGTATGATCTGAGGACATATCTAGTGATGGTTGTACGTGGGAGGGAATGTTGTGTAAACCTGCACGGTATACTAATTTTGTGCTTTTGTGTGGGGTTGCAACTTCGAAAAGGAGGCGTGGGAGATATGGACTTAAATATGCAGATATGAGCTGAATCTATTTTTGAACAATTTTGTCGTCCGTCTGTCCGTCCGTGGCCACTTTTTTTCTTCACCGTTATCTTAATGAAATTTTGCAAAAGTATAGTCTGGACAAATATACAGAACCAGATTGCTATATGGGCTGATTTGGGCAAAGACCACGCCCACCTCCCATATAAGGAAGTTTTTCACTTTTTTTAAATTGACTACAACTTCGGTCAAATTGACGGAATAGTGACGCAATTTGATAGTTATGTGGATGTGGGGACTAAACACTCTGCAAAATGTGGGCGCTATATATATGCTACGCCTACAATTAACCAAAAATCATTACTAGGTTCCTATTAAAGATTCATGAACGAAATTTCACAGGAAGGTTGCAGGTTCTAACATTAAAAAAAACACAAAAAATGGGCGGATTATTTTTACAGCCACACCCACTATTGATATGTTTTTATAACTTACGCTTTTTTAATATTTTTGGCCCAAAATTTTATGTTAGTACGTACATTGACACTACAAAGCCATACACAAGAAAGGGGTCGATATAATCAATCAGGTAGTCCACCGAAAATTATCGTCGATATGCTCCTAATGATGATTTATGAAGAAAACATCCCCATTGTGGAACTCGCCCGCACCATGAAAGGTAAAAGGTATTTCGAAGTCGGTCTAATTCAACTTTAGACTTCTTTACTCGTTTATACTCGTATTGTGTGTTGTAGGATAGGTCAAGGTATTGATGATATCTCAATGGAACACATTGCACATTGCATAATCTGTTTTAAACTTAAGGAGGTGGTTATATTTGACCCAACGAAAATGGGTTTGAATAGAACCAGAGATCGGGAAATGGTCGCTACTTCAGAGAACAGATATTTTCTATATTCCATCGAGAAATTTAGGTGACTTTAAACCCTGTCGTATGGTAGATTTTATGTAGATAACTTATTGTGGAATACAGTTTTTTTTATCAGATTACCAATCCCTTATATACTTGATTAAATAGTATAACTTAATAGAAATAACCAACATATTGCTTGGGATAAAAAATGTTGTTAGATCTGATCTGTGATCTAGTAGAGCACAGATTTCTGTCGACATTCAGTTGGAATATAAAGGCTGATACTACTCCTTGTGAGCGCAGCTCATTACAATTTCATTCTCAGGCATATTGTTCAGAAATGGGGCGAATGTCGTTCCTTTAACGTGGTTAAGAGATTCGTGTAGAGTGAGGGTTACCGTGCACACGTTGGACAACTGTGTGGTTTTAATGAATTTTACAGAGATTATATTACTCTTGACAAGCAACAGTAAGCAAAGTGTGGATATGGAATGAACGTCATTGCTAATCATTGCTGCATTTCAATAGGAACATGAATAGGACGAGGGTGATTTTACCGTGTCTGTGGATTCATTTACTACTAATATGGAGTCAACGATTTTAATTTCGGAGAGCAAAGGAAAACAAACTATAGTTGCACTTGCTGTAGTTTTAGGCTTGTTTAGGGTCCCGAATCTAGTAAGGCAAAACGATTTGCCTAAATGTTTGGTGGGCCAGAACCATTTTGAACGTAAAAAGAAAATTTGTTACACCAAATGTATGCATAGGTACATGCATGAGTAAAGACCAGAAAATATATGCAGATATATAGAAAAACGGTGATGCGTTGAATAATGGAACTAAGAAACACTTCAAAGGGGAAAACACTCATCTTAACAGCGCGAGAGTAAGTCGATGACTGGGTAAGTTCGTTATTACCTTCTGAGCTTCTGAGAAAATGTGTATAAGTTCTACGGCCTCAAATTGCTGATTACCGAAGTATCTTTCACTTACATTGTATTTTTCACGTAGTGCTAGTGATTAAAGTAGAGCACAGAGGATCTTTTTCTAATGTAAAAGCTGAGTTCAAAAAGCATTGTCGTTTGTTTTAATAACTTTAAATGAACACTCCTCCACATCTGTTCAGCAGATGACAACATTTTTATATCCTTTACCCTTAAAAGAGGTAAAAATTTTATACTGAGTTTGTGCGGTTGAGCGGTTTTTCAACTACCAGAAGGAAGCGTGGGAAGGATGGAGTATAGTATATAAGTTAGCAACATACGCGTTGCATGTCATTGGCGCCGTGCGCTTGCGCAGCGGTACAAAGCATTGTACGAAATACGCTGCAACAGCGTCTGCTGCCATCCGCTGCGCAGGGGCACGGTAGACGGTGCTGGTTCTCGGTGCGTGGGAAAACACAAGACTGAGAGCATTGGCGCCATGCGCTAGCGCAGCGGTGCAAAGCATTGTACGAAATGTGCTGCAACAGGGTCTGCTGCCATCCGCTGCCATCCGCTGCCATCAGCTGCGCAATGGCACGATAGACGGTGCTGGTTCTCGGTACGCGAGAAAACATATGAAAAGAGCATTGGCGCCATGCGCTTGCGCAGCAGTACAAAGCATTGTACAAAATGCGCGGCACAGCCGCTACGCGTAGATACGGTAGACGGTGATGGTTCTCGGTGCCGGAGGAATTGGCGAGACATGTGTTGTATGTCGGTGCCGCCAAGCCCAGCCGTGAAACGCTGTCGCGCAATGCCGCCTCAAAGCGCAGTCACCATGCGATTGTCGGCGGCGAAAAGGTA
The DNA here is from genome assembly GCA_920105625.2 of Clusia tigrina. Lineage (NCBI taxonomy): Eukaryota > Metazoa > Arthropoda > Insecta > Diptera > Clusiidae > Clusia > Clusia tigrina. The sequence continues at coordinate 370,946,934 of OV050030.1, forward strand.
TAAAAAGAACCCGAGTACGAGAGCTCGCATCCTTTGATAGACTAGAGCTCGAAGGAGAAGGACGAGTAAAATAATAAAATATTGAAATAAAAATTAAATATATATATTTCTATTATTAAAAGATTTTGCTCAGGTGAGTATTTAACTGGCGCCCAACTTGGAGCATGCGAAAAAGTCGCTGCACTAGCTCATAACCCACCCTTGAGAGGGGTGAATAAATAACAAATCTGCGATTCCTACGGGACCCTCCAGTTTTTGTGTCGTAAGCGTGGGGCATGCGAAAAAGTCGCTGCACAGGCTCTTACCGTACCCTTGAGAGGGGTCAATAAAAACGGCAAATCTGCGATTCCTACGGGACCCTCCAATTTTTGTGTCGTAAGCGTGGGGCATGCGAAAATCGCTGCCCAAGCTCTTACCATACCCTTGAGAGGGGTTAATAAACAAAAGCAAATCTGCGATTCCTACGGGACCCTCCAGTTTTTGTGTCGGAAGTGTGGGGCATGCGAAAAAGTCGCTGCCAAAGCTCTTACCGTACCCTTGAGAGGGGTTAATAAAAAAAGCAAATCTGCGATTCCTACGGGACCCTCCAGTTTTTGTAACATATACGTTGTATATATTGAGGTAAAATCTGCGATTCCTACGGGACCCTCCAGTTTTTAGTACAAATAAATAAAAATTTATAATTAATAATAAATTTTTAGCGCTACCGAAAAAGGCGGTTCGCTGCGTATTGACCATTCGCAAGGTTTATTATTAAACACGGTGCGACCATCCATCTCCACGTTCACCGGTATAAAGCAAGAATGGCTATATTGCGTTAAAATCTGCGATTCCTACGGGACCCTCCAGGTTTAACGTAAACAAAATTTTAATTTAAAAAAATGAATAAAAAAAAATAAAAAATGTTTAAATAATAAAACTTTAAATTTTTAGAACTACCCAAAAGGCGTTGCACAGCCCAACCATAAGTTCTAGCACATTCTTGGTGACGTAGAGAGCATCAGAAAAAGACGGTGCACGGCTCACTATACCAAGGACTTCCGCTGTAACAAGGGAAGACCAGCACAGGCCACGTTCAGTCAGGTCTCTAGTACCGTTCATCGCAAAGTAGAGTGCGCTTCTAGACTGTAGTATGGCGCACAACGAAGCAGCGCACCAACCCCGCGGTGATTTGGCTATATTTGAGGCTATGATCAACACCGCCTTCTCCTCTTTGACTGAAGAAAGCAACCGACGATTTATTGAGAGTCGCAACGAGATATGCGAACTCCGAAAAGAACTGCAGATCCTTGGACAACCGGCAGTACCTCCCACAGTTTATAACGATGTTACGTTCGATCGAGAGGGTGAAGGGGTTGATTCATTCGTACTCATTCAAGCCCTTCGCGAGTTTGGTGGAAGCAGGACGCAGTACGCTTCTTGGCGGAGATCTGTCACTAGCGCTTACGCCCCTTTCACGGGTTCGGAAGGTCTTCCTCGCCATTACCAGGCCGTTCACCTGATCCGAAGCAAGGTAATGGGAGAGGCCGATGCCCTCCTAACATCCTTCAATACGCCTACTAACCTTGACGCAATACTGGCTCGGTTAGATTTTACATATGCAGACAGAAGACCCTCATACGCGCTTCAACAAGAAATGCTGAGTCTCAGGCAAAGGGGATGGTCCGTTTCTAACTATTATGACGAGATTCAGAAGAAGCTCACCCTTCTAACCAACCAGAACGACATGAGCAATTCTGGTGATGCATCGCGGAAACAAATCCTGAATGAAGAGCACAGGAACCTGGCTAGGAGCGTATTCATTTTGGGGCTCAACGAGCCCATGAGTTCATCAGTTCTTTGTGCTAGTCCCCCGGATATGTCGGCAACCCTCGCTCTGGCCTTGGAGCTAGAAATAAACACAGCCAGAGCCCATATAGACCAGTCATGGAAGCGACGGGGGCCCCAGGGAATGCACGCCTCCTTCAATTATAGCGTCAACCAGCAGCCTATAAGGATGTATCAGCCCGACTCAGCTCGACTTGCCATTGAACGTCCAAGAACTGGGGGCATCGCCCAGCCAAGAACTCCACCCCGATGGGCCATTTCGTCTACGATACCCGCCATAGACGCTCCTCCACGAAATCCCTTCAATGCAAACCGGTTTGGAGCTTCTATCGGCGCTCCTCATATGCGGAAAGGATACTCGGATAGCCAGCATTTTCAAGGGAGGGATCCAGCTACAAAAAGGCCACACTCGTCGCTACCACCTTCACACGATTCGAAACACCCAAGAGTCAATTTCCTGGACGCTGAGTTAAGTAATTCTTCTCCTGGTGGCTGGGCCAATGGAAGCCTCCGGGGTGAAGGTCGTCGTCGCAACCGAAACTACAGACGGGATGACCCCGGTGCCGATGTTGAGGGGGAAACAACTTTCGACGAGGTGAGTTTTTTAGGGATGGGAGGTCACTCCTCCCATACCTTCAAATGACCTTAGCATCACAGCGTTTAAAGTTCTTGGTGGACACCGGCTCTGCCAAGAATTATATTAGGGATATCCCTGGCCTGCGGGGAATAAAGCCGGTAATCAAACCATTTAAGGTCAAAACTGTGGTGGGGAGTGTTCCTGTCACTAGGAAATGTAGAATGAATGTGCTAGGAAGGACTTCTACCTTTTACATGCTTCCCACTCTAAACACCTTTGACGCTATAATCGGGTTTGATCTGCTAACGGACGTCTCGGCTTGTGTCAACTTAGACGTGGGAACACTCAGCCATGCCCGGGGAATGGAAACGCTGCTCTTTCAGGAGTGTGAAGGGGTGAATTACACAGATTCCATCATAGACGAGAACGAGGAAGAAGAGCATACCAGCAGCAACGATCAAACGGAAATTCCCTCTGAGGCCACTACGGAATTCCAGCAACTCCTGATTGATCTGAATGGAGTGTTTGCGGATCCCAGAGAGGGCCTGCCGTTCAACACCAACGTCCTTGCAACCATCCGAACTACAGACAATGATCCAGTTTACGCCCGATCATATCCTTACCCCATTGCAGCCACCACATTCGTAAATAAGGAAATAAGTAGCATGCTCGAGGACGGGATCATACGACCTTCTCGGTCCCCCTTTAATAACCCCCTCTGGGTAGTACCCAAGAAAGGAGTAAATGAAAACGGGGACAGGAAACTGCGATTGGTTTTGGATTTTAAGCGATTAAATGATAAAACCATCAGCGACCGATATCCAATACCCGACACTTCGGTCATTCTCGCAAACTTGGGAAAATCTACATATTTCTCAACTATCGATCTAAAAAATGGCTTCTACCAGATCGCTTTAGCAGAGGAGGACCGGGAGAAAACTGCCTTTTCAATAAATAATGGCAAGTATGAATATTGCCGTCTACCCATGGGCCTTAAGAACGCCCCTAGTATCTTCCAAAGAGCTATTGATGACGTACTCCGGGAGGAGATTGGAAGGAGCTGTTATGTTTACATGGATGACGTGATCATATTTTCATCTTACGGATCTACGCAGGGTCTTGGACAGGTTATTCCAGGCTAATATGCGAGTCACTAGAGAAAAGTCTAGGTTGTTTAAAAAGGAGGTAGAGTTCCTGGGATTTGTTGTTTCCAACATTGGTATAAAAACTTGCCCAAACAAGGTGAGGGATATCGTTGATTTTGAGCAGCCCCACAGCCTTCGCGCCTTATGATCCTTCTTAGGCTTGACGGGCTACTATAGAAGGTTCATCAAGGATTATGCTCGGATTACCAAGCCACTAACCAGGTATCTGAGGGGGAAGAATGGTCATATAGGCGCATCAAAGTCTAAAAACACTTCGATTGTCCTCGATGCGGATGCATTAGACGCCTTTCGGCGTGTGAGGTCAGCACTTGCATCAGAGGATGTTTTGCTTCTCTATCCGGATTTCGGAAAACGATTCGATCTAACCACGGATGCTTCATCCCATACCTTAGGGGCTGTACTATCGCAGGGAGGTCGGCCCATTACCATGATCTCGCGCACTCTCTCCGATACAGAGGAGCACTATGCAACTAATGAGCGAGAGCTGCTTGCAATTGTTTGGTCATTGCAGAAGCTGAGAAACTACCTATACGGAGTCAAGAACCTAAATATTTTTACAGACCATCAACCCCTTACATTCGCTCTCTCGGACAGAAATGTTAACTCAAAGATGAAACGATGGCGATCCTTCATTGAGTAGTTCGCCCCGAGGTTCCATTACAAGCCAGGAAGACTCAATGTTGTCGCGGACGCGCTTTCACGACAGCACATAAATGCAATAATGAAGAAACCTAACCAACGTGAAACCAATATAAGCGCTGAAAAGTCGCTGGGATCTCCTATACCGACTGTCGATAACCCCATCAATTGCTTCAGAAATCAGCTTATCCTCCAAGCTGGAGAGAAGTCGAAGAAAGCTTCCTCCATAGTATTCCAGAAACAGCTCAGGCATGTCCTAACTTATGCCTCACCTTCGGACTTGCCCCAGCTGCTGAACGAGTCCGTTAACGTCAATGTTGTGAATGGAATATATTGCGATCGAGTTACATTGCAATATTTGGAGGACACCTTGCCGGATCTCTTCCCATCCGTGAAGTTCCGATTCAGTGAGAGAAGGGTAAAGGATATCACCAACCCAAGCGAGCAACAAGAAATCCTAGCCAGAGAGCACAACAGAGCCCATCGTTCGCCGAATGAAACTACACGTCAGGTGTTGCGGATGGCATATTTCCCCGGTGTCCGTAAACAATTCAAGCAGCTGGCATCTGCCTGCCGCATAAGTCAGGAAGGCAAGTACAATCGACACCCACACGCAACCCAAATAGGCAAAACCCCTATTCCCACGCATCCGGGCGAAATTTTGCATCTGGATATCTATTCCACGGCAGGTCACCACTTCCTCACATGCCTGGACAAGTTCTCCAAGTTTGCCATTGTAAAACCCATAAGATCCAGAAGTATAGTGGACCTCAAAGGACCCCTACTGGAAACCCTCAATGTCTTTAAGGATACACGTACTGTGGTATGCGACAACGAAAAATCGCTGACTTCTAACACTATAAGGTCACTGCTACAAAATCAGTTCGATGCTAGCGTTCATGCAGTTCCGCCCCTTCACAGCACATCTAATGGACAGGTGGAATGCTTCCACAGCACATTGACGGAGATTTCAAGATGTCTCAAAGCAGCGGACTATTCCTCGGATATAGGGGAGCTAGTTTTGTTAGCGGTATCCAGGGACAACCGCACAATCCACACTGTTACTAATCAGAGACCTGTCGACATACTTCATTCTATTTCCGAGGTACTGAGAGGCGAGGTGGAAGCCAGACTACGAGTTACGCAACAAACTAAACTCCAATATTTCAACCGGCTGCGAAAAACGAACTTTTTCAAAACAGGAGACAAGGTATTTGTTAAGGCAAAAAAAAGGCTTGGAAACAAACTATCAAAAGTTTACAACCAGAAGACTGTAGGCGCAGACCTCGGATCGAGTATCCTGGTGGATGGCCGAGTAGTCTACAAAGACAACCTACGTTAGGGCATATTATCTTAAACTTCCCTTACAAGCACTCTTACCAGCAGCAACTAGAATCACCTCATTCAATTCATATGGGCAATACATCGATTAAATTTATAACGTTTATGATATTAAAGTTGAACTTTAAATTTTTTTAAAAGGAAGTGTTTCTCATTTGAAACTGCTTAAAGCTTGAAATGTTCTTTTTGTTTCCCTGGTCGTCTCCAGCTATTGTCCATTCTTAAAAACTCTAGAGGGTCGGGGCATGATGGGTCCTGCTTTGTTGCCGTGATTTTGGTCCTCACACGTGACCAATTTTAGAAAGAGAGACAAGGAAAACTTTGGATATTTTCAATCATATCAGAAATAGCGTGGTAGTGCCCGAAGGCGGGACGCCCGTCAGCCGAGGACGGCTGATCTTAAGGGGGGGAGGAGTTAGCAACATACGCGTTGCATGTCATTGGCGCCGTGCGCTTGCGCAGCGGTACAAAGCATTGTACGAAATACGCTGCAACAGCGTCTGCTGCCATCCGCTGCGCAGGGGCAAGGTAGACGGTGCTGGTTCTCGGTGCGTGGGAAAACACAAGACTGAGAGCATTGGCGCCATGCGCTAGCGCAGCGGTGCAAAGCATTGTACGAAATGTGCTGCAACAGGGTCTGCTGCCATCCGCTGCCATCAGCTGCGCAAGGGTACGATAGACGGTGCTGGTTCTCGGTACGCGAGAAAACATATGAAAAGAGCATTGGCGCCATGCGCTTGCGCAGCAGTACAAAGCATTGTACAAAATGCGCGGCACAGCCGCTACGCGTAGATACGGTAGACGGTGATGGTTCTCGGTGCCGGAGGAATTGGCGAGACATGTGTTGTATGTCGGTGCCGCCAAGCCCAGCCGTGAAACGCTGTCGCGCAATGCCGCCTCAAAGCGCAGTCACCATGCGATTGTCGGCGGCGAAAAGGTATAAAAAGAACCCGAGTACGAGAGCTCGCATCTTTTGATAGACTAGAGCTCGAAGGAGAAGGACGAGTAAAATAATAAAATATTGAAATAAAAATTAAATATATATATTTCTATTATTAAAAGATTTTGCTCAGGTGAGTATTTAACTTATATAAGTATACTCGTACACAAATGCTCAATGCAATTATGATTTTGTCCGTCCTCCTCTCCGTCTTAATGAAACTGTGCAAAAGTATAGTCTGAACCATATACGCAACTTTTTTCACCTCTTTGAAAATTACTATAACTTCGGTCCAATTGATGGAATATCGACGGTATTTGATAGTTACACTATCCAAAATATGGGCTACGCCCAGTATTAATACACATTTAATAATTAGGACCTATGCAAAGTTCTGGTACTAATTTTTATATGAATAATTATCTACAATTGGCTACAAGGCCATTCCCAAGAAATGTGTGACTATCAGATAAAGGCCACGCCTCCCTCAATTATAATTAACTAAGGGTACCTTACCGAAACTACCCTAAATATGCTCTATAAAAAATTGCTATTGTTTAACTCGCACGTACATGGGTAATTCTTTACTCGTTTAAGCTAACATATCTAAAATGTCGACAAAACTTCAGGGCTTTGTAGAGAACCTTATGTAAATACTGCAGAAAAATTCACTAAGGATAATATTCTAAATTCACTCTGCATTTATCATGTCTTTAATTTTATTCTTACATTTTGTGACAATTCTTAAATTTCTCAATTTAAAAATTTCTTTTGTGACGTAATTGGTAACTTATGTTCACAAATTCATAATGCTGACGAAATATAAAGTTTATAGTTCATATTGTTTTTCATTAACACAATATCCTTCTATAGTAATTCCATTTTATTAAACCACATCCAAACCGATCCAAGTCTTCTAATGGAAAACATAATAATAAAAATTTCGATATGCCCAACATTTAATGTGGCAATCCAAAGCAACAGTACCAATAAAATCGACGATCCTAGAGAAGATCTTCTATAAGAGAAGTTAAAAAATACTACTAAAAACGACCAGAAATTAATTATACTTTTTTATTTTAGTTATTTTGCGCAATGAAGGATACATTTTTTCCGAGTCCTACGACTAAACAGTGGAAATATGTCAGATCGAAAGTAAAAAAAAATGGAAAAGCACATCACAATTCGCGAATGACACTTGTCCAAAGGATATTTACTTATTAGTGTACATATAAAATATGGGATTATCTCTGATGAAAATCAAATCAATTCAAACTAATCGAAGAAATTCTCGTGATTTAGAAACGCGCTCTCATACTTGTTTTACCATAACCAACAAGTCCAAATATACATATGTTCAGTTCAGATTTATTTCAAGAATATTCATATACAAAAAATAATAAAAATACAGCACTTGCTCAAGGCCATCAGCTGGTTGTTACAATAAATTAATTACAATGGTTCCAATTGCTAGTTCAATATATCGAGAATTAAGAAAAATAGTTCATATTAAATTAAATGAGATAAGCTACATAATGCAAGAAAATTAGTGATAAGACAAAGTTATATCAGCTAAATGTTCCGATGGAACAGCTGTGCCAAAAATCCTTTGCCTTGAATAGGTAAATTCAGGACAGATGTCTAAAAGATGTTTAACTGATATGCTAGGAGACTTGCAGAAACTGCACGCCGAATCTCCTGATTTAAGCAAGTGACCGTGAGTAATCTGCGTGTGCCCCAAACGAAGCCTTGTACCAGTAGGAAAAATATGTTTTACCTTAGTAGGATTAATAGTCGAGTAATGGTGTACGTAATTATTCCACTTCAATAGGGACTTGTTTTGTAGGTACTGCGTTGTAAGACGTTTCAAGCCAACTTTCTCAAGAGCGTCCAAATACAAAACAGGTGCGTTGTGGACACTTTTTGTAACAGATTCATTGCCTTGAATGCCACAATGGCCAGGTATCCGCATCAATTTAAATTTAGAAAATCTCGAATGTAGGTTACTAAAAGGCTCTCATTTCTGAAGTCTTGTGAAACATCGATGGTAGATTGGCTATCAGTACAAATACAGATATTACCTTTGGTTTTGGAGGCTATAACAGCAGCTTGATACATGGCAAATATTTCACTGGTGAATGTGGAACAGAGACTATACAACAACCCTTTTTTCAACACCACTTGGTCTTCCGTCATCAAGGATTTTATTAAAAATGGTTCTAACATTTATCAAATTATTTTCTTTAGTAAATATCAGCACTTAGTCTGCGTAAATACAGTGGTACTTATCTATAATTTTACTGATTTCGACCGACACAACCAAAAGAGGCGAACCTAGAGGAATCCCATTTTGTAAGTCACATTTGTCAGACAAAAATTCCGTTAATTTTAACTATAAATTTTCGATTTGTAAGGAAATATTTATTTAAGTTGTATATTTTAGGACCAACTCTCCATTTTTTAACTGCTTTAGAAGAATATGTGCTTCAATATGATCAAAGGCTTTTTCAAAGCCTAGGGAAAGTGCTGTGATATGCTTTCTACTAGATAGAGCATTCGAAGAGAGATGGTCAAAATATAAGAGTGAGTCAATGGTCCTATGACTTAGATGCGAACCACATCAATCTGCAGGCAATGAGCTTCTCCAGTACCTTGCTGTTACATGGGAGAGGGAAATCGGGCGAAAGTTGGACGGATTATCCGCAGGTTTATTGGGCTTAGGAAACGGAGATATAATAGCACATTTTCAACTTTGAAGAAAGATAGCAGAAGAAAAAATGCAGTTATATAGGTTTAATAATCTAATTATAATAGTCAGGTAAGTTTTTTTATCATTACATAAGTAATCCGATCATGACCAGGACAGGAGCCCTTGGCGTTATTAACAAAGTTTTCAAACTCTTACACAGTGATAGGACAATCAATTTCTCTTGGTGAGCGACAGATATTGTTTGAGGGACAAAATTTTTCGTGCAATAGCCTAGAGTTATGAACAACAAAGTCATGAGAAAAATTTTGATCATTGGAATAATCAGACCAATGTTTTGCAAAAGAATTTTCAATTTCTTTAGCACTTGAAATAGGCTTTTTATTTATTATAATCTGTGGAATAGTAAAATGACTATAAGATCCAGAAAGCTTTTTAATATTGTTCCATATTTCTTTAGGAGAAGATTACGGATTGATGGAACTGGTGATCTTCATAAAGCTTTCTTTTTTAGCTTTTTTAGTAACAAGTTTAAATTTGGCATTAGCTGCTTTATATACCAAGAGGTTGTGGTTGGACCAAAAGTGCTTAAAGATGTACTCGTACCATGCATCTTGCTTTATTGTACGCAGCTCAGTGAGCTCATTAACCCACCAGGGGACACATTTTTTAAGAAAGTATGGGCGAGTTTGAGAGATGGATAATGTACCTGCAGTCAGAATAACCTTTCTAACTAAAGCAGCTGCTTTGTTTATGTTACGGCTAGGGAGGTGGCGTCGATTTCGTCACACGACAATCTGTATTTTTCCCCAGTCGCTTTATCAGTTATGAATCTAGGGATTTGCGTAGACTTATTTGTCCTGCGTAGACTTATTTACAGTTTAGATAAAAAAAGATTGGGTAGTGTTCGCTCACAGAGATTATCCAAAATTTTCCAAGAAAAGAGTAGACAAATACTAGTTGAAGATAGCGTGATATCAACATTAGTAAAAGTTTTGTGTGTGGAAAAATTCGTCGGAGATTTGTCATTTAAGACAGTTAGGTCTAGAGAACAAATTAGTTCTTCTATTATTTTACCGCGTTTATTAAATATGTATGGAAGAACCCCAATGTGGGCTCCAAGCATTCACATCCCCACAAAGAACAAGCGGCTGAGGCAATGCAACCAAAATCGATTTAAGTTCACCCAAATTGAAATCTTTATAAGGCGGAAAATAAACAGATAACACTGTGAAAGTAATATTTGCTTTAATTTCGAAATCAATAACATTTAAATTAGTGTGAATAGGAATTCTTTTATGACAAATAGTTTTCCTAATAAGACCCCAGTGAATTATGAAAATTAGCTAAATAAGGAGAAAGAGGATAAGCATTACTAAGATAGCCAAGATTGATCTCTTGTAAGGCGATCAGGTCAGGTTTTAATTCTGAAATAAGCAAAAGAAGCTCTTGATGATTATTAAATAATCCATGAATATTCCATTGCAGAAAAGTGAACATAACCAACGAAAAAATAAAAAATTATTAGATTATTTATATACTGAAATTGTAAATAATGTAAGCTTTATTCCTTAGATGAGTCTGATGTATTAGATAATTAGGTAAGAAAAAGAACTCTGATGGAAGCGGGTTAAAAATATTATTTGTAAAAGAGTTGTCAGATAGGATTTTGTTATTATTAAGGGAGCTATTTCCTTTTGATTATTATAATACTCTCTTTATTAATTTGTTTATTAGGTAAGCTGTTTCTTGAGTAAAGAGTTGGTTGGTCGTTGGTAGAGTGTTGTGGAGCAGTGGTAGAATCTGAACAAACTGTTGGAGAGGCATTTGAAGAAAATGAAAGTGGATTGTTGTTGTTCATTGAATTTTTGTTTGTTTGTTGTGTTATTTTAACTGTTTCGTCGTTTGTTGATTTTATATTATTTTGTGTGGAACTGTTATTGTCATTTATTGTAATGTGTGAGATTTATTGGTCGAGTTTTTGGTTCTGCTACTGTCTATAATATTTGTCGCTGTGTAGGCTACAGCGGCGTAATTAAAGCTTGGGGAGGGCGGAATTGTAGCTTGCGCTAGAACAATGTTTCTGGCTTTTGTAATTTTTTTTTTATATGTATTTTGTTTGCATAAATTTAGGTCATTCTTTTGAGAAGGAGGGAGGAGGGGTGTTCTTGTGAACAATTCGCACAAAAAGTACGGGTGGTATTGTGCGGGAGTATGAATCGGGAGCGGGCATTTATCGCACGCGGGTGCTCTATTTCAACGTTTAGTTGTATGGCAAAGAATCTGACAGTTTTTGCACCGCATAGGATTCGGAATATAAATTATCACCTTGAGAGAATACCAGCAAATGTCTAATTTTGATGGGAGGTTACAGCGGTTAAAAGTGATAATTACCACACTTCTCTGAGCTAGTTTGTCTTCGAACGTTTTTTTGCACTTATAGGCTTCGATTACCCCTTGGGAACTTAGTTCCTTCACTATTTCCTCTTCAGCGACATTGTTCAGGTAGGACGCATAAATAGTACTCTTGCTGTTATTTAGGTTGATATTTGGTTTTTATGGCATAAACTCCAAATAGAAAGGAGGTTTTTAAAAATTTGTCAGCGATTTTTTTGTTGTTAACTAACAAAAGAAGATTTCCACCCCGAAGCTCTGAGATAGAGATGATTTCCTTGCTGATTAATTGCAACGCTTTGTGGACTGCAAAGCATGCATATTGAGAAAACGTTTTTTTATCATCTAAGGAAGAAATTCTGTATTAGTGGAAGTTCTGGGAAATCAGTTAATATTAAATTATTTGTTTTTATTTCTTTTGGATTTTGGACTCTCGCTAAGCAGTGCAAAGCGATTTGCCTCAACACCGTTGGTCCCGATGGGCATGGTGTTGGCGGAGACAAATATACATATATATGTGCATCCGTTTAGGCAAATTGCGACAAAATCATCGAATACTTCATGAAAGGTCAGGTTTTCGTAAACAAAGTTTACTGCTAAGAACATGATCTCTTCCTGGTTGCGAAAAGAGATCGCATTTTAGTTAGAAGAATTCCCTGTGGCAAAACAATGGCATTTTTCAAACTTATTTCTTTTTGATCGTTCTTTTTTCTTAAATATATACCATACTCAGGGTATTCCAATTTATATAGTGCAATATATATTTGGGCAGATATTGAATATATTCACAAGAAGGCGTAGTTGCCATGAAGTTATTTATACAAGTATGCTGCCATTACGGTCAAGAGGTCACGGATTCGAATCTTGCTATGGCATGATCACAAAATATTAATTTCTATACCCTTCGTTGCTAGTACTCAGTTCCTCAGGTCAATGATTGCACATATGTATGATTAATTAATAGTTTAAAATAACCTTCTTGGTGAGCATAACTTGCTTAGTCCTTGAAGTAGTGTATATTGCTATAAATGAAAATTCGTAATATAACAAGCCCACTTCTGATAAAAGAATCTTTCGAAAACGAAATCAGATTGGCCTAAGTAAATAGAATTATATGCAAAAATTCGGCGACTCATTTGGTCTGACACATACAAACACTGATGACACATATTCATACTAAAGAATAACAGAAAGAAAAGAAGCTACTTCAAAATAGTGCATAAAATAGAACAATAAAATTGGTGTTATGATACAGTTATTCATCTATATTCACAACTCGACAACCATACAACCTTTATTAAGAAATTTTTCCAGGAAGCTACTTAGTCACATTATCAAAATTTAAGTTAATATCTGAACTGCCACCGCCAACTACTGACATCGTAGGCATCATTTCCAAGATACAACTGAAAGTAGTTTGTGGCTAATTTAATTTGCAGTACAATTGTTTAATAATGTAGTAAAGCTTGGAGTCGGTTTAATCCGACTTACGCCTTCTTTATAGAATAAATTTAAAGAAATTTATTCAGAGTTAAAAAAGGAAAATATAAGAAACTGTATGTGAGTGTATGTACGAAGCGTACACACATTGGAAGGAAGTGGTTGGGTACTCTCTACTCTCACTGCATTTAAGGCCACTGGCGAATACAAACAAGATTGCTAAAATAATTTAAAGGCTGTGCCAAGTTTCCTTCTCAGCAATTACTGTCCTTGAGGAAAATGTTTGTTTACGGAATAAGAATATAATAAATCAAGTGGAAAGCAGTCATTGTCGGCACGAGGATACCGCAAACTTTCGAAGAATGTATCGGAATATACGCATATAAGCAGAGTACAGAGACAGATGCAGTGCGAAATTTATATTAACACAGAATTTCTTAAACCAAAAATTTGAATGGATTAATGATGGATAAATTATTGAATAGAGCTTCATTTTGGAAACATTCATCTGACTTAATTGTGAGAGGACAAAAGCGAGAAAGTTGCGATAGAGAGATAGAAAAGACCAGTAAGAAATGTAACGTTGTTCAAACAGTTGCTTGGAATACGAATTAGTAACGTTGGGTGTGTGCAGCAATACGTTTGCAAGTTCACCTCAGTTGCAGAGAAGCTCTCAGAAATTGGAGCTGGTTTCCACACAGAATTAGAATGCTCCTCGCAGGTCTGCCGAATCATACAAAACTTTTGTAATCGGATTGGAATTTGGCGATGCACTAGTTCCAGAAAAAATAAAGTTAATAGTAGAATATGCTGAATGTACCGTTCAATCGTTAATGGCACGAGAAAAAATAGGCGCACGAAAGTTTTATACGATTGCAAAATCACACACAAGGACCGCAAGCAAGAACAACGACAACAGTATGTGGTCAAATGCTACCATTGTAGCAAAAATGGCACAGCGTTGTGCAATGTAGGAAAACAATAATAAAGGAACGACAAGAAAAATGGATTTGTTCGCGGCAGTCAACATTTTGCATGCCGATCCTTGGGGCATCAAATAACTGAGCTTCTTCGCATATACTCGTACATATGTACATATACTCGTATATGTTGCGACTGCAACATATTTCTAGAGTGAGAAGTGTATGAAGACGCGATTGTAATTGCCGGTGACAACAAAATGTAAGCAATTGGCAAAGGAATATTACATTTAAAACACAGTTGTATGACATCACACTCATTGAAATTCCATTCGTACCAGGGTTGCATGCAAATTTATATAATTTACAAGAGCGGTCAATAGCGGCTACATCGTGGATACACAATAGACGGATTACCACGGAAGGATATTTTTACGTGCCAAAAAGTTCAGTGATCTATATTTTTTTGAGCCAAATAAAAACAAAATATTTTTTGCCAGGAAAACGGTTGTTGACACCTTGAAATGGCATCGTCGTTTTAGCCATTTAAATTTCGCCAGCCTACGGTAATTAAATAACAAACAAATTGTTTGAGGGTTGAAATCTGCCGACAGACATTAACTGTGTGCGGGACACGACGAGCAAGTGTGGCCAGCGACCTTATATTGCCGCAGAAAATTTTGCAACAGATATATTGGGAGTGGTGCGTACCGATATTTGCGGCCATGTAATCAAAACGTAAATTGGTGGAGCTAGGTACTTCGTGACGTTCATCGATTATAAGACACGCTAAGTATTTGTTTATTTCCTGCGACGTAAAGACGAAGTCTGCGAGAAATTTAGAGAGTTTTGATTATGGCTACACGACAAACTGGCAGTAAAATGAATTGATAATTTTTTTACCATATTTTGCTTTTATTGGATTTTCTAATTTAAATTTTGCACGCACTAACAATAATAAATAAAGTGCATATGTTTTTATATACGAAGACAAAAAAACAACTTTTAGTAACTCGATGCCACCACTGCTCCGACCGGAATTAGTTTTCAAAATTTGTATACAATTTTTTAATATTACTTTTAATATTCATATAATTATATCTCAAAATTAAATGCAGTTTTAGAGAAACATTCCTTCTAAGTCGAATGTTGCCTTCATTTTGTAGTTAATGGTGCTGTAATATTTAGGTGCTTTGCAACTATCCAACTATAGCTTCCAACTATAGCTTTTAGCTAAGTTTGATATCTCTTTGGGTACCTTCGGGATATTTAAATCCTTGAGGATATTTGCGTTTTTAATGTACAAATGGTCTTTGGTGATTGTACGCAAGACTTTTGATTCAGCACGTTGTAGTTTCTCAACATCTGATGGACACATTGTACCCCATAGTTGGATACCGTCAGTTCACATAGGCTTTATTTTGGGTTTATTTATAGATCAAGACCTTGTTATCCAGTTTGAGTATATATTCCCTATAGGTTCGCTCAATCATTTGGAATTTTACCTGCATGATTTTGGTGTTGATGTGTTTTGACAATGTTAGTCGGCGATCAATGTACATTCCTAGATATTTTGTATCGGAACATTGAAATGTGTAATGTAAATGGTAAATGCACGCACTTATCTTAATTTAATTTGATTCTCCAAAACAATCCATCCAGTGCTGCAGAGCATTCAAGTGTTCTAGGAGCATCTTGGATGCAATGTTTGGGTCCGAGTGGGAACATAAAATTGCAGTGTCATCGGCAAATGTTGAGGTGATGGTTTTGCCGTTGACTGGCATATCAGCAGTATAAAGTTTTTTGCTTTATAACAAATTTTCTGCACGAGAGGTAGCTTGCTAGTATCATACATAAATATATATTTAATGGCTATATGCTTTTTATCTTTATTAAAAATCGTGTATGCCAAACTTTGTTGAATGCTTGGGTAATATCTAGGAACACAGCAGTACAATATTATTTACGTTCGTAAGTTTTTTGGATGGCGCTTCCAATACGATGAACTTGTTCAACCGTGTCGTTCTTTTCGCGGAAGCCAAATTGGGGTTCTGGTATTTTTCCATTTATGGCAGTAGTAATCCTCTTTTTTGTCAACTTTTCGAAAAGCTTTCAAAAAATTGATAATCAGCTTATAGTTATATAAAATTTGTAGGGTCTTTGCCAGAATTGGAGGTTACCGTTATTTGAGATATTTTCCATTCGCATTAAAAATATGCACGAAATGTATTATGGCTACTATTGGAGATTATTTTATCATTTGTCCTGTTATAAAGTCACACCCTGGGACGTCTTACTCATACATATGTATACTTCTTTAATAGCGTCTGCCATTTCTTTTCTTTTCATATTTATACTTTGCGTATTTGGGTTATCGTTGGCATGAGGCAATGAGTAACAACGTTTGCAAACACTTGCTATAAATGATAATGGTAAAGAATTTGTGAACAAGGTTTACGCTGATTTTCTACAGGAAATTGGGATTTTGCAGCAACTGATTATGCCCTTTATACTACAGTAAAATGATATAGCTGAGAGGTTTAATCATACGGTTATTGAAATGGCAACGTGCAGGTTGCTTAATACCAGGGTTGATGAATCTATGTGGTCTGAAGCAGTATTGCGCAACCGCGGCCCGACGAAACCATTAGACACCGTGGCATGGCATGGCCAAAAGCCAACAGTAACGTACTTACGAACATTTGGCTCATTCCCTATCGCAAATGTAATTTATTTTCCTTTTCAATTAATATAATGACAAAATTCTATATCGACCGCCCTACAAATGAAAAACAAATTTTGCATAATTTCATGTGAATTCTACTGTGTCTATTTCTGTTTTATCTGTCTGCAAGCCACAGAAACAAAATTTACTCCAGAAATAATAATTTTCTGTTCTGTTTCTGTTACCACTTCTGTTTTATGTTACTCTGCACCTTTACTCGGATACATCGAAGCACTGGTTGTTTGATCAAGAAACGAGATGGTTAATTGTGAGTAAATATGTCTACTTCAAATCCTGAGCATGTAGACGTGCGTGACGGCACAACTATAGATAAGAAGGCACTACGTACAAAAACCAGTGGTGAAGACACAATACGCCAACAGTACGAAATCGAAGTTAAAGCAATAGCTACCACCAACGTGAAGCAGCAGATGAAGAACAGCAGTAGTAGTTCCGATACAGAGAGATATAGGTAGGCTAAATATATTTCATTCTAGAGGCCAAAAGGGGAATAGAACAACTTAAGTTCAATGAATACCTACGATACTAAAGTGCCAGATTCAGATCATTATCTAGTGAATTTGCTGATAAATGATACAATACTATGAAGCTTCCCAAAAAGCAAAAAGTCATGCGTAATAAATGGGTACTCGCTGTTGAGAGGGACAGAGACGGCAAAGTATAGTGGTTTAAAGCGGGGGTGGCTGTTCACAAATTTACGGTATTAATTATAGAGAAACGTTTCCATCAGTTGTCCGATACAGCACAATCAAAATAAGACCAACTCGATTGCGGCGGAATATTCACAAAAAGATAAAGTTACAAACAACATCCAACGCGGGTCCGCTGTATAAGAAATACAACAACATCAAACACTCGTACCCCTTCTACAAACATCAACATCGAACACAAGAATCCGGCCAAAATACTGACAACAGTTGTGCAAAAGTCGTGGAAACAATGCACCGGTAAAATGCACCGAATATTTGCTAACGTGAGGAAGCTTAATTTTAAGATAATCATTTCTTTAAAAATTAGTTCTAATTCTGATTTAAAGAAATAAAGACGTGGCTACCACCACATAGAAATTAAATATTGATTTTTTATATAAATCCTTAAAGATTTAGTTAATTTATATATCCACTGTATAGTTAATGAGTCAATCGGACATCTCCATCAACAATCACTTCCTAAACGGGTGTTTGAAGCTGACGAAGACCCTCTATGGACTCGACCAGTCTGGGCTACAGCGAATGTCCAATTGACAGCATATTCAATTATTTATATTAAATTATATATATACTCGTACATCCACATGAAACAGATAAAATAAATCATTTCGAACGAGGTGCAAGTAGTCAATAATAGGCCTGTTCTCATTCTAGTTCTACATGAATGTAGAAGTAGAATGAGATGGTGAAACTGGACCTGTCGCTATTAGCAGAAAGGTATACATAAAAACTTTATAACGCGATCATGGTATTGAGGATGGTTGGCCGATCGGTAATCATTTGGATCCAATACATCAAGTTAATTGCAAGCTGCATTATAACTGAACAGGTGCAGTATCAATCTCTTACAGGATTGCTTAAAATTTTGTTTATATGTACGCGACCCGGAATTCTGCACTCTGTATGCAAACTAGCACAAAGTAATAAATACCGTATATTGTGGTATATGTACACAACGTAGAACAAACAGTTAAATTACTACAACACCGGCAGTCCGGTGCTAATTGGGGCGACGGCGCGAGCAAACGTTAATTATACAGGCTATGTTTTTTTCTTGGCTGGTAGCGTACTTTCTTATGAGTCAAAGAAGCGGTCAAAGAAGGAGTACAGATGTGGAGATAGCCAGATACAAAAATTTGCAGCAAAGGAAGTCGTATATTTGATCAAATGCAGATAAAATGAGCCAACGCGACTGTTGTTACATATTAAATATCATTATATAAGGAATATCTATCGAGGAGGTGAACTTTAGATGAAATATTGCAGCAGTAGCAATATTATTGCCAATATACTCACGAAGAATCTACAAAAATCTAGTCAAGAGAACTTCACTAATATGTTGGGTTTATATTGATATTTTCTTGTACTAATTGGATTTACTTTTTGAAGAGAAAAGTTAAAATACATCCCTATGAACAATCCACGCAACATTATTTGAATCCTTAAGTTCACTTCACTTGCATTTGAGCTGTGAAACAATGCATACATAAATACATTTCTCTTCTGTTCTCAAAAGAGTGTGTTTTATTACTGGGTGTCAATATAGTCTTCCATAGGGAAGAATATATCCGACTGCGTTGATTACTTCAATGGCAAGAACTTCACAAGTTTCGGTCTGTTCATAGCATATCTAAAACTCTTGTGTAAGTTAAATAAATTGGGCATGGCAGTCTTGAAGATTAGCACGGTTCTAATTCCCGTGTCTAATGAAGTCTATTGTAGTGTTCGGAATACTGTGAATTGAAGATGGTTTCGTTAGCAGTCTATTCAATTTAGTATTCCTGCAGTTCTCCCCTTTTTCGAGTAAATTTGTAATATGTGGAGTTTTAAAATATAGTAAATTGTTTCTGATGGTTGCTATTTTAAAAACTCTAGAAAAAAATCGGCTTGTGATAGATGTCAATCGTTGTTATTTCTATAGAATCCATTCGTAGTGTATTATTTGCTTTTATACATTTTCTTGTCGCATATCGTAAGTTTCGATCCATTACCATAACAAGCAGCTTTATTACTTTTCAAGGAATGTGAATTTATATATTATTAGTAATAGTTTATTTACATAAGCAATATAAACATGCTTTTTAAAGCCAGATACAATTTTGAAATTTAGGTTGTGATCCTTATTCTGTAATTCTAATTCAGATAGTTATAAGTATGTCCGCGAAAAGTCTACTTTAGAATGCTAGCAAACTTATTTTTACTAACAATTAAATGAACACTGAACAGTTTTCTAGGAAAATTTTTAACAAAAAGTAAGTTGCTAAAATGGGTGACGAGAGTGCTACGATGTAGATTTGTGAGTTTTCTTGCTGTGCTGTC
Organism: Clusia tigrina; assembly: GCA_920105625.2. Taxonomy (NCBI): domain Eukaryota; kingdom Metazoa; phylum Arthropoda; class Insecta; order Diptera; family Clusiidae; genus Clusia; species Clusia tigrina. The sequence continues at coordinate 370,966,660 of OV050030.1, forward strand.
TATTAGGAAATATTAGGAATTTCCAATAAGTTTTGCGTTAGTGTTTGATACTAAAAGGAGAGTTCTGTTATCTTGGAAACAATTTATCGAGTCGTAAGACCAACTAGAAAAAAATCGACCGAAAAATGACAAAGTTATAAACATTTGAGTGAATAAATCCACTCCATATTTTCCAAAATGCCTAAAAGAAAACGAGAATTTAAGTGCGTAAACAATCCAAATAATTTCTGTTACGTGTGTGGCAATTTTGTCCTCCAACAAAATAGACGTAGATTCACTGATTTGGGATTTGGTACCAAGAACGACCCAATCGTACATTTCTAGCTCGAGATATGATTTGTCACGTGAAAAAAGGTCGAAAAAATACAAAAATTACAATATCTCAAAAACTATTCCATGAAAAAAAATTTAACCTTGATTTTCGAATTCAGCAGATGAAAATACATAAGAAAAGTCACCTCTAATCAAATGTACATTTTCGGTGTAAACTAGTGTAATCAAACTTCTTGGTGGTCGTTTCCTGAATTGTTGGCATCTCTAAATTTTATACCCAATGGATTGATTATTTGGCGTGCTATGTGGCATGTAGCGCCGGTTTGTTGTATCGGTAAGATCTCTTGTTAACGTGACTCTAAGATATTACGCAGATCTGCGACAACCCAGTTCTACAGTACAGAGTCGGTTGTTTGGATATTTTACACAAACCAAGAATCGAGTGAATTCTGTGATAATTTTCTAAGATTTTGTAATGATGTTTATCAAATTACAACAAAATATATTCAAATATACCTAATAGGATAATTAAAAGATCTATAACCATACAAATGTGAATCCTATCCTTTAGATTATATACGAGTATAACATTAGATATAAATTTGTCAATTAATGGGAAATTAATATTTCGTTCAACTTTTGTGGTTGTAGATTAAAGCCTTTACATCGGTTAACCCCACATTTGCTCAATTAGGTTCCCTGTGACAATTGTAGAGGAGTTTCTGTTTAGTTTTAGCGACCATTAACTAGATTGTGGGTATTTCTTTCATCCCATAAAAATACCAGCTGCTTTAAATATGTGAAAATTTCCATGCCTTGTTCTGCTAAAAGTATTTCCAAATATTTCAAGCGAAGGTATTGAAAAACTTATCAGCATAAAAGGAACTAACTTTACGACAATGTGTGTACAATGTATGCGGAACATAATGGAGCCCAGCATTTACGACGCGAGCTGACTGTGGTGTTGAAAATATTTTATGCCCCTATAGTGTGCTGGCGTCCACACTTGTGCGTTGAGGCCATATGGCGCTGGCAGCACTTGAGACAAGATATAAAATCCATTTAAATCAATTTACACACGACTGTCTTATTACTTCTTATTAAATACTTTATCTTAATTTTCTGCGTACGAAGCTCGTTTGACATTTGACTTTACGGCATTTGATACTCAATGGTACTTCGCTTGCCAAATCAGCTACAACGGTGGTGATAATGGCGTAGAGTGAGAAATGGAATCGCTTGGATATATAATTTTTGTGTTGTTCATTTCTTTTGTTTTTTTTTTCTTTTTTCTTGTAATTGATTTTTGGAGTTATAACAGAAAAACACCATTCTTGACTTAATTTTTCTTCTGAAGGATAAAAGGAATATTTTATTGCCCCTTCATCAAGTTTAATGCGAAAAGGATAAACTGATGCATGTAAGCCCATAATTTACGACCGTAATGGATGGATTTATTATCTTAAAGACGCTGATGTTTAAAGGCCAACTTAATTTACGAGATTGTTTGCTGGAGTACATTTTGCCATTACCAAGAAAGTGCCCGCATATTTAACTTGTTTGTAATTAGCTACCACAGATCACAGACCAGCTATTTTTAAATGTTATTGGATAAAAATTAGTTTGCTGTGAATATATTGAATAACACTTTCCATCGCTAACCAGAAAATCATGGAACACTGAAATTAGTTCCTATAATTTAATTTGTAACGACAAAATTTCATAGCACGAAACAAAGAAATAATTATAAACACTTCCTCAATAGTGATTTGTATTAAAGTCTTTAATTTAAATATTAAAGTCCTTGATTCGTATTAAAATCTGTAGCCCATAAAAAAGCAAACAAATGTATAATAAATTTGAGCTGCTGACATATTATTTTTATTAATAACAATTAAAATTATAATTAAGAAAGCTCTAGCTGCCAGGGCTATCGGCATTTGTTAAATTAATCTTAGATAGAATATAAAAGTTTAAAATTATTAATTTAAAAAATAGTGGATATAGTTTTTTTTAAATTATAAATAGTATGAATATTTGAACAAAATTGGCATATAGGTTGTGATTCATTTTTTAGTAGGTGTCCGTGCGTGATGTTTGTGTGTCCTAGCCGAAGTCTAACGAAGCATCTGTTTATTGAAGCAGTGGTCGATGATGGGAGTATTACGGCAGAGTGGTTAGTGTTGGAGGCCGTGTATTCATGATTGTAATTCTGCCAGTTTGTGATAGTTTTCTTGATGGCAAGATAAGGCGAAGAGCAGGGCTGTTCTAGTTGCTTGTACTTCTCTGTCAAAAGCGGTGGTAACAGGCGGGAGTAATCCATGGCCTCTCGTGATAAAATTTGCGTCCACTACCGCGAATGCTGCGCTACGTTTGACTTGGAGCCATCCGTAATAAGCAGCTCCCACTGTTTTTCTATTAGGGGCCGGACTGCCTCCATATACAACTGTCTGTATTCCGATGTATTTGTATGTTCTTTATGGTGGGAAGTAAGTTTAGTAATAAATGTATTATTCTTCAGTGACCAAGGTGGATATTTTATGACTAGAGTAGGCATCGTTATTATATATAGATGAGTTTGAGTTCCCATATCCTGTACTTCGCTAATGCCAGATTTATGCTTCAGGGGTCGCTTCGGTGACTTCAGCAATTTTATCTCTTTGGAGAGCACCGAGTTTTTGTTACCATAAACACTAGACATTTGGCGGCACCTGATAAAGAGTATCCGATCATCAATACAGGTCAATCCTCCTTCACGCAAGCAAGTTGACAGTACGCGTAGTTTTAAACGCACGAAGACTTCGTCTGATGGTCAGGCGATTTAATTCGCATTAATGGGCTCTTAGCGCATTTTCCGTATAGTGAAAGGCCGTAGTCGATCTTGGATAGTATTGGCAGTATTGTTATATTAAGTAGTGTGTTTTTATGTACATGACTTTTATAACATGAGAAATACTTAACTATGTTTAAACTGTAAACTAGGTTTTTTCTTAAGCTATTTATTCTTACAGTCAAATACTAAACATAATATTTTAACAATATGTACATTTACAATTGTGTGGGTTTTATGTTATACGATTGCAGTTATGATTCTGACAAACCTGCAAGTGCATCGAAATTGGTAAGAAATTCATTTGGATTTTTTTATTGCATAGCAAGTACAGGTCATCTGCATAGAGCCACTGACTGATACTTTTATGGCTTAGAAGACGCCGACTTAAGTCATCAAAAGCTAATAAAAATAATGTTACCGACAATGGGGAACCATTGTAGAGTGGATAAGTTGAAGAGTGAACATTGTTGCCTATGCATAGAATTTTCCGTTTTAATAAAAATATCTTTAAGTATTTATATTGTGACGAAATTGCCCTCTTGACATTCTGTTACGAAATTGGCCTCTTGACAAGTTACTATAACTCTCTGTCATCGGATTCGTACCACTGGACCGTGTAGTAATCAAACAATCGCTAGTTAAATTAAAATAACTAGCTTTATTTAAGTATTGCTATTTACACACTTAATATTAGGCTTAAAGTTTACTTTATTACAATTTGCACTTTATTTACAATTTTTTTTACATTTTTTTTGGGTAGAGAGATTTTTACCCGCCTGTCGTATCCTCAAAACTATCGTCACAGATTTGGTATGTGAGGATTGCACTCACTAAAACATCCTCCTCCCTCGCTGAGAACATTTCCCCGCCCTGGAACCCTTTTTATACATCTTTCAAGGTGGAGATTCTCACTTCGTCCCTATTGGACTCTCAACATTATTCCTGCGTCCAGCTCCCGCATTTTCCGCCCTAGCCCATTTTCCACATATTTATCTACGTGGTCCCAGTTTTCTTAGCTGCTTAGCATAACCTCCACAATGTTTTCGGTGGCTAAAGTTTCCAGGCTTTCATTTCAAGCGTGGTGCGCTCTATTTGCTACCTTGTGCATTCGAAAAAGGTGTGCTCTGAATCATCCGCAATGCTGTCGCCGTGTATGCACTCAGGCCCTCCAATTTTTCCCGTTCGGTGTAGATACTTGCAGAAGTATCCGTGACCAGACTGCGTGATGTAGAAATTGACGGTTCCGGCTGTTCCTCCCATCCAGCTCGCTATGTCGGGTCTGAGTCTCGCTGTCCATCTTCCACGACTCTCGGCGGCCCATCGTTCTTGCCAATAGTGCACGGTTTGTTGCTTTATATCCTGAGCTGTTCCTCTGGTATTTTTACCCATCTTCTCGTAGTTGTTTGCGTTCGAGGGCCAAGAGATCGATATTATTAATTGCCGGCTCCGACGGTACGGTACGCTGAAGCTACTCGCAGAGCTGCGGTTCGTTGCACAGCGGATACAACTTTTCTTCGGGCGTACACCTTCAGCTTGTCGGCACACAATTCGCTACCATACAGCAGAATGGAGTGCGTTGTCATCATCAGAAGCTTCCTCTTGCTGGATGTCGGCCCTCCAAAGTTTGCCGTTAGTCTGCTGAGAGCAGCCGTTACTTGAGCTGCCTTAGCCGCCGCATTTTGCATTTGCGCCCAGTCGGTGAGCTTGGAGTCAAGCTGAATTCCCAGGTACTTTATCACCTTTTGTGTCGTGATGGTCTTGGAGCAAACTCTCAAGTCAATTTCGATTGAAATGTGCTTTCTCGTGAGGAATAGCAGTTCAATCCTTTCCGTGGCCAACTTTAAACCATGTGAATCGAGCCACCTCTGCGTTCTGATCATGACCTGGTTCAGCTTTCTTTGGGCGTCTTCTGAGTTGCGTGCGGTGATGACAGCCGCAATGTCGTCTGCGTATCCGACCAGATGAGTATCATCTATGCGCAAAATGCTATCGTAGATTATATTCCAAAGGTCCGGTCCGAGGCTGGACCTTTTCGCTGCCCCTGACGTGATGGTTTTGCTTCGGGTGCCATTGTTGGTCTCGTATATCAACATTCGATCTTCAAGGTAGCTCCAGATTATCTTCTTCAGATAAGCTGGTATCTAAAAACGATTTTCGAGTACCACGATCATGTCGACCCACGTAGCGCTGTTGAAAGCGCTTCTGACGTCTAATGTAACAAGGAGTACTCGCCTGGAGTAGTGCTTTCCTTGCTGTGCCGCTAGCACACTTTCTATGTCGTCTTCTACGGCGCCAATTGTGGACTTTCCTGGCCGAAAACAGTGTTGTCGACTGGATAATCCCCAATCATTTTCTTTGGTTGCTGTTATTCAGGGTTTGAGTAGTCGCTTCAAAAGTTTGCCCGCGGTGTCTTTTCCATACGTCTGGGAATATTCCTTCTATCAGGCAGGCATTGTACATATCGAGAAGTACTTGGGCATGGCCATTTGATAATATTTTTAGGACTTCTGCTGGAATACCGTCGATACCCGGTGATTTGTTTCTCTGTAGGGTTATGGCGGCTGCTTTAAGTTCATCTTCCGTGAAAAGAGGTAGGATTTTCTTGACCAGCACTTCCGATTTTTCTTTTAAGGCATGTATAGGAAATAGAGCGTTTACTATGTTTTCCATAGCATGGTCTTCTAGTTGGGGTACCGATGCTCTTGCTCCAAACTTTTTCATTACGACTTTATATCCCAGTCCCCATGGGATGTTGTGTATGTCGTTTCGGAGCTCCTCCCATTTCTTCTCCTTGCTAGTGCGAATAGCAGTTTTGAGGGTTTTCCGAGCAGCTTGGAGATCTTCTCTTTCGGCAAACGCGGATCCTATACGCCTGGCCCTATTGTACTTTCTTCTACACTACAGACAGATCAGTGTGAGTTGAGCTATTTCCTCTCTCCACCAATAAACGGCCTTCTTGTGTTTGTTTGGTCTTATTTTCGGCATCGGTTTGGTGCAGGCTCTCTCTATACACTGCATGGTCTATTTTACCTTGCTATTAGCATCGCTGGCGTGGCTGTCTAATGGAATGTTACCTCGAGCTCAGCAAGTAGAACTTCCGGGTTTAACTTTGATACATTCCACTTGCGAGTTCCTCGTCCACTTCTGTTTGCTTGGCACTTTTTTAATGGAAAACGTAAGGTATTGGTGATCGCTTCCATTATAGTCTTCTAAGACTTTCCAGGTACTTACTCTGTGAGCAATGCTCTCAGAAGCTAGTGTAATATCTGAAATTGTACCCTCGCATCCTGCTCTGCTAAAAGTAGCAGTGGTCCCTATGTTTACGCCCAGTGGTCCCAGTGTTTACGCTTGGTTACGGCCCGTCGGCGCCTTGAATTGGTTGTTTGCATTCCCCATTCGACTGCTTTGGAGTTAAAATCGCCAGCGATGATGAGTTCTCTTCCAAGCTCCTGTACTTTATCTTCAATGTCATCGATCTTTTTCTGGAACACTTCTCCGCAGTCTCTTGGAGTCAAGTAGCAGCTATCAAAGTGAAGTATCGATCATGGGCCCAAACGAAACCATCGCCTTTTCCATCTCCGGTTATGCTAAAATTGCTGCCTAATGGTAACCATATGGCCGCCGTTCCGCTCGTATCTGCAAGCCATGTTCCGTTTTCTTTTTCCCTATATTGCTCACTGATCAGCCATTCTGCTTCTGTGCATGTTTCCTTGTAGCCCTTTCATTTATATGTCAATTTTTGGCTCATCGCGCATCTATTTGAGCTCGCACCTACTTGATATGGTGTACCGAACTGCATTGAGCATCAATGCAGAGGCAACACTTTGGGGTGTTACTGCACTCTTTTAATTTGTGCCCCGTTTCTCCACATCGTATGCACAGCTATTGACCTTTCCTGTCAGGTCCTTTGCACTGCCGTGTTAGGTGACCAGGAGCAAAGCACCGAAAACATCGTTTTGTGTTATGCCCTGGCCTTAATCTGCAGTTAACCCATCCGATCCTGATGCGATCTTTCTTCAACAATTTAGTGGCGAGCTCCGATGACCTCGTTACATAGACTCGCACCTGCTCTCGACTATTTGGTGCTGTCATAATTGTTACAATATCCTCACAGGAAGCAGTTCTCATATTTTCAGGAAGTGACTCCTTTACGGCTTCGTGGACTTCTTTGTGGCGAGCAGATCGAGATCTCGTATCTCTATCGTGAGCTTAAGGTCTGTCACAAGTGCACCTTTAAAAAGTTAACAAAAGCCCGCTGTCACTGTTCCTCTTTTATCCAGCTCCAACAGAAGCCCTTTTGCTCTTGTTTTCTGGATCGATGACACCTTGGTCTGTGCATCCTCTGGTTTGACATTGCAGCGGATGCTTTTCAGGACATCTGCATATTTGAAACTCTCTACTGGTTTGATAAGGACGGTTTTCGGATTGGTTTTGTCTCCTTTGTCCTATATCTTCCCAGCATTGTTGCTCGTGACTTATCGCTGTCGCCCACGGAGTTCTTAGCTTTTGAATTTTCTCGTGTTGGACTTCGTGTTGCCATACTCGTATGTCTACTTCTTGTGACAGTTTGCCACCCATCGGCCTTACTCACAGAATTTTTTCCCATCTAATGTTTCTGCTGGGCTAGAAGGTGCTCGTTTGGGTCTAGTCATCGTCGGTGTGTGATTTCCAGAATACTCCTGCTGTTGTTGGTTCCCTTTTGCACGTAGGGGCGTTTGGCTAGCGGCAGGGATGGTGCGCGATTCGTTACTCGCTCCATCTGCTGGTGTGCTATACATTTGGGGTTGTTGCTGATTTGTTACTCCCTCTTCTGGCGATCGCATTATTTTGCTACTTCTTCTAAAGCAGCTTTCCCTTTCTGGATCGCTTGGAGCTACTTTCTGGTGTATTTGAGGTTGTGTTTGTTGTTTTGTTGTTGGCTGTGCTGTGCTGCGCAACATCGGACGTACTTGAAGACCCGCCACGGTTTTAACGGGACTTTAGCATTAGCCCGAAAGCCATTTCCACCCGATATAGGCACAACTGCCAGGAGAGACGCGCTGCTTTGAAGTTGCTGGAAAGTCCTCTATTAACTGGACAACGAGGTATACCGAAGAACTATCACAAGGTTCCGAATCCGAAGTCGCCGCCAAAACGTCAGCTGTCGGACGACCCACCGAGAAGCCCCAGCGCTATCAAGAAACCACGACGTCATGAGACTTTACCCGCACGAAAGACCTTCAGCGAAGCTGTGCGAAGTCAGCAACTATGGGCCGTTGTTGATAAGAGCAACATTGAGGGCACGATTTCTGTTGAGAACTGGAAGAAAATAGAAGCCAGGCTCTCAAGCCCTTTCTTCCAGATTTTGAAGCAACATCCTGGCCCAGCTCCTTTCTGTCGCCACAGTGGATAACATCAAAACTATGTGAAACTAATCGCATGTACTGATCATAGATCAACTGATCTGTATCGAATAGCCATCTCCAGAATCGATGAAGTTTGGCCTGGGTCTAAGCGCGAGGTAATCTCGAGAGAGGATATCCCTAACCTGCCAAGAACGAGGACCTGGATACCAGCTGAATCATCTGACCCTCAAATGGTTCTGAAGATGTTACGGGTATGCAATCCTGAACTCCGGACATCATCGTGGAAGGTCAAAAAAATAGAGGAGCCAAAAGGCGAGTACCGCAGTGCTACCTTTGTGGTGAGCACGGGCTCGTTGGAATCTCTTTCGCGTTCCGATGGTGTCGAGAGCTATGGAGTCTCGTCCATAATACTGAGGTTATATAAAAAGGACGTGAATGTATTCAATAGTGGAAATCTGGTGAGACTGCTCTACATAACCTAATTTCCTTTGCTGAAGGCTGATTGCAGAAGCAGGAATTCTCACCGGCTGCTTTTCTGGATATTAACGGGGCCTTTAATAATGTCATAGGGGAGCCCATCACTGCATCACTTACTGAACTTGGGGTGCATTAGTAAAATGCTGAATATCAGAATCATTGAGGTGTATCTAGGAAAATCGGTCCTTACGTAGGTGAGCAGGGGTACACCGCCGTTTCTATGGAACACAGTTGTTAACAAACTCCTGTTAAGATTAGAGGCGGTGGGATGTAAGGTGGTGGGTTATGCTGATGATTTTCTTATTGCTGTTTTTGGAAAATTCACATCTACTCTGAGAGATTTGTTCCAAAATAGTCTAGATATTCTTTCAAAGTAGGCGGAGGACTGTGGTCTTGGAGTAAATCCGGATAAGACTCTGGTCATTCTGTTTACTTGGAAATATAACATCCCTCATTTAGATCCAATTACGCTTTAGGGAAACGCTCTAGGGATTTCAGAAGAAGCGAAATACTTGGGTCTTATAATTGATAAAAAGCTTACTTGGAAGCCTAATAAGAGATACGAAGGCTGGGGTGGCTTTTTATGCCTGCAAAAGAGCTATAGGTAAAACCTGGCGAATTGAGCCTAGGGTACCTTGATGACTTTATACTGCAGTTGTCAGGCCAATTCTCCTAAATGGAAATGTTTTTTGGTGGACTTTAATGCAGAGAAGGACCTACTGCGAAATACTTTGTAGGACACAGAGATCAGCAGAATTAGCAATAAGTGGTACCATAAAAACCACGCCAACCTTGGCATCATACTACATCTGCCACCCTTAGATCTCTTCTGCAAATATTTAGCGGCATGCTCCGCCATTCGGATCAAGGCGAGATCACAATGGAAAGCTGTTCCGTATGGACATGCGACATTAGATCCTCTCACAACGCACCCAACTGCTGGTGGAGCCGCGGATGGGAGGCATGGCTACGCTTCCCCCTCCAGATTGAACCAACCTGAGCCTTTTATAAAGCGAAGAAGGTTGTTGACACCTGACTGGTATAGATTACCTATACTTGTTAAGAAGTGGGATCCTAGTAAATGCTCCCTATTTCTAGCAAAAATTGGACATGTACAGAAGAGGTGCTGGATCGTTTCCAGCTCCTCTCGTTTTTGCAGCTGCGACAGAAATCATGCGTATATACTCCCATTTTTCTTGCATGATTTCCTATAGGACTATCTCCCGTGAGGGCTTCTATTAAAGTTCTAATTTGTAGTCTATTAAGTCTAATGCTATTCTTAGATAGACGCATATTGAGCCTCGGCCATGTTTGCCTGGCGATTTCGCAGGTAGTGGCACAGATCCACCTTTGATTGGTAGAATTAATTAGTGTCTCCCTTATGAGAAGCTTACAAGTCGCGAGAGGTATACCCATATGCCTACTGACTACAAGTTGATCAGCTTGCAGTTCCCTGGTATATCCCTATGGCCTGGTACCAGCGTAAACCGAATTGTTTAGCCATCTCATTTAGAGATAGGCGACAGTCTAAGACACCCTTTGATGTTATTTGGAATGCATCCAGAATAGCTTGGCTGTCATAAAATGCAGATATCCTTACCTGCTACCTCGTTTATCCCTCAACCAATTCAAGGCTTCGTGAATACCGGTTATTTCCGCTTGAAAAATATTGCAGTGATCCAATAACTTTATGGATTCATTGATTCCTACACGGGTATTCATTTTTGATCCGTCTGTGTATATATTGATGGGAGTATCTGGTGATGGAACCCCTCGAGCCATTCCTGTCTGGAAAGAATCCTCAATCCTTAATACGTATTGAGGCATTTTCCTATATATTGGAGGTAATCATGTTACCCTAGCCTGGAAAATAACTCAACGACGTATCCTCATATAGACCAATATATCTGCTCTCAACATTGTCGAGACTATTCGAAAAACTACTCCTAAAGCGCTTATTGCCAATCATTGAGAATAAAAACCTGATTTTCGCTCACCAGTTGGGTTTTAGAAAAAACCATTAAACAATTGATCAAATCCACAGAGCAGTAAATACTGTTTAAACTGCGATGGAAGAGAAGAAAGTGTGTTTCGCCGTCTTCCTCGATGTATCACAAGCCTTCGATAAAGTGTGGCATGCACAGACATAAGACTATTACAAACACTGACGACATTATTGCCAATACAATGCTGCGAGGTGCTTTCATCATGCATCGATGACAGGAATTTTTGCGTCAAGTAGGAAACGCCCACTCTTCTTTGAAAAAAATTAAAGCTGGTGCACCGCAAGGGAGCATTCTGGGGCCTCTGCTGTACCTCCCGTATACATACGACTTACCAACAGCAAATCAGCAAGTAACGGCAACATTTGCGTATGATACGGCTTGCGTTGCTGTGGATAACACAAACAACATCAGTGCATACAGTGTTTTCACTGAAAAATATACCTTATACTCGTATACTGGTTTTAATTGATGGGTTAATAATCCCACATGCCAACGAAGCCAAATACCTAGGTATTACATTCGACGCCATATTGCGCTGGAAAGCTCATGTAAAGAAAAAACGACAGGAGTTTGAACTAAAATTGAACTAATTGTACCATTGTATCGAATCGACAATGAAACTATGGCAATACTTACTGCAATCCGACTTAAATAAAAACACAATTGTTTTAAGTGGAAAAGCATACGAAAACCACTTTTTATTGCTCTTATAATTATGCACATACATATGTAGCTCAACAATAAATCGGCATGTATGCGATACATGTATATATGTACGAGTATATACAATTAGTGAATATGCACAAGCTCTTGCGCGTTTAGCTCAATTGCTCTCATATGCATGAACGGACCTGCATATGTACGTGTAAATAGGTACGTTTATGCATATATAAAATGTATAATGCAATGTGAACATAAATATTGTCAGCGTATATAATCTAAACATGACTATGCTCTCGAATACCTGTGGCACCGCTCATACTTCCTCCTGTGTATAGGCTCCTGCTCAGCACCGCTCTCCTGGCTCAGCTCCCTGCACATAGATTGCACTCTCACCTGGCTCAGCTCCCTGCTCATATATTGCACCGCACTGCTCCTTGTGCTCTCACGCACTGCCCCATTGGCACAACCGCACAGCTCCATCGTCAGAAACGAACTAAACTTTAAAATACTCCCTGAACCTATTTTCGCTATGTGCGAAAACTCAAATGCATGGTTTCATTTGATACAGTCCCCGCGAGCAAGAGAAGGACGTCTTGTCTTTGCTTTCATAAAGCCGCCCTCGGGTCAATTGGAAGCACACATATTTTCTGAACAGGCCTTGTCAGACGGTTTGTGGCCGTCTGCACAATGACTGAACATATTATACCATCTCGGCTCCTTATTAGCTCACTAAGCCCAAAGCCCATTGCGTTGGTGGAAACTCTTGATCAGCAGTAATTGATCCAGGCTCATTGGCTCTCGTTCTCTGCGCAATTTTTTACGCTCTTGCAGCGCCGTCAAATATTCCTCTCTCCATCTCTTCCAGAAATGCTCAATTATTTTCTGACGTGCTCTCCATAAACTTGCTCCTTTCATGTTTGACTGCTGCTCGCTCACGAATGGTAAGGGAATGATCAATGGCTCCCCTATCAAAAAATGCCCTGGCGTCAAGGCCTGAATATCTTCCGCATCATCACTCAAGGTGTCAAAGACCTTGAGTTCAAAATTGCTTCGATCTCTATTAGGAGGGTAGATAACTACTCTTGTGTTCAAATCTTTTGCTCAGCAATGCGCGTGAGGTGGTACTTCATTGACTTCACAGCAGCTTCATATATTCCGCCATGATGCGGTGCTGCTGGCGTCATGAATACCCATTCTGTCCCCTTGTTGCTCAAATGCTCAAAAACATCTCTTACTTGCTCTTCTCAGCTCCCTTGCCGCCCCTACAAATGATGTACCATTATCACTGTATATTCGCTCACATCACCCTCTTCTGCAAATAAAGCGCTCATAACAAGCAATAAAGTCTATAGAGGTTAAATCAAAAACAATGTCAATATGAATGGCCTTTGTTTTTAGGCAAACAAATATAGCCACCCAGCACTTACGCTCCCTCATTCGCTCTCCTGCTCTTTGCACTCCCTTTGCTCTAAAAGGACCTGCGCAATCAATACCTGTATATAGAAAAGGCTTGCCCACTTGCACGCTGTCGCGTGGCAATTCAGACATCAGCTGTTGCTCAAATGTGCGATTATAGCGCGCGAGTTACGTGTACACTGCACCAACAACAACATCAACAAGAACTCACTTACATCAACAGTAAGCTTTGTCAGCAATAGAGGCCGCTACCCGCTACACCCTCAATACTTGGCCAGTGCAGCTAACAGGAAATGCAAAGTATCAAATTCTAACCAAAATTCATAATAATAAGAATATTGCGAAATAACATAAATATGTATTTATTTTAAGCCAATTTATTAATCGCTTACATAATCATTTATTTAAAGCCACATTTGTATCTAGTTTAAGAATATTACAAAGAAGTTTTTAGAAATAAACTGATTGTTGAAAGCATAAGTTGTGTTTTTTTCGCTCTCCACTACTGAGATAACATAATTGGCGCAGTCGAAAGGCGCAGTTGCGGTTCGTGTGCTTCGAGGACTCTAAAAGTTTTTAAAAATCTTGTGAATTTAAAAGGACTCATAAAAAAAAAAATAATAAAAATAAAATTTTCTAAATAAAACACAGTGAAGGCATATCACTTCAAAATAAAAAACGAAATTTTTTTTTGATTAAAATAAAACACAGTGAAGGCATATCACTGCAAAATAAAAAACGAAATTTTTTTTTGATTAAAATAAAACACAGTGAAGGCATATCACTGCAAAATAAATAACGAAATTTTTTTTTTGATTAAAATAAAACACAGTGAAGGCATATCACTGCAAAAGAACAACAAAAACAAAAAGAAAAAAAAACAACGACAACAACAACAAAAAAAAATTAGCTAAACAACAAATAGCATCGTACGTCATCGAAGCATTAGCACCGTTGGACTTTAATCCATTAACAACTGCGAAGCAAAAGAAGAGCAACACAATCTACTTGGCAAAATGCGATCAGCTTGTTTCTCAACCATTATTGTATATTATTTGTAAGTTCATGATTATTATTAAAGAACATTATTATATAAAAAAATATATAAACAAAAAAATTAATTAAGTTGCTATATACATCTATATGTTTAAGAGAAAAGCAAAAACTCTAGCTCTGGAAAAACTTCAATTAAGAAAAAGAACAAAAAATTTAGAAAGCATTCCAGAAGAAAATAATCTTGAAAAACGTACGAATATATTAGATAATATGAATACACCACAAAACCAATCCCAATCCCATCCCCAAAATGTAGCTAGTGCACAAGAAGTTTTCAATTTCTTCAAAATCCCTGATGTGATCAAGGACCTTCCTTACTTTGACGGAAACCCTCGTCTCCTACACAATTTTATTACTAATGTTGAAGAAATCTTACTATTCTTAAAAGGCACAGAACAAACACCTTACGGTCAAATCCTTCTGAGAGCTATCAGAAATAAGATCACAGGAGCTGCAAATGAAGTTCTTAACACTTACCTAACCCAGCTCGACTGGGATGAAATCAAAACAAATTTAATTTCTGCCTTCGCAGATAAAAGAACGGAAACTACTCTTATAAGAGATCTCCATAATATCAGACAGGCTGGTAAATCCTTAGAACAATTCCATGCAGAAATCTTAGAAATCCAAGCAGCTCTTCTTAACAATGTTCTAATGAATGAAAAAGAGCAAAAAATAATTCGTTCAAAAAGAGAATTATTTGCAGAAATGTGCCTTAACACGTTTCTAACAGGGCTAAGAGAACCTCTTGGTGCAACAATTAGAGCCATGCGTCCAGACAATTTACCGACAGCTCTCGCTTACTGCATAAAGGAACAAAACATCACCTCATTTAAACAACCTCTAAGACCCTACAGACCATACTACGAACCATACCAACTAAAACCATATGCAAGAGAACAAATCCAACCTTACAGACAATCTAATCCTGTGTTCCAAAATAGATTTCAAAAACCAGTAAACCCAGAATTCCATAGACCCCAATACAATTCTAATAGGTATTACAATAACAACAATAGAGTAGAACAGCACACCACTACCAATAGAAACGCTATCATGCCTCCAAAACCAGAACCAGTCGACAATAATACAACTCGTACAAATTTAAGACCAAGCACATCGTACTCATTCAATAGAACAAACACAGCAAGACGCAACTTTGAACCTCAAACACAACAAAATTCCAATTTCCACAACATCAATCAGACACATAATTTTATAAACAATGACCCCGCAAACTTATTCAACATTGATGATAGTGTAAATTTTCAATCATCAGCCTTGAAAACCCCACAGGATACGTAGACATAAATAAGCATGGATCTAAACTACCATTTATATTAATATCATCACCTTTCGGTCGGTCATTACGCTTCCTAATCGATTCAGGAGCCTCTTCGTCATTTATTAATCCGGAATTTGTACCTCAGAAAAACCACATAATATGCCAACCTATAACTATAACTACAGTAGCAAACAAATATATCCTGGACACAAAAACAACACTACCTATATTTACCGAATTCAAAGAAAGTGGTAAATTCGAATTTCTAATATTTAAGTTTCATAATTATTTTGATGGCCTCCTAGGAGTCGACATATTGCAAAATTTAAAAGCGAACATTGACCTCAAAAATAATAACTTAATAACACCTAAAACAGTCATCCCTTTACAAATGAAACCTACAACAACCTCTCACAAATACCTTATAACTGCCAATTCAAAATCGATCGTAGAACTTCCGGTAGATATTGAACATGGAGAAATTTTTGTTAAATTAACCAACATCTCAGATTTTTTAGAAATCTCTGAAGGCATTTATATAGCAAACAACTGGTTGAGTAATCTAGAAATAGTTAACAAATCGAACGAAGATCAAATACTGCTTCTCGAACAGCCAATAAAAGCGGAACCATACGATTCAGCCAGTTTTGTAGAACTTAATTGTATTAACCCAGAACCACTAACAATACCAGACCAATCAGACATAAAAACATTAATACGAACAGACCACCTAAATAAAGAAGAACAAAAAGCCCTTCTTCATCTTTGTAGGCAATTTGACTCTGTCTTTTATAGAGAAAGTCAGAACCTTACTTTTACGAATCATGTAAAACATAAAATAACAACAACAGATGAAATACCAATTCACACGAAATCTTATCGATATCCATACGTACACAAAGAGGAGGTCCAAAGACAAATAGAAAGCATGCTAGACCAAGGAATCATTAAGCCTTCATATTCACCTTGGAGCTCTCCTGTATGGATTGTCCCCAAGAAACAAGACGCTAGCAAAATACAAAAATGGCGCCTTGTCATAGATTTTAGGAAGCTAAATGAAAAGACTATATCCGACAAGTACCCTTTACCAAATATATCAGAGATTTTGGATAAACTAGGTAAATGCTTATATTTTTCAACACTGGACTTAGCCAGTGGGTTTCACCAAATTGAGATGGAACCAAAGGATGTTCCAAAAACGGCGTTTACAGTCGAAGGTGGACATTTTGAATTTATCAGAATGCCATTTGGCCTTAAAAACGCCCCCTCAACGTTCCAAAGAGTGATGGATAATGTACTAAAAGATCTCGTTGGGAAAATTTGCCTAGTGTATCTTGACGACATTATTATATTTTCTACTTCACTCGAAGAACACATCTTAAACCTGAAACAAGTCTTTAAAAGATTAGAATCCTCTAATTTTAAAATACAGCTTAATAAATCAGAATTTCTCAAAAAAGAGATCAGTTTCTTAGGGCACATAGTGTCTACTGAGGGTATAAAACCAAACCCTGCGAAAATTCAGGCAATTAAAAATTTTCCATTACCCCGAACACAAAAACAGATCAAATCATTTTTAGGCCTTCTCGGCTATTACCGAAAATTTATTAAGGATTTTGCAAAAATTGTTAAACCAATTACATCATGTCTCAAGAAAAACAGGAAAATAGATTTCAATCAAGACTATATGAACGCGTTTGAAATATGCAAAGATTTGTTATGTAACGATCCCATACTACAGTATCCGGATTTTTCTAAGCCCTTTGTCCTTACCACCGATGCAAGCGACTTTGCGATTGGAGCAATATTATCGCAAGGCCCAATAGGTAATGATAGACCAATTTGCTATGCGAGCCGTACTTTATGTGAATCTGAAGTAAACTACTCAACAATTGAGAAAGAACTTCTTGCAATAGTTTGGGCAACAAAGTATTTTCGTCCATACTTGTATGGTCGCAAATTCAAAATTGTCACGGATCATCGTCCACTAACGTGGATTATGAGTTTAAAAGACCCTAACTCTAAATTAGTACGGTGGAGGTTAAAACTAGAAGAGTTTGAATACGAAATCCACTACAAAAAAGGTCAACAAAATACAAATGCTGATGCACTCAGCAGGGTTCAAATAGAAAAAGACTGTATCGACCTCAATATGAACGAAATCGCTTCAAATCAAGGCACTCAGGGTACCACTATGCACTCAGCCGATGAAAACCTCGACGATGGCATTTACATTTCTGGAAAAACTTTGAACGAATTTAATTTACAGATAATATTAGAAAAATCCAATACAGGCTCACCTATGACTCTAGAGACAATATTTAAAAATAAACAGAGACGAACTATAAGGCGCCCAGACTTCGACGAAAACATAATGACGGACATTTTCAAAAAATTCCTAGCCCCAAACAAACTAAATGCAATTTTTACCGAGGATGAAATTTTTCGCGTTGTGCAATCCACCTATTCGAAATATTTTGCAAATAGCAAAATTTTCAGAATCATACGGTGCACCGAAAAAGTAATATATGTAAAGACACCTGACGAACAGGAAAGCATCATTAGAGAATACCACTTAAATAACAACCACAGGGGAATTAATGAAACACTTTTACATCTTAAAAGAAACTATTATTTCCCCTTTCTAAAAAATAGAATAACACAAACAATCAGCAATTGTGAAAAATGCCAATCATTAAAATATGATAGGAACCCACAAAAACCCAAATTTCAAAAGCCTGAAACACCCCTACGACCACTAGACATACTTCATTTAGACATTTATACAATAAATAATAACCAAATGCTAACAATAATTGATAAATTTTCTAAATTTGCCGTCGCCTTTACACTTCCAAATAGGACTAGTATTTCTATCTTGAAATCGTTAAAATATTTCATAAGCCAATTTGGCATCCCAAAAAAAATCGTGTGCGACCAGGGTACAGAATTTTTGAATTTCATTTTCAAAGATTTCTGTAAACAATACAACATTTGCTTACACTACAGATCTTTCCAACAGACAAGTAGCAATGCACCAGTAGAAAGGTTGCATTCAACGCTTACAGAAATCTATCGCATTATTTTGACTAAACGAAAGGAAAACAAGCTAGAAACAGACCATGAAGAAACTCTACTAGAGACACTAATAACTTACAATAATGCTATTCATTCTGCCACAAAACTCACCCCATACGAACTATTTCATGGCAGGACCTACAAATTCGACAATAACGTAAAATTTAATAACGAACACGATTACCTAAAAAAATTAAATAAATTCCAAGAAGTTTTGTACCCTTCCATTAAAGACAAATTAGAAACCGCTGTCTCAAATCGTATTGACAAGCTTAATGAAACTAGAACAGAACCTGAGATCAGGGAAATAGACGAAAATATTTATAGAAGAAACTGTAGGCGGAATAAAATAACACCACGATTCTCTAAACAAAAAATAAAAAGAGACAACATACACACTATCACAACTACCAATAACCAAAAAATTCATAAATCTAGGATAAAAAAGAAACGTAAAACCTTCTCATTTTAGGGTCACATCAGTGGCAGCAAAACTCATTGAAATCCGAGATTTGTCTGAAAATAAAGGCATCCTACCCATAAAACTAGGCCCCGCCAGGCATATAATAAGCCACAACAATCTCATACATGTCATCAATTTGGAGAAATACACTGAGAAGATAGACCAGATTAATAACACAATTAAATTATTCGAGAGAAATAGATCAACGAAACTCTACACTGACACTACAAAACTGAAACTGAAAGAATTACAATCCAGATTAAACATATTAAACACTAAACGCAGCAAAAGAAGACTAATGGACGGAATTGGTCATGTTATTAAATTAATATCCGGTAACATGGACGCATACGACGCTCAAGAGATAAACCAACAGATAAGAAACTTTGAATTAAACCAGGAAAAAATAAATATGAGCATATCAAACGATCATAATCTTAATCTTAAAATGATAGCTAGGTTCAAAAACATCACCGATCACATTAATGAGGTCCAGAATACAATAGAATTTTTCATGAATAGAAACGTAAATCAAGCAAACCATTTAGTGAAAACTACAGACAATATAATCAGGGAGGTACAATATCTAAACCAGCTGAACTACAACATAGAGATACTAACCAACCACATTAATGACATATCAGAAGCTATTATACTGGCAAAACTAAACATTATCCCTAAACTAATTCTTCACCCTGACGAAATCGAACAAATAAGCGAACATTAAGAAAACCAGTTTATTAAAACAAACTCCATAGAAAATATATACGAACTTCTTGGCCTCCAAGCCTATTACAATGGATCCAATATAATCTTCAATATCCAAATCCCTAACCTTGATCCTAACTCCTACCAATTCTTACACATAGTTCCTCTACCAATAAATAAAACAAAAACTATTGTCACAGAACCATACGTATTATATAACCAATTTAAAATTGTATACTTTTCACAAAGATGCCAAAAGATAGAAAAAATATTTTATTGTTCAAAATCCAAAAACGAAGAAATAGTTGCAAACTCTAAATGCATTGGCCACTTATTGAATAACCAAAATGCTGACTGCGTAATCAACGACATTGGTGAAACACAGTCTATAGAACAGCCAGAACCGAACCTAATTCTATTCATTAATACACCAAAAATACAAATAGAAACAACTTGTGACATCAACAATAGATCCATCGAAGGAACAGCCTTACTACACTATAAAAACTGCAAAATTCAAGTCAACAACATAACATACGACGATGATACCAACACCTTCTGGGAGGACATTTACATAGCACCAGCACCTCTGGCGGAAATCCACGCTTCAACAGAAACTAAAATTATCACCCTCAAGAAGTTATCGGAATACGACATGGAGCAAAAAGAAGAAATCCTCACGTTATCCTCTAAAATGAATTTACAAGGTCTAATAGACTCATTTATGTGGCTATTAATCATCACTTCGGTTATCCTAATCTTCAAAAGAATGTACACCAAGAAAAGAAAACTTGACATCCATACTGAAGCTACAATCCCTTCGATCTCTCCGCTTCAGACTAAGGGGGGAGGAGTTACGTGTACACTGCACCAACAACAACATCAACAAGAACTCACTTACATCAACAGTAAGCTTTGTCAGCAATAGAGGCCGCTACCCGCTACACCCTCAATACTTGGCCAGTGCAGCTAACAGGAAATGCAAAGTATCAAATTCAAACCAAAATTCATAATAATAAGAATATTGCGAAATAACATAAATATGTATTTATTTTAAGCCAATTTATTAATTGCTTACATAATAATTTATTAATTGCCTACAGCTAATAGGAAATGCAAAGTATCAAATTCAAACCAAAATTCATAATAATAAGAATATTGCGAAATAACATAAATATGTATTTATTTTAAGCCAATTTATTAATCGCTTACATAATCATTTATTTAAAGCCACATTTGTATCTAGTTTAAGAATATTACAAAGAAGTTTTTAGAAATAAACTGATTGTTGAAAGCATAAGTTGTGTTTTTTTCGCTCTCCACTACTGAGATAACATAATTCGCGCACACCACGCACTTGTGGAGAAAAGCTCTTAATTGGCTCCGTAGTTTTGGAATCCAAAACTTTTGTCTGATGAATTGCATCATCACTTGCACAGCACCATGCTTAGTCATACGATGAGCGTGGTCCATTGTCAGCCATGCTGTTCGAGAACCATCCTTCACTATCACCGGAAGCATCATCTCATAGGCTTCTTCTGATCACCCCAATCGCCCGCCTGCTCTCAATAGGCCCTTGCTGTCCATTATTGGATTCAACGCACTAATTTTGCTCCCTTCTTGCACCTGCCCAATCTCTCTTAGTTTGTCTATCTCTTGTCTGTAATCGCTCTCCTGCGCCTGCTTAAGCAGGAATTCCGTTGCTTCACATTTCTCTTCCACTGTTGGCGCCTGCACTACTCGGTTGTTGTGCCGAGTTCTGCGCCTCCTCTTTCTGTGCCTTGCCCTTCGCACAAACCTGATGATGTAGCTCAATATATTGATGCTCTTCTCTAGACTTCGCGCATAGTCAATCAGCGCCATGCTCTTGCCCCTGCTCGGTATAAATATTTGCAAAAACTCGCGTGGATATTTCACGTGATAGGCTCCCAGCTCGTTAAGTCCTTTCGTTGGTTTTTCCGGCTCAAAAATGTTGGCTGGCCAACTGATTTCTGATTTACGTAACCACTCCGGTCCATATAACCAGAGCTTATTACAAACTAGCTCTCTCGCAATGCAGGAGTCTTCACCACAAGGGTGAATTTTTGTCTTCTTCTATCAGCCATTTCAGCCCTAGCACTGACATCTCGTCTTCTCTCGGGAATAACTTCTCTTCTTCTCTCTCCGCTCTCATTGCCCTGAGTAGTCTTTTTGAGTTCGCTCGAAACCGCCACCTTTTAGGACAGTGTCTGTCTCTTTCGCGAGCACTATTGCTTCTTGCTCAGATCGTGCGCCTGTAGCACAGTCATCCATATAGAAGTCACTCTCTATGATGTCCGCTGCTCTTGGGTATTCATCTTTCGCCTCCCTAGCACATTGTATTAAAGCTCGCACAGCATTATAAGCGGAGGAAGTCATTCCCTACGTTACAACCGTTAAACACTATTCTCGTAATGGCTCACCACTATGCTCTCGCCAAAAGATTCTTTGCAAATTTCATTGCCTTTCGACAACACGTACTTGTCGGAACATCTTCTTGATGATTGCACATATCGCAATCTTATGACGCCTAAATCTCATGACAATTTCGTAAAGATCCTTTTGTAACTTATCGCCTAAACATTGCACTTGATTCAGAGATATGTCACGATTCGTTTGGCAGCTAGCGTCAAAAACCACCAGAAATTTTTTGGTAACACAGTGATGTGGGATATAATAAACTGGCTCGTCCACTCTTGTTGGTTGTATAGCGCACTACATATGCCCTAATCTCTCATACTCTCTCTACGTATTGCTGTCTCAGCTCCGAGTCTTTCTGTAATTTCCGCTCCAAGTACATAAACCTGCGCAATGTTATTGCCTTTGAAGTGCCTAAACCTTGCACAGTCTCTTTCACTGGAATTGTCACAATAAAACGCCCTGTTTCATGTCTAGTATAAGTCTCCATAAAATTTTGCTCCACTTCCTGCTCCTCATCTCTCTCACAGGGTTGTGCCCCGAAAATGACTAGCCCAAACATACTCTCACATATGGCAATGCCTTGCACCTCATTTGGCATTATCGCCCTAATGGCTCTGGCCACCATATTTGCTCCTAACAGTAGCTCGACTGGTCTCGCCTTCCAAAACTCAGGATCCGCCCATAAACTCTCATTCTTAAAATGCATGGGTATCTCCACTAAATCTCTTGCTGGCAAAACTGGGCACCAGTACATTCTCTTGGTAGCACCCAAAACTCTGTCTCTAAATAATCATTCTCTCTCTTTTTTTTTTATAATGCTCTACTATGTTTTTTTTTAATTTTAAGTTTAAAAAGCTCTTAAAGCTGGCACTTCGCCCCGGCTCTGCTACCCTTGCGCGCTTTGCAAGGGTGCTGTACCGTCAATCGCTCTTAACCTTCAGCATTGTTGTCGCGGCGGCTCCCCGCTTTGGCTGCTGTGCCACCAACACCTGCTGCTGTGGCTCCCTTTTTGCATATAGCACGCTATGGTACTTCTGCGCCCCTGGGCACCGTAAAAATGGCCCCGCAAAGCACTCCGACACCTTATGCCCCTTCTTCAGGCAGTTGTGGCACAGGTTGCGTTTGCCAACTAGCTCTTGCCTAGCTCTCAAATTGAGTGACACGAAGTCTGGACACTGCGTGATCTGCGCTGCCTATCTCGCACAGCTTGTCTTGGCTTGCTCGTATCGGTGCTGCTCCTGTTGCACTCACACCGTGGCCCATTCTTTCCCTGCTCTTGGGTACTGCGCCCGTTACTCGATCGCGCCCGTGCTCCAATTGATGCGCTCGCCTCGCTTCCCGTGCTGGTAGAGCAGAGGCCTACTCCTCCAGGGAGGCATACCGGGTACTTGCAATCATATATTTAGTTGAGCCGCTCCCACGCTTCCTTGTACCCGTTGTCAGTGAACTCCCAATCACCCAACGTGCGCGCTGCCTTATGGGTGAGTGACTTCTTCAAATATGAAAATTTGTAAGAGGCCGCTATTTGCTCATTGCTATGCACCGCAGCGACGAACCAATCGCGAAAACCGTGCCACTTGGGAACGCTGCCGTCAAATTCCCCCTAAGTGTTCTGGAGGTCATGCTGCTGGAACGACATGGTCACCTGCACTGAGATCGGCTCCTTTGCACTCTGATCTGCGCTCCTTGCTGTGCCCACTTGCGCAGTTTTACCCTTCAGAGCACCGCTCGCTTCGAAGTACCGCCGCTCTGCTCGCTCCATCCATCTGTCTAGATCGGCGCTCTCGTCGCGCTTCGCTCGGGATGCTAATTCCTCATAGAGCTGATTAAAACGCTCCCACTGTTACTCCAAACGAATCAAACGCACCTTGGCTTCATCAAACCCTAGTCGCCCAAACTCATCAGCCTTGACGTACTCTGCTGCTCTTCGGATGGCTTTGTAGGCAGACTGGTGATGCCCGTAGCTCATCTTGCCGTTGCTCTGTTATTTTCCTCTGTTAGTGTTGCTCTGTTATTGTTGCTCTGTTGTTGTTGAAAAGAAGAAAAATTAACTAATTTTGAAAGAAGAAATAACTATTTCCTCCTTGTTCCTTCTGCAGCCGTGCCAACACTGCATATTTGTGCTTTAAAATTTTTGAGTCGAATAACCGCACTGGTTTATTCACCCACTTAGCTCACAAGCTCAGCACTAAAGCACGCTCTTATTTAATTTCCTGAGCCGCATAACCACATTGGTTTATTCGCTCACTAGCACGCAATTATTTGCACCAATGCTCGCTCTTATATAATCTTTGAGCCGAATAACCACATTGGTTAATTCGCTCACACGCACGAAATTATTTGCACCAATGCTCGCTCTTATATAATTTTTGCCGAATAACCACATTGGTTAATTCGCTCACTAGCACGAAATTATTTGCACCAATGTTCGCTCTTATATAATCTTTGAGCCGAATAACCACATGGGCATCGCTCATTTGCACATAATTTTCGCTCGCTCAGAACTAAATTTTGAGACGAATAACCGCACTGGTTTATTCGCTCATTTTCACATAATTTTCGCTCGCGCATAACTAAATTTTGAGGCGAATAACCGCACTGGTTTATTCGCTCATTTGCACATAATTTTCGCTCGCTCATAACTAAATTTTGAGACGAATTACCACACTGGTTTATTCGCTCATTTGCACATAATTTTCGCTCGCTCATAACTAAATTTTGAGACGAATAACCGCACTGGCCTATTCTCTCATTTGTACATAATTTTCGCTCGATCATATTTAATTTTTGAGTCGAATAACCGCACTGGTCTATTCGCTCATTTGCACATAATTTTCGCTCGCTCATAACTAAATTTTGAGACGAATTACCACACTGGTTTATTCGCTCATTTGCACATAATTTTCGCTCGCTCATAACTAAATTTTGAGACGAATAACCGCACTGGCCTATTCTCTCATTTGTACATAATTTTCGCTCGATCATATTTAATTTTTGAGTCGAATAACCGCACTGGTCTATTCGCTCATTTGCACATAATTTTCGCTCGCTCATAACTAAATTTTGAGACGAATAACTGGATTGGTTTATTCGTTCATTTGCACATAATTTTCGCTCGCTCATAACTAAATTTTGAGACGAATAACCGCACTGGCCTATTCTCTCATTTGTACATAATTTTCGCTCGATCATATTTAATTTTTGAGTCGAATAACCGCACTGGTCTATTCGCTCATTTGCACATAATTTCGCTCGCTCATATTTAAATTTTGAGACGAATTACCACACTGGTTTATTCGCTCATTTGCACATAATTTTCGCTCGCTCATAACTAAATTTTGAGACGAATAACCGCACTGGCCTATTCTCTCATTTGTACATAATTTTCGCTCGATCATATTTAATTTTTGAGTCGAATAACCGCACTGGTCTATTCGCTCATTTGCACATAATTTTCGCTCGCTCATAACTAAATTTTGAGACGAATAACTGGATTGGTTTATTCGTTCATTTGCACATAATTTTCGCTCGCTCATAACTAAATTTTGAGACGAATAACCGCACTGGCCTATTCTCTCATTTGTACATAATTTTCGCTCGATCATATTTAATTTTTGAGTCGAATAACCGCACTGGTCTATTCGCTCATTTGCACATAATTTCGCTCGCTCATATTTAAATTTTGAGACGAATAACTGCATTGGTTTATTCGTTCATTTGCACAAAACATTCAGCTCTTTGCACAAAACTTTCAGCAGACACGCCGCCTTACTGTCGGCCGCCAGTAAGGCGGCAGCCATAGCGCAGCATACTGCGCAAGTCTATGGCTGTGTCGCATAGTGCTTGCCTGCGCATATTCTCTGCACAAAACTCGCACTGTGTCTGCTGCGCACATTACACTCACCCCTAAATTCTTTTAGCTTTCCTGCTAATATAATTTTTATTTGCTCAAGCCCGATAACTGTACCAATTTGTCGTATGTGCTTTGAGCACATATGTACATACGCCGTTGGTTGATTATTTTTTAGCATTGCAGTGTTGGCTCTGCTCCTATAACTCCATGGACTGTATTTTACCTTATTATTATATTGTTCTATAATTTATTTATTTCTTGAAATTTAGTCTATTTCTTTCTGTACCTGCCTGTTCTCTCTTCGCTCTGCTCACATATCATATTATATGTTCCGAATGCGTATTGCGCATTCAGCAATTGATGCTCCTCTAGCGCTTTGCGCTTGCTCTCTTTTTCCTTCCCACAGGCACAACAGATCAAAGGAATTCAAAGGAAAGAAATAGCTATTACCTACCCTGATAGTACACAATCGCACATACATACATACATATGTACATGCTTATACGATCTGCGTTTACATAGAGTCTGGTGTGATTTCATACGAATGCTTAAAATAAAGTCGTAATTAAGTTTTGCACTTAATTTATGTAGTATATAGCTACTTAATACTACGAACATACGCATGTATATGCGATCTGCTTTTACATAGCTCTGACGTCATCTCAAATGAATGCCTAAATTAAAGGCGCAATTTCATTTTGCACATAATTACTTATAGCGCTACTTAATATATGTACATATTTACATGCATCGCACCATACTTGCTGTATTGCATAGATCACTGGTACGATCCGGCTCGACATGGACCAATGTATCGAATCGACAATGAAACTATGGCAATACTTACTGCAATCCGACTTAAATAAAAACACAATTGTTTTAAGTGGAAAAGCATACGAAAAACCACTTTTTATTGCTCTTATAATTATGCACATACATACATATGTAGCTCAACAATAAATCGGCATGTATGCGATACATGTATATATGTACGAGTATATACAATTAGTGAATATGCACAAGCTCTTGCACGTTTAGCTCAATTGCTCTCATATGCATGAACGGACCTGCATATGTACGTGTAAATAGATACGTTTATGCATATATATAATGTATAATGCAATGTGAACATAAATATTGTCAGCGTATATAATCTAAACATGACTATGCTCTCGAATACCTGTGGCACCGCTCATACTTGCTGCTGTGTATAGGCTCCTGCTCAGCACCGCTCTCCTGGCTCAGCTCCCTGCACATAGATTGCACTCTCACCTGGCTCAGCTCCCTGCTCATATATTGCACCGCACTGCTCCTTGTGCTCTCACGCACTGCCCCATTGGCACAACCGCACAGCTCCATCGTCAGAAACGAACTAAACTTTAAAATACTCGCTGAACCTATTTTCGCTATGTGCGAAAACTCAAATGCATGGTTGCATTTGATACAACCATCTTATTGGAAGACACTTTAGACTGTCAATTCATAACAAACTAATGGTGTGTAAATAAATACTGAAGCCGATGTGGACCTATAGCATCCAATTTTGTGGATGTGCTAGTGAAATATACATTGCCACCATCCAACGTTTACAATATAATGTGCTGCGAAGCATCGTTAATGCACCATACTATTTAAGAAATAGCGATCTACATCGTTATCTTGGCATGCCAACTGCCACTGATGTGGCGAAACATTTTGCCATTGCTCACAAACAGCGAATAAAATCCCAACGTTGCAGAATCCAGTTTACTTCAGATGACTCCTCACCGTAGACGGCTAAAACGCAAGACAGTGTGAGATCTTTTGGATCTTGAGTAGCAGATGGTCTATTTTAATTATATGTTTTGTAGGATGGAGTATTTTGCATCGATCCGGATTAAAGGATGCGTAATGGTGATTGTATGTGCTCCTTATCTTAGAGTTGGTTATGTGTCGTTGTTTTCTAATAATACGATTGATGTCATTTTGGTCAAATGTTGTCAGCCAGTTCTTGACCATCTACCTAAATGACCAGGAATCCATGTAACTTTAAGTTTATTCGGAGTTATACAGGGAGCTAATACATATCAAAAATGTTCCGCTATTTTTTGTGCATTGTGCATTGCTTGAAGCAGCGCTACTGCTTCTGTTGTGAAAGCTGAGCAAAAGTTGTGTAGGAGTCCAAAACTGGGAACAGGCGATAAGTCGCTTCTTGCACTCTATCCGGTATTGAGGGAAGTCCACCTTCTGATGTTTTTAATTGGTGGCGTTGGAACAGCCTTGAGGCTTCTGCGAATTGCTCTGTGGAACGGTGCGAAAATCGGCAATCCGTAATCAATTTTGGACAATATAAGCGCTCTGGTAATGTTGATGAGAACGGTTTGATGAAAGAGACAATGTTTAGATGACAAATAGTTGATTATATTTAACTTTAAAAATATACTATCTCAACTGTATTTACAGTGTTTATTTAATGAATATTTGTTATCAAATATCACACCTAAAATATTTAGACTATTTATGGACAATATAATTTACATTACTAAAAATTAAGCCAACATTAGCACAATACTTTTGCTGGCATATGTGTAAAATGTTAGTTTTATAAAAAGAGATAGATGCACCTGATAATAGGCACCAGTGGGATATATCTCTAAGGATGTTGCTGAATGTACTCATTACTGCGTTATTATCAGATTGCTTTTAAATATTACAAGATCATCAGCGTACAGCAGATGGTCGATGCTAGAGAATTTAGAAATGATTTGACTAATTTCATCGAATGCTATGATGAAAACAATTACAGAAAGCGGAGAGCCAAGAATGATAGAAATATTGTTTTCAAGTGTTGTTACAGGAGAAAATAAGCCATTTATTGTGACTACATTTTCTGTTGAATAAACAACGTTTAATAAGAATACAAATTTTGGGTCCAACTGTTCATTTAATTAATTGTCGTAAGACAATATGAGTGTGGATTTTGCTTAAAATAGCGGTAGTTATGAAATGATCGACGTGTAATAGAGCATAGATGGTCCTATGACCTTTTTTGAAGGCTACTTGGTTAGGGCAGATGTTGAATTAAAACACTAGCGAGTTCAATTAAAAATGTATGCACGTTACTGTCATTTGGTGTGGAAAACCCTTTTGCATCATACATATTAAATCGTTTAAGTATTTTCATTACATAGGAATGCTGGCTAATTTTTATAGATTTGTTAAATCTATCTCGGCTGGTTTTTGATTTGAGTTTGATTTAATTTTAAACACCCATTTGCATCCCACAATGTTTTTATCATGGGGTTTTTCAACCAACTCCCAAGTTTGATTCAGCTCAAAGGAATTTATTTCATTATTTATCGCCGATTTCCAATCTTCTACATATTCCGAACTCATTGCGTCATCATATAAATGAGGTTCTGGGATACTTTCCAAACAGCCCATGTAATCGTAACCAAATCGTTGAGGGGGTATAGCTTCTCTCCGTAGACCATACCGCTTGTGCTCCATTGCGCCATTAACTGAATCTAAAGATGCAGAATTAGTAGGTGTAGTTGATCAATCGGTTGTCGATGCTCCCATTTTTATCAAAGTCTTCGGTGTGCTGGAGAAATGCTGTCGAAAAAATGAAAAATTGGTTTCATTTTGTTGTTCATGGCTCCTGTTATTTGTATGTTCCTCGTCTTCATCTTTAATTAATTTTCCGTTAAAAATTACGTCGCAGCTGTCTCTTGATCGTACAAACTAAAGTTTTTTGTTGACGGTTCATAACCAACTAGAATCATCTTGTTTACTTTAGCGTCCCATTTTTGCATTCGGTGCCAAAAACCTTTAAGTGACTCAAATCTGTCTTTCTACCAGTACTCGAATGGTGTTTTTGACCTATTTACCAATGCTGGCCGATCAATAATATGGACTGCCTTTCTTATTGCTTCAGGCCACAGAAATTTGCTTAGACAGCCACATCGTACTAGCTGTTTCTTGAACGGTCCTATTTTCCCTTTCCATGAAAATGTTTTGTTCCGGGGTGTACGGCGAGATCTTCTCCAGAACAACTCCATTATTCGGCAGCAGCGTTCCTCTTTTTTTATAAACTCCGTACCGTAGTCGCACAGTATGCATTTCACCGATTCGCCAGTCATGTTGCGTACCATAAAAATGAAACTGAAGCATGTGCTTTCATCCTTAAGCAACATGAAATAGCGAACTCCGCCAATACCAGGTTCAGACATAGAGCCGCATAAATCCATGTGAAAATATTCACATTTACTTGCTTCGCGCTTTTCTACAGTTCCATGTGATGACCGATGCGTTTTACCTCATTTGCAATCTTCACAAAAGAAATCGTTTTTATCCGTCACATTACTGCCATCAGCTAAATGTTTGTCGCACATGGTTTTAATTGTTGTTGCATTTATGTGCCCAAGTCCGCAATGCTATTGTTGCAGTGTATCAAGCTTTGCTGAATTTGCTGCACAATCATTTCTTTGTTTACACATAATTCTGAATTGATTTTTGGAGTCACGAATGCCTGATGTCAACAAGTTTTTTTTTCAGTAAACTCACAACATTTGGATTCTATTAACATTGAGAAGCCTTTTGTTGTTGCTGACCCAGTAGAAAACATGTTCAGCCTTAATTGGGGAACTTATTGAACGTTTGTGAGAACACGAGGTATCCAATTGTTGTTTACCAAAGCATGGATTTTTATAGTGCCGAAACCTCTAATGAGCAGTTTCTTATTATTTGCAATGTAAACAAACCGGTCTGAATTTGACATCTGTAAATCAGCGAACCACTCTTAGCGTGAAGTCATGTGCTATGTTGCTCCTGAGTCCGCTATCCAGATTGAACGCACCTTCTGTCACCTCTGCATCGCTGTTCTTTTACAGTTGATATTTTTCTAGTTGAAGTTTTGCCATTAAATTTTCTATAGTGCTGCCTTCCTTTCTGTTGTACCACACGGTTTTCAAGTTTTGGTACCTTGGCTGCAAACTACTTATAATTCGTACCATCTTGATGTTGTCGGATAACTTTTCTCCTTGTGCGTCTATTTCTGCTGCTAAGGATGACACCTTCGACACATATGCTGTAACTAACTCATATTCTTGTATTCGTAGCGAGAAATATTCTTCATAGAGGCACATAAATATGTACTTTAACATGAAAATATGTAATTTAACTTTTATTTAATTGAACCATGCTGGGTCCATAACCTGTTGAATTAAAACACGAGCAAGTTCAATTAAATATATATGCACGTTTCTTTATTTGGAAGGTTAAAAATACGATTAGAACATATATATATATATATATATATATATATATATATATATATATATATATATATATATATATATATATATATATATATATATATATATATATATATATATATATATATATATATGTATATATATATATATATATATATATATATATATATATATATATATATATATATATATATATATATATATATATATATATATATATATATATATATATATATATATATATATATATATATATATATATATATATATATATGTGGTAATGGGAGTGATAGCGACTGGCATCACCCTTCGGCGATACAACCGCACCAAACACACTGCAATCTATAAGCGTGCGCAGTCGTTTAGTTGATGTTCAAGCGGTCAGACGTGTGTTATTGGTGTACGCATTAACATGTTAAATTATCGCATTATTAAATATTTATCTTAATCTTACTTGCTGTGTTCTATTTCGTGGTATCAAATCCCACATTTCGGGGCTCAACCTAATTTAAAAAGTCTAAACTATTAATAAAGTGATTTGTGCATAAGAATAAACAATAAAGTAATTAAATATGGATTGGAACACAGCATCGTTGGTAGATTTGCAGGAAGTATGCCGCCAATACAGTTTGTCAATAAAGGGCGATAAAACTACATTGGCCAGGCGAGTGAGAATGTATGAGAAAGAAAGAAAGGAAAGGATGCAGGGGGAAGAAACAGAAAGACGTAAAGAAGAAGACGAGGAAATTAAACAAGAAGCAGAACGACGAAAGAGAGAAGAAGATGAGGAAATTCAAAAAGAAGCAGAACAAAGAATGATGCTAGAAGAAGAGGAAAAAGTGTTGCGAGAAGCGCAGAGGAGAATGAAAGAGGAAACTGATAGAATATTTGAACAGCGAGTGAACGAGGAATTAGAGCGTCTGCGTGCCACGCAAATAACACCGAGTACTACTGCACCGCAAATGGCACCGTCGAACGAATTGGACAATCAAATGTTGGAGCAAACGATGCAACGAAATCGGCCAGAGTTTACGTTTCGCGATATTGATGAATCGCTACAAAAATTCTCTGGTGACGATGGACGCAGCATAAACGAATGGATAGATAAATTTCAACAAACAGCCGATTTGCTACAATGGTCGGAGCTACAAAAGCTGATGTATGCGAAGGGATTACTTAAAGGTACAGCCAAACTGTATATGGAACACGAATCCAAAGCAAAATCGTATACGGCGCTCGCAGCAGACCTAAAACAAGAGTTTAAATCAGCGGAAAATAGTGCCACTGTACATCGAATGCTGTGCGATCGGAAAAAGAAGCCGAATGTGACATACAGACAATATGTCTATACGATGCTGGATATAGCAGCACAGGCAAATCTTGAGGTGTGTGCAATTATCATTTATATCATTGATGGCATAGCAGGATCTCCATACAGCAAGACGTTCCTTTACGAAGCAAAGTCTATCACAGAACTAAAAGGGAAACTGAAAATGTTTCAGCAGATACAGTCCAAAACCGAACTAAGAAGAGGGATCGAAAGGAGCGAATTTAATAACGCAGTAAGTAGAATCGAAAAAGGTGAAAGAGATAGACAAAATTTCGGCAAGCAACGAGGTTGCTACAACTGTGGCGACAAATCACATTTTTCAGACAATTGTCCAGACAAGAATCGAGGACTTAAATGCTTCAAATGCAATGAGTTCGGCCATAAATCAATTGCATGCAAACGCAAGAGACATGGCGGCAAGACAAGTGGCGGCATTAATGTGATGGAATGCAAAAATTCGTATAAAGCTGTTAATATTAACGGGAGAGAAATGGAAGCATTAATAGATAGCGGCAGCCAAATTTCAACAATTCGGAAAGATGTATTTCACTCACATGGTTTCGATGCATATTCAGCAACGGGTATGGTGGTGTGTGGTATCGGTTTAACACACACAAAGGCAATCGGAGTATTCAATGTTACAGTGAGAGCAGATGAGTGCGAGTTGATCGGTCAGTGCCATATCATGCCAAACGATAGTATGAATATAGATGTGATAATCGGCACAAATTTAACAAATCAAGCAACTGTTTGTTTTTCTGGCGACGGAGTGTGGATGACAGACGCAATAAAATCTAGCAATGCAGCACGGAATTGTCAGTAAAGCGCATGAGCAGGGACATTTCAAGCATAAAAAGATGGAAGACGTGATCAAAAAGGAGTTTTACGTCACAAATCTGAAAACGATGATAAACATTGCTGTGGAGAATTGTGTACCATGCATACTAACCGAGAGAAAAGCTGTTAAAAAGAGGGATTTCTTCATCCGATACCAAAAGGAGGCGCGCCGTTGGACACATGGCATATAGATCATGTAGGACCAATGCCATCAACAAATAAAAATTACAAATATCTGTTGACAAGAGTGGATTGGTTCACTAAGTTTGTTTGGATTTTTCCTACTGAAACTACTGCCGCATTGGAAACAGTTGGTAAATTGAAAATAGTAACAAATATTTTCGGAAATCCGAGGCGTATCATTTCAGATAGAGGAACTGCATTCACGGCAGACGCATTTCAAGAACATTGCAGATCCGAAAACATCGATTCAGTGTTAACGACAACAGGGGTTCCAAGAGGAAATGGGCAAGTCGAACGTGTCCACAGAACCATAATTTCGGTTCTTTCCAAATTGTCCATAGACGATCCGAAGAAATGGTATCAGCATGTCAGCGCAGTTCAACAGTACTTAAATAAAACAACTCAGCGATCAATAAATACTTCACCGTTTGAATTGATGGTTGGTGTACCGATGAAGACGAAAGATGACATGCTCATTGCCGAAATTATTGACGCTGAGGTAGCAGCTGAATTCAATCGCGACCGAGAAGAATTACGAAGCAAAGTAAAACAGCAAATCACATCCGTCCAAAATGAGAACAAAAGATCATTCGATGCGAAGCGGAAAACGCCAAAGCAATATATATATATATATATATATATATATATATATATATATATATATATGTATATATATATATATATATATATATATATATATATATATATGTATATATATATATATATATATATATATATATATATATGTATATATATATATATATATATATATATATATATATATATATATATATATATATATATATATATATGTATATATATATATATATATATATATATATTTGATTTCAATTCCGACCACTCTCCGGTTTTCGTATCAGTAAGCGAAAATATAATTAAAAAAATGCAAAATAAATATCTAACCAACAAGTTTACCGACTGGCACAATTTCAAAGAAGTGCTAGGTAAAAACACTCGACACATAGAACCGCCAAAAACAGAAAAACAACTAGAATACGAAGCCTTAAAACTAATGCAAAATATTCAAAATGCTGCTTGGGCTAGCACGCCAATTTTAAATAGGGAATCCGAAGGATGCTTCTATGCGAAAGAAATAAAAATTCTAATAACAAACAAAAGAAAACTCCGGCGTCGCTGGCACCAAAGTAGGTCACCCAATGATAAACATGCGCTTAACAAAGCTACAAAGAAGCTAAGTCAAGAAATAAAGGTTTTCCAAAATGAATCGGCTAGCAGGCTCTTACTAAACCTCTCACACGAAAAAAAACAATGACTACTCTTTGTGGAAAGCCACGAAAAATATAAAAAGGCCCACTTTACCGATTCCTCCAATTAAAATGGCTAATGGTGGCTGGGCCAAAAGCAACATTGAAAAGGCTCACACTTTAATTTAATTTTTAATTTAAAAGGATTAATCACAATAATAAATTATTATAACTAATTTAAGAAGAAGAGTCATAGCTACCAGGGCCTTCAACTCGATTTTAATATATTATTTTACATATTTACTTATTTAGGTATTTAAATATAATTTTGGATGTGGCATTCTTTTAAGAATTTATTGATCTTTGTTATGTTATTCTTTGATGTATCTTTTAGAGAATCACTTGGAATCTGGTTATGGAATATATTTTTACGGGTTTTTTGGAAGTTGAGGCAGTTATTTAGCAGGTGTAACGAGGATATTGATTCCCCACAGAATTGACAGTTAGGTAACGGTTCCCCACGTAGCAAATGCTCGTTTGAGCATTTGGTGTGTCCGATGCGGAGTCGTACAAAGTTTTTTGTTTGTTGGCGAGAGCAAGTTACAGGATAATATGGTTTCATTCCATCTGTGTTGAAGGTGGTGTAAATGTGTTTATATTTTTTCCAAGTGCAATAGTTCGTGGCAACATGGAGAGATACTATATGTCGCAGTAGGTCTTTAGTTTCTGTGACTTGGAAGACGTAGTTTGGAGCCGTAATTGACTCTGCAGCAGCTATATCTGCAAGTTCGTTACCTGGTATCCCCGAATGTCCTGGGACCCACATAATTTTTATTTTCTTGGAATATTTAATACACGAGTTACGGATATTGTTTATGGTCCTGCTGCTATCATTATTGAAGTTTCGAATGGCTTCAATAGTCGATTTGCTGTCTGTACATATGAGGAAGTTTCCTTTATTTTTGTGAGCAAAGTCGATGGCACATTTAACAGCAAAAGCTTCGGCAGTAAATACAGAGCTAAAAGGAGGAAGACATCCTGACGTAATTAAATTTCCGTTGTGGTGGACTACAGCAAATGATGTGCCAAGAGTTCCTTTTGATCCGTCTGTATAGAGTAGGCTCCATTTTTTGTTTATATATTCACTTGCCGTTTCTGTAAAAAGTTGTCTATAAACTTTGGGATCGGTAACGGTTTTTGGATATTGCAGTAAATTCAATGCGAAGGAGCTATCTTTTATATTCCAAGGTGGTTCACTTTGTCGCTTAGTTTGACAGACTTTTATATCCCAGTCAAGGTTTTTGGTGAGTTGGACACATCTACGAATTATGGATTTAATTTTATATTGCCGTTTGTGCTTGACAACCTCCATTATGTCTTTGTGCAGTACTCTGTTGTTAGTAATGAAGAGTTTAGGGATGAGTTTTGATGTTGACATCGATAATTGCTGTTGAATAGATGGTAGCCCAGCTTCAGCGAATATATTTTTTAAAGGTGACGTTGGAAAGGCGCTGATGCTCCTGCGAACAGCTGTGTTGTAAGGGGCTTCCAAAGATTTTAGGTTTTTTTGAGAACACCATCCATAAATTGGCAATGCGTAATCTATTTTTGAAAGTATGAGAGCTCTGGTGATGTTAATTAATGTTGAAATGTGTATTAAACTGTGTTTGGATGTTAGGTATTTAATAATGTTGAGGCGGGTAGCTAGACTTTTTCTTAACTGTAAACAATGCTCCTTAAAGTTAAACTTATTATCAAAAATAACACCAAGAATTCTCAGATGTTTTACAAGTTCAATATTTACATTATCATATTTAAGGCTAAAACAATTACATTTGGTTTTCTTACATATATGTAGTATTTTACATTTACTAACAGATAGTTTGGCGCCAGAGAAGTTGCCCCAATTTGTAATTTCATTAAGTATTTTTGTGAAAGTAGATTTGATAGTATCGAGATCTTTTGTTTTAGAAAATATAATGGCGTCGTCTGCGTAAATTGTGTGTTGGATATTTTTGTATCCATGGAGTAATTTACTGAATTGGTCGAATGCAATAATAAATAGAACAACCGATAGGGGGGAACCCTGCGGTATGCCATTGACGAGGGGGTATGTATTTGATAGTTCTGTATTAACTCTAACTCTTATTTTTCGGTTTGATAAGAAAGCTCTGACTATATTAAAAATTTTCTTTCCTATACCCCAGGTCGCCAGTTGTTGAAGGACAACATGTATTCCTATGCGGTCAAAGGCTCTATGAAAATCAGTAGCTAAAACGGTAACATGGTTTTTGGTGGAGAGTGAAGTTGTAACGTAATGTTCAAAGTGAAGCAGTGCATCAATTGTGCTTTGTTTTCGCTTGAAAGCTACTTGGTTATGACTCGTTAAATTGTTTTTTGATATAAACCACATTATTCTTTTAGCTATTATTCTCTCGAGTATTTTTCCGGTGCAAGGTAATGGGGATATAGGTCTGAAACCATTAAACTCATACTTGCTTTTATTGGGTTTTGGGATGGGAACAACCTCAGCTGTTCGCCAACTTTGGGGGTAAATGCCTTGTTCAAGGATGTTATTGTATAAATTTATGATTGTAATTTTTGCGTGTTTGGGTAAGTGTTTCAACATTTGGTACGATATACGGTCAAAACCAGGAGTTTTGCTCTTAGCATTGGATAGGGCGGACTCGAATTCTACTATGGTTATATTTGATTCTATTTGTTTGGCTGAGGTAGATAATTTTTTGGGTTTATATTGGGTTTGAAGTGCTGTGTTTTTTTCAATTCTAAAGTGTGGGTGAAAGTTATGGTTCTGCGAGAGGTTAGACCATGATGTGGCAAAGAAATTAGCTATGTCTGTGGATTTGGATAATAGTTTCGCACCATTTTTTATTGTTTTTATTTTTTCAAGTTGCTTGCCTCCTACAAGGCCCCTAATGTTGGACCAGATTTTTTTGGGGTTGGTTTGCGGGTTTATATTTTCCGTGAGTTTTTCGAGACAATCTGCTTTGGAGTTTTTGATTGCTTTTCTGAAAACAGCATTGGCTTTCCTGTATAAGATCAGATTAGGTACACTTATATGTCTCTTATATCTGTACCATGAATTTTGTTTTTCCTCTCGCAGGTTGGATAAGTGGGTACTCCACCAAGGAAAAGTAGCTTTAACTACATTTCCTTTAGACTGGGGTATAGCTACATTTGCGGCACTACGGATGATTTTTTGTATTTTTGCAGCATCTTTGTTCACATTACTGGATTGAACGCAGGTTGGAAACTGTTTCTCACAAATTGAGTTAAAAAGAGTCCAGTCGGCTAGGTCTATTTTAAATTTTGGTTTTATTTTACTTTTTTCTATATTGAATTTAGAATTTATTTCTATGAAGATCGGGAAATGATCGCTTCCGTGCAAATATTCAGAAATTTTCCAAGAACATTTAGGAGCAATTTGTGAGGAGCATATGCTGAGATCTATGTGTGAAAAGGTTTTATGAGTAGAAAAATGTGTAGGCGACTCATCATTTAAGACTATTAAACTTTCACATAAAATAAGATCCTCCAAGATTCTTCCTCGTTGGTTGGAAATTCTTGATCCCCATAGCGGACTCCATGAATTAAAGTCACCTACTATAATGTAGGGTGTATTTATGGAGCGTGTAATAGAATGTAAATTTTGCGAAGTGAAGTTTTGACATGGGGGGATATACATATTGATTATATTGAAAATTATGCCAATATTGATTTCGATTATGTGTGTTGCTAGAAGAGAATTAACTGAAACCAGTTTGTGAGGGATGTGTTTTTTTATGAGGAAACCTACGCCTTGTTTAGAAGTAGTGTTGGTTGTCAAGTTATGAAAGTACCCTACATATTGTTTTGGTACTATTGTATTATTTGTTGAAAACGGGATGTGTGTTTCTTGTAGCGCAATTATGTCCGGGTTAAAGTCTTTTATTAACAATTGTAATTCGTGGTAGTTGTTTACGAGTCCTTTTATGTTCCACTGTAAGAGTTTAAGGTTCATTTATTGAGTACCAAATGGAGAAATAAAAAAGCAAAAAATGCGTTGTTTATTTTATTATTCTTCTTCGTCAGACGAAAGAAGAGTTTTGTGTGTTGTTTTGGATGAATAATTATCTATATTTCGAAGAGAATTAAAAATGGGTAGTGTATTATTGTTTTTGGATTCAAGAGAAGAATTGGTAAAATGGTTAAGAGATGGTTTTTTAATGAGAGATGAAGTGTCGGAAGTAGAGGTGTTTGAAGCGTTGTCATTTTTTGTTTCTTTGTGTGTTAAGAAACTACTAAAACTGGTTTGTTTATTGCTGTTGTTGGATTCGAGAGAGAAGCTGGTTGAAGTAGTTGTTTTTTTACTAGTAGCGGTTAGTTCTGTTGTGGGAGTAATTTTTACTTTATTTGTTGTATGGTTTGTGGTTTCATTGTTTTCGTTTAGTTTTGTTTCTGTTTGATTTTTTGGAGTAGTGTGTTTTATGTTAGAAGAGGAAAGTACGGAAGCATAGCTATGTACAGACGGATTTAAAGGTGTTTGGTTTCTATGAATTTGCCTGGCTTCCCGTATTGTGCATTTGTTTTTTGTTTTTATGTGCAGAATTTCTTTTTCTTGGATGAACCTTTTACAGTTTCTGGAAGAAGAAGGGTGATCTTCTGCACAGTTAGCACAGAAAGTGCGGGAGCAATTAATGGGAGTATGTGGTGGGAGGGCACAGTTCGCACAAGCAGGGGTTCCTTTGCAGCGTTTAGCTGTATGTCCCAGCTTCTGACACGATTTGCAACGCATTGGACTGGGAATGTACTCTCTTATCTTTACTGTATGCCAGGAAATATCAATTTTGTCAGGAAGGTGATATAAATCAAACGTTAAGAGTATAACTCCGCTTGGGTGTGTTTTACCTTCCGTGATTTTTAGGAATTTGTGGATGGAAGCGACTCCTTGGGAACTTAGTTCACGAACGATTTCTTCGTCTGACACAGTATTTAAATAGGGCGCATATACTGTACCCTTTGTATAATTTAGGGAGTTGTGCAATGTGCATTTAATTGGACATAGTCCATGTAGTGTTTTAGCTGATAAAAATTTCTCGGCTATCGTTTGGTTTTTGACTAGAAGCAGCAATGTGCCGTCACGAAGCTCTGAGATGGAGGTGATGTCTTTGCTAATGAGCTGAAGAGATTTTTGCACTGAGAAACAGGAGAAGTTTGACAACGGAGTTTTTTCATCAGCAGAAGCTACAACAATGAATTTGGGATTAGCCTGGATGGTTTTTGGGAGATCGGGGAAGGTGATGGAGGAACTAAGGTTGTGCCGTTTCTTTTTTTTTGTCTCAGGGCCGTCCGCAAGTAAAGCGAAACGGTTGCCTTCGACGGAGGGGGGCCCGGGGGCCATGATCTACTTTATGGAGTTGTACACTATTCACTTGATGGAAAGTATTTATTGTGTAAAAATACAAGTACGAACCGTAGTAAAGATAATGTGAAGTGAAACCGCGAACGGTATGCAAAAACTTGAGAAAAAACTCAGAAAGAAACCGGAGTATACACTTGTGTCTGCTCGCCACGAGTATTAGTCGGAGACTAGGCTCACACTTTTGCAGACCACCTTATGAAAACCTTTACGCCAAATGATGGCGTAGAAATTGATACGAATCACAACATCAACTATGAGAATAAGGCAGGCACTATGCGGTGAACCCCTCCCGAAGTAAAATGTGAGATAAAAAACCTAAAATTGAAAAAAAGTCCAGGTTTTGATCTGATAACAGCAGAAATTTTGAAACAGCTGCCACAGATGTGTATTGAAAATCTTTCAACTTTATATAACGCCACATTTAAACTTCGACATGTCCCAAGCATCTGGAAAGTGGCCGAAGTAATAATGCTTCCCAAACCCGGCAAAGTACCACAAGAAGTGTCATCATATAGACCAATCTCTCTGTTTACCGATACTATCGAAAGTCTTTGAGAAGCTGCTACACAATAAACTCCAGCCAATTATTGAACAAAAGAAATTCATACCAAGCCACCAATTTGGTTTCAGAAGACAACATTCAACCATAGATCAAGTTCACAGGATCGTCGACGTTATTGAAAACTCATTTGAAGAGAAAGAAGTCTGTTCTGCGGTATTTCTAGATGTAGCGCAGGCATTCGACAAAGTTTGGCAGAAAGGTCTGCTCCATAAACTGCAATTGATTCTACCTGCCGAATATTGTGAAATTATCGAATCATACCTTCAAAAAAGACACTTCAGAATTAAGCAAGATGATGCCTATTCTGGGCTCCGCGAAGTTAAGGCAGGTGTTCCTCAAGGCAACATGCTAGGGCCTCTCCTCTATCTCCTATTCACAAGCGATTTACCGATCGAACAAAACAATATTACCGCTACATTCGCTGACGACACGGCACTCATAGCTACTGGTGGCACAAAGGAAATCTCAGTAGAGAAACTCCAGCGTGCCGTAAATTCAATATTTAATTGGACAAAGAAATGGCGTATTAAAATAAATAACACAAAATCGGTCCACATC
This sequence comes from Clusia tigrina, assembly GCA_920105625.2. NCBI lineage: Eukaryota > Metazoa > Arthropoda > Insecta > Diptera > Clusiidae > Clusia > Clusia tigrina. The sequence continues at coordinate 371,007,928 of OV050030.1, forward strand.
GACTTTACGAATAAAAAGGTTAGACATAACTCGCTATATATAGACGGAATAGAAGTAGCATACTCAAATATCGCTAAGGATTTGGGTATGACACTAGACGTAAAGCTTCGATGGTGTGCACATATGAAAAAGAAAGGAGAAGAACTCGAAATGAAGTATAAAAATATGTACTGGTTAATTGGCAGATCATCTACGCCTTCTGCATATAACAAGCTTTTGTTATATAATCAAATCTTGAAACCCGTATGAAGTTATGGTATTCAACTTTGGGGATGCACCACACAAACCAATATTAAAAGAATACAAAAATTCCAAAACAAAGTTCTGCGGAACATAGTCAATGCACCCTGGTACGTACGAATGTCAGACCTCCACAGAGATCTTGGCGTGAAGACGGTACACAGCGATATTACTAAAGTCGCAATCTTACATTACGAACGCCTTCAACACCACATAAACGAAGAGGCATCGAAACTCTCCGAACTAAAAAAAACGGAACGACGTCAAGAGAACGAAGCGCAGACTAGTAGCAAAGAAGACAAAGAAAAGACATTCAATTCCCTCCAAATTTATTTATCGTTCCGACCATTTTTTTTGGTCACACGTATAGTGTATGTGAATTTATTGTGTTTGATGTAAAAATATTCCATATCCCTGTAGTGAAAATTATAGGCAGTCTTCAAAATGTACTACTAAATTTAATAGTAAAAAATCAAATGGTTAATTTACTAATTCAAAACTTATCTATAAGGTAACCCGTTACCTACTTCTGCGGCACTTCATTGCCGTGTATACTAAATTTTTCCTTTCTTGTCAATTTAATAAAAAAGGAAGTAAAGACAAACATTGGAATTTGAAGAAAAACAGTTATTTTTATAATTTCAAGCACTTTTTGTAATTCCTCAATTTAGAGATAAATCTTCAAGTTAACGCGTGTTTTAAAATATCCGCAAGTGTTCGCAAAGAAAAGTAGAAATGCGACACAATGAATTAACATGCTGAATTAATGTCGAGTACACATTATTATATTATGTATATATGAATTTTACATATAATCTGAGTTTTACTATTACTTTAACTAGTTGGTTTCACTGCTGGGATGTTGTCTAAAATAGCGAATATTCGGAGAAAAAAATCAGAAGAAACCAGGGCTACGTTTAAATTAAACTTTTAGGGGGTCACTTCATTGCGAAACTTCTAAAAAGAAAAGGTTATAATAAATCAAAAAAAATTGTATTATTTAATTTGGAATTGAAAACTCAAATGTTAACAAGTTCTTTTCATAAATTATAACTATTCTTAATGTAAAATCTGATCCAATTGCTTTCCATTTACACTTCTGTTCACTTTAAACGCACCATAGTAATTATAAGATGTACAATAATAATTATTTGGTTTTTTGGCCTAATATTATACTACTAATAACTAAAATAATTAATAAAAATTAATTTATATTAAAATGGGGTCCGACTGCCCCAGTAGTACCCCAAGCGTGGCTAAATATGCATGGCCATGAACGAATGAAAGTGCACAGGGGACAGTAAAAATATTAGAATTTGGAACAGAAGCAGACAAAAATTAAGAAATTGACGGTCAAAAGAGAATTCCACGTTTTTACAGTATTCTCACATATAACAACAGTTTCAATAATCTCAGAAAAATCTTCAAAATAGGTCAAAAATGCACCTAAACGAATTAAGTTAACGGCTTTATGCTTTTAATTAAACAGAGGTAGTGTTTCTTTCTTTAATAATGTAGAAAACAATTTTTTATTTTGTCGAATTAATTTTTTTACTTAAACGTAACTGGAATATTTCGACTTGTGGATCTTGAGGGTTCATTGATAATGAGAAATTATCAAAGAAATTGTATGTTTTCAGTTATTTTGAGAAGTTAAGTGAATTGAGGAATGACGAAAGTTAGAGTTAAGGGGGGTGCACTGTATTTTTACCACTACATACATCAATTTTAAAAACTCTTCTCAGTAGCAGAACTCGCACAAATCCATTCAAATTAACTGTCTATTCTTATATTTTCTTTGCTAGTAGCACCAATGCGGTGTGAATTATCCAGCTGAATATAATGAATAAACTTAAATTGCTCGTTAGTTTTTGAATGTATAAATTAGTTGCAATTTAATAAATGCTGTATATATTCGTATAATTATGAATTTTAAATAAAAAAATAAAAAAATAAAAAAAAACTTATGCAAAATAGTGTTGCCACTAAACAATGTTGCTTTTAACAGCTGATAAGTTTATTTTTATTCGCGCACCACATTAATCTGTTAGCAACTATCTTTTCCAAAATTTTACCCATACAAGGCAGAAGGGATATAGGTCGATAGCTGTCGATATCCCCGACGGGTGTGCTGACCTTGTGGATGGGCACAATAGCAGCTGCTTTCCATGCTATAGATTCACTTGTGAAAAATGTTAGTCAGTCTCCCTTTTAATAAAAGCGGAAGGTTTTTTATGATGGGGTAAAATATCCTGTCAACGCCAGGAGTCTTGCCTTCTGACAGAGGATGATTCTAATTCAAGCTCAGATAGTATTATGTTGGATTCAATTTGTTTTGCAGATGACAGGGGAGTAGACATGTGATAAACATTTGAATGAGTAAATGAGTATTTATTACTCGCAAATTGAAATGAGAAGTTATTCGACAAACGTGAAGAAGAGTACCTCCGGCAAAGAGAGAAGAGGTGAATGTGTTGCTGAAGGAAATGCATCAGATCAAAGAGCAACGTCACTGAGCCAGCAAAAAGCCCCTGGAGTTCTCCCGTGGTATTAGCTCAAAAAACCCCAAGCTAATGAGGTAACGACGATTAGGGATACACTTTATGATTAAAATTTGTTGTCAAAGTTGGATTTATAAAGCGGTTATTGGCACGTGGCGGTAGACGAAGAATATAAGGAAAATACAGAATTCCGTGCCGGTAATGGTCTATGACAGTTTTTGAAGATACCATGCGACTCTGGAATCCCCCAGCTAAAGTTGATTGTCTAATGGAACACGAGCAAAAAAATCTCCACTGGGCAACGTGTCTGGTGTACCTAGATGACTATATGGCAAAGAGCTTCGATGGCCAATTAAAGAATTTGGAAGAAGTATTGATGCGAATACGAGCCTAAAGGTCTTTGCACGTATTACAGCTTTGTTCCAAGTTGAATTCACGAGGAACAATCATCCTTTTGAGTAGAAAAACAAACTGGAGAAGACATTCAACAGGCTGCGTATCCAGTTCTTGGCGAAAAATTTATTTTGGACTCCTGTCAAGTTATTGACGGACATGAAGGAGTAATAGCCTATTTCAGCGAGGTCTTATGAAAGCCTGAACGAAATTATTGGGTAATACGGAGAGAACTTTTTACTGTTATAGACAGCGTGAAGACCTTTAATAAGTATTTGTATGGGCAAAAGTTCTCCAGCTCTGCGCTGGATATTACAGTTCAAAAAGCCCGAAGGTCAGCTGTCGAGATGGATTGAGAATCTGAAAAGGTATGATTTGACAATAGAACATCGAAGAGGCGGAAGCCACAGGAATGCTAATACATTATCACGACGTGAAATGAAAGCGTTTTTCTAAAGCTGCGGAGAAAGACGGATTAGCCGATGTCTGCTTTATGGCTATTTTACCAGGCGAATAATGGACAGCGGAGACAATAAAATTAGAACAATGAAATAACCCAGGATAGGCAGCAACTAATGTCAAGTAAGAGAGAACGAATAAGACCAGCGTGGACGTGAACGAAATCTCGACTGAATGTCCTGTAACTAAAGTATATTGGGCTCAATGGAATAGCTTAAAGTTGCAAGATGGATGCTTATTACGAAGAGCTTGATTGTAGTTCCCAAGGCAAGAATAAGCGGAAATCTCAAGTGGGCCTAGTGGAGCATATTTGGGAATAACAAATAAAAAACTGAGAAAAAATTAAAACTCGATTTTATTGGGTAGGTTGCCAGGAATCAGTAGTTTAATGGATCAGTGCTTGTGAAAGGTGTGCAGCCCATGAGGCCGCTACGTTACAGTGAGGGGAAATGCTAGCAATGTGGGAGTTCCAATGTGGGAGTTCCATTTTAGCGTATTGCAAAGGAGCAAGCTGGACCGTTTCCAATGAGTGATTCCGGCAAGAAATATGCTCTCGTCGTAATCGACTATTATATAGCAAATGGCCAGTATATCCTATTTCCGATCAAGAGGCTTATACCGACTTGAACAACTCTTTAACGCCCTCAATCTAATGGAATGGTGGAAAGATTTAATCGTAAGCTCGGAGAACACCTAATCGTGGAGAGAAATCAGAAAGATTGGGACAAATGCAACTCACTACACAACATCTACATCACCGGCCAGGGATATTTTCGGTTGTGATATAAAATTACCTGTAGATCGGAATTCGATCCCTAGTCATCTACAGAACTTTCATGTAGATGAGGTAGTAGTTATATAGCTGGAAAATGAAAAGAGTATATTGAAATTCATGGAAAAATCTAAAACCGCACATTACTGCCGAATGATCAAATTAAAGCCAGATATGTATGATGTAGATTTAATTACATGTCCATGGGATTTCAGGAAGGTCAGCTATTTATGCATCATAACCCTCAAAGGAAGGCGTTAAAGCGAATCGATGATGTAGCGAATCCAGTTGGCGAGAAATATCAAGAACGTTCATCTGGAGAGGCTAGCTCCTTGTAAAGGTTGCAGTACTACCTTGTTTGGAACGAACAAGATTAAGTGGAGGAATGTGAAACATAATAATTTGTTGTACTAGGTTACCCAATGGCCGACACTGCGACCTAAAAGATGTTCCGTGTCATTCAATAATTGAGCATTTGTGAACCATGCGATTACAACTGTTCGATCTACTATACCGTATTGGTTTAGTACCCGTATTTTCCTTTTCTACCTAAATATGCCTTGTCTAAAGAATGAAAGTAGCGGGAAGTCATGTTATTGCAGTATCTCTTCTGGTTTATGGATGAAATTCAGAATGTCCATAACAGGATCCAGCTGGTCGCGAGGAAATGTGTGTATTCTAGTATTTGCCAACGCAATGCAGTTGCAGAGTATGTGTTCTGTGGTCTCATCTTCTTATAGCCAGAGCCGGTACTCCGTGTCGTCAAGAAGGTTGAGTTTAGTAAGGTGATATTTCAGGCTGTAGTGACCTGAGATGAAATCTACTATTTTCCTTATGTCTGATTTGCACATGTTGCGCAGTTCTCTGCTGTAGGTAAGTAGCCTTACCAGTATTTAGGCTTGGCGAAGAGCCTCCCCAGTGCACTATGGTCCAGAAGTCGATTTTTTTTGGCATAAATTCAAAAAATTTTTTGTAATGTTTAGAAAGAAGGGGTATGCCATATTGTTGGGTATATTCCACTCTTTCAAATTTCCCCTAAAAAAATGTTGAGGGGGTAACCCTGTTCTTTCCATAACCGGTCAAAGTTGGCATATTGGAATCGGTAATTTTAATGTGAACAGCTGTGTTAAAAATTGTAAACAAAAAGAGCTAGTGAAAAGAAAAAATATTATAAAAACTTCGTTTTTTAATAATGGAAAACAATAATAAAGGTTTGCTTTTGTGAATTAAATAAAGAGAAAAGTAGAAGGTCGAATAATTTTAGATTTGAATGTTTTGTGTAACCACTTTTTTTTTAGGAAAAATTGGATTTGTTTTTGTTTCGTGGAGTAAAAGTTATGTGTATTGTCCTGCATTGTCCTCAACTTTTGTGTTAGGTGAAAGGTAAGAGTCTGACCTTCACGGTTATATATGTTACTTTTGCCCGTTTTTGCCCCATTTAAAGATATTCGACTTTTTGCAGATCAGACGTTGAAGATTACCCGCTGGTCTTTGATGCAGAATATTGGTCTAATGATTCGGAGTGATGTATTTGGTAAATGTCTCTGATTATTGGATATAAGTTCTTTAGTAATCCAATGATTTTTCTTTTTATTTCAGATGAATTTACTTAAAATAAAGCCACATTTGTGTTATTTCAATAAAATTATGTATACATATACTTGTTTTCAACTGTAACTTATTTTGTATTTAAAAATTGAATCTGGGGAGATGTGCCACGCCCCCAATTTATTTTTTTTAAATTTTTTTGCTTTGGCTAGCTATTCGCTAACAACATGCGAATTTTAAGTCGTTTGGGCCATAGTGCACTATATGAGGGGAGGGAGTGCCACGCCCCCAATTTCCGATTTTTTCATTTTTTTCAAATTAACTAGCTATTAGTTACCAACATGCGAAAGTTAAGCCAAATATCTCTTCTCTACGATTTTATGCCAAAAAAATCGACTTCTGGACCATAGTGCAGTGGGACAATTTGAGACTAATGATCCCAGTTGTCTACCTTTGATTTAGCATCCGCCCAGTATGGCTCTGGACATATGCTTGCTCGGAACCGGCCCCAGCTGGTTCGTCAGCAAATTCGTTGCTTTCAATCCCGGAATGACCCGGGGCTCAGCAAAGTTCAAACTTATTTTTTACACCTAAAGATTGTAGGTTATTGAAGCATTCTTCCACCAGTTTCGATTCCAAAGAAAATAAGTCTAATGCTGGTAATGCAGCTTGACTATCTGAATATTTAGCTATGTGCGAGCCCTTGATGCCTCTTTTTTCAGCTTTATCCTTGCCGAGATTGAAATTGCTTGAGTTTCAACCTGAAATACGCTAGACCGTCTATGAACCATTCTAGACTTCTAGGATCGACCTATGGTCCTCCAATGTCCCATTCATCACGGTCTGAGGCAATAATTTGAAAATTTAGTTCAAAATAATGTTTTGGGATCATATGATACGTTATTGAACAGATTATTTTTGATCCTGCATATTCTTGAGAATCTCGATATGAACAATTATATGAGCCTCTTGTCTAGTCAAGAGCAAGGCTGCGTGATTCTGAAGCAAGGCTGCAGTGAAACATAAATTAGACTCTAAAAGAATTCCATAGTTTATAGGTATACTATATTCCCAGCAAAACGTTCTTATTCGCAGAATATGCAGCTTACCTTCTTTTTCGCATAATACGTTCTTATTCGCAGAATACGTTCTTTTTCGTAGCATATGTTCTTATTCACCTAGAACTTTTTACGCCGAAAAGCATTCTTCTCGAAACTTCTTTCGAAGTGTAGGGAATAATCTATAATGTCCTAGTTCATGTTGACTGAATGGATGAGGATGCTCCAGCTAAGAGGTATATATAAGCCACCACAACAAAAGTCATCACTGTTGAATACTGATCGTACTAGTGTGCACGTCGAGAATTTCAATTGTAACAGTAAACAGTAAATACAGTTGATTACATGAGAATGTAAGAAAGGCCAAATTGTATAAAATTAACTTAACTTAGCCTAAGATTTTGAGTATAAATTGCAATAATTAAATAAAATTAAATCATTCTAATTTAACCAAGCGATTGTTTGATTACTGCATAATCCAGCGGTACGAATTTGAGTATTGAGATTTGATATAAATTGACAGGAGAGCAAATTCGAGAGAATATATTTCTTGATATGGGAAATAAGTGACGACGTCCCCGTTGTCAGAAACAATAAATAACAATTTTTAAGATGATTTCGAAACTATACTTCAATTCATTATTCATTATTCAAATTCATTAGCGATTTTTCCCCATGTATTACCAATGGTGTTCTAGATACTAGATTGGCCTCTAATTTTACTTTTTGTTAAAATTTTCCACAGGAAAAAATTATGACTTATTTATATCTGCGGGACTTATTTCATTGCGCGTACGTTTTTAGTTTCTTTTGGGATGTGTGTCACAGATTCATAATGATTATGTATAAATTATTGCACTATTTTAGAATGTTGGATGAGGCTGTCATCGAGGCTTTAAAGAAAGACTAAGAAATATATATGGATAAAGGTAGGAGTGAAAAGTGGCAGACAAGACTCAAGGGTCGTTCTTTCATTTTCTTGCTTTACACTTTGTGAATTCACCGATTTGGGACGAAATGGTTAACTTATGTTAAATTGGCGTGGGACCTTCGCCTGTTGGAGTGGCTACTATCTACACTAACTAATTCCGGTTGCCACATGCAAATTTGCATGAACAGAGAAGATGAGTTGCTGCCTATTTCTTAATGTGCGTATAGAGCAGTCATAAAATTGTAATTATTACCCGCAAAGTTATTTCAATCTATACGATGCTTTTGCTGAGATTGGTGTTTGTAAAGTGCTGCGATACATTCACTTCTGTTCAATGTGAGTGCATTGAGTTCTGAACGGCACGCATGAGGAATGGTGTTCGTGGCAACTGCTTTACTTCCAATTGTCGAATATAATTTTTACTGGTGCGAAAGGAAATTTGATGTTCGCTATTTCGATAAATGGTTCAGTTTACACGGCAAGTATGGAAATTCACACCGCAACTAATTTCCGCTGCAAATGGTTTCCCTTGCTAGCGGAAAACCAGTCCTGCTTTTACCATTCCAAAGTTAAAATTCCTTTAAGATTTTTATATTTTGTATGGAAGCAAGTGTTTTGGTGCTTCTAATTGGCTACTTTATGTACATATTAAGTTTGAAGTGCTCTTGGCCACTACACTTTTTAGGTAGCTTTTGTTGGCTTTTGAGTAAAGTTTGCAAATCCTGGACAGAAGTATGGCAATTATGCATGCGTATATATTATTTAATTTATGGTAATTACTAAGAGGATTTAGTCATATCTTCTGTAGGTTCGTGCACTGATGAGTACAATTTTCTCTTTGCCTTGTAAAGATAGTTTCTTTACAGCGCTTATAAAAATATCATGGAAGTGTGCTTGTGGAAAAGATTGCACGAAATTATTGGATAACAGACACACTGCTTTGTTTTGCCTTTTGGAGTAAAAGTCAAATGAGGGTACATAGGGATGGATACATAATGAGTAATAAAGATTAATGCAAACTTGTCAATAGTTCGTCGGTATATTTTCTTATAATATGAATGCTTGCATTAAATTACTGCAAAGTTTTTAGCGGAATGTTTCCTAATTTCACATGAATTTGGGTATACGAAGTGTGATAAAAAAATAACCGTTATTGTGTGATCAAAAAATAAAGTATTTATTTATTCATCAACAACATTCTTGTCCCCTTCATAGTAATCTCAGATTAATACACTTATGCCAACGTTTTTTCCAATCCTCGAAACACTTCTGAAACGCTTTTTTTGGTACCGCCAACAGCTCCTGTTTCGATTTTTCTTTTATCTCCCCAATCGTAGCAAACCGCTTTCCTTTCATCGGTGTCTTCAGTTTTGGAAAGAGGAAAAAGTCAGCGGGGGCCAAATCCGGTGAATACGGTGGTTACGGTTTTTTTTGGCCAAAAAATTACGCACAAGCATCGATGTGTGAGCTGGTGCGTTATCATGGTGCAAAATCCATGATTGGTTTTTCCACAATTCTGGGCGTTTCTGACGAATTGCTTCTCGCAAACGGCGCATAACTTCAAGGTAGTATTCCTTGTTGACCGTACGACCTTGTGGCACGAATTCATGATGCACCACGCCATTGCAATCAAAGAAAACTGTCAGCAAAACCTTTACGTTCGACCGAACTTGACGTGCTTTTTTCGGTCTTGGCTCATCTGGACGTTTCCATTGGGATGATTGGGCTTTGGTTTCAATGTCATAGCCATACACCCACGATTCGTCACCAGTTGTGATCTTTTTGAGGAAATCTGGATCGTCGTTGACGATGTTCAACAGCTCCTGAGCGATGTCCATGCGACGTTGTTTTTGCTCAAAATTTAGCAATTTTGGAACAATCTTCGTTTCATGCCTAAAACATCCGTAAAAATTGCTTGGCATGAACCGAACGATATGCCAACATCATCAGCAACCTCTCTGATAGTGATTCGACGATTATCCAAAATAATTTTCTTCACTGCGTCAATGTTTTCATCGGTTGTTGACGTGCTCGGGCGACCAGGACGAGGATCGTCATTGACATCTTCTCGGCCTTCCTTAAACCGGTTATACCACAATTGAACTTGTGTTCTGCTCATAGTAGACTCGCCAAAGGCCACAGTCAACATTTCAAATGTCCTTGCGCATTTAATTTCATTTTTTACACAAAACTGAATACAGTTTCTTTGATCCATTTTTTCGAATAGTACAAAATCGAAGAGCACACCAAAACACGACTAACCTTTTTATCTGTCAAAAACAAACTGACAATCCAAAATGGTTGGTATTGCCAACATATATAACAGACATGTGTACCAACATAACAGAAAAAAATGCGAACATCGAACATACGTAACTCACGAAAAGATGAAAATAACGGTTATTTTTTTATCACACCTCGTATAAGCAAAATGGGACTTACTCTAATATAATGACTGGAACAGTTTTTGTTAACAGAGCAACGCGTTCGTTTATTCTTTGCTTCGAAACGATAAAATGACTTCAAATCCAAATTATTCAAAGTAACTTGACACTTCGTCTGTCAGTCCTAAAATACCGTTTATATTTTTGTATCAAATGTGGTCAATATTTGATATAATACTCGATTAGGGTAGCAGTTTGTTTCATTTATATACTCGTAGATGTAGCTCATATATAAGAGTCGTTACGATCGACTGGAACCAAGTCTTAATTGCCCTACTCCATCTGTTGTTCCCTTTGCGTTCTTGTTTGTCACTCGTTTTGCCGCCATTAATACCACTCACAATTGCGGTAAGCTCCAACCACTGAATGTGTCAAACCACATCAGAACCTTTAATTACAGTTATAAAAGTCAGCAACACACAATTTTCAAATCACATCCCATGCTTAAGCACTTGTGAAAGGGCCATTTAATAACATCGGCAAGCACCCCAAGGCAACGTCAGCCCGATTGAAGACGTGGAGTGGTGACTTACAAGCAAATGAAAGAATCGTATTGAATAGCGAGGCAATCATCAAAAGCTAAATGGTTCGAATAGAGAGGAAAGGAAGAGAAATGTTATGCTTGCTCATATACGGCAGCAAAAATGTGTTTCCGGGCATTTGAGTAATTACAATGAGCGACTTATAAGTATTATTTGAATGATAACAAATACAACAAATACATTAAGGGCGATATCGACAAAATCAGCAAAAAGTGTTGTATTTGAGACAGAATTTACTTATGCAACACTTTAGGAATCCATCAATCAAATTCAGTTAAGCGTTTGGTACTTGAGATCTGCTTTCAGACAGCTTCTCTCATAGTGCAACTAGACTGTGCCTGCCTCGTCTGCCAAAATTCGTACGCTTCATTTCTTTTCCAATGCAGGTTCCCACTTATTTATCTCTGTTTTTTTTTTTTTGTTTACTTTCAGGTGAGTGCTCATGTAACATCTGGCGCAGGACGTATACGTAGTATTAAGTAGCATGCATGCCTGCAAGTCGATTTTATTGTTGAGTAATAAAATAATAAATACGGCACCCCTAATAAAACGAAATTTCGGCATGTAGAATGTAAGTACGAACGCGTTTTTGCAGCCCTTTAACCGAAAGGTAAAAATTCAAATTACTTATTAAAGTGCATGCAAATAAGATATTTAAATTTTATTTCTACCTATACTGAATTGATTGTGATAAATATGTGTGCAAAGGTATTAGAGATAAGACTTTTGAATCGAAAATAAAAAATTATAGAAATCAATATTATATGACATGCTTACCACTAAACATCGGATATTTAATATGCCAGTTCATTATATTTGTTTAAAGAGATTATTGCATAATTTTAATAAATCTTAATTTGTTTTGACGCCACATTTCACTTGCATGCTACAGAAAAAAACATAATTCTTACTTACATTTGTGAATATTTGTCGAACTCATGTAATACCAATTAGGTATGAAAGAGACCTGACCGGCAAAACTTTTTACAAGCCTAAGCTTAATGTTTATTCTTGTGCTATACTAATCTAGCATCTCACCAAGAGTTCGAAACTGTATAATATTAAACTGGGTGCGTCTGAGCTATAGTGAGAAGGGCAACTTGAACAACAGTTTCAAAAATATACAATCATAATAAGAATTATAATTATTATACGTGTATTACAAAAATTAAAAACTGTAACAATTTGTTTCAGACAATTTTGTACGAGCAAAGTTTGGACAATGTTTTGAAAACTCCACAAAAATTTGAATACCAATATAATTTTTTTTTTGTTCTGGATTAAAAATAATAAAGTGACGTACGGCTATTGCTGGGATCATTTTCAAATCTATTACAATAAAATCCTATGGAAATTGTAAATAACACACACTTACTCTTGATACAAACGAGGTTGGCAACACCAACTAGCGATGAAACTGCGCCTCTCCTTTGTATACCTTTTACTCCTAAAAAAAATACTTATAACTCACCAAATGTGGCGTAGCAAGTAGAGACATGTACATGTGTATATGTGTGTGTATATAAATGATCCGTTTACATTCCCCTTCGACTTGGTTTTGTCCAAGAATGATAGAAGATAAAGATTACGCCATCCCGCGCATAAAATAAAAATGTTCTGCGCATGTAGGAACTCTGACGTCATGCAGCTCGTGTTCCTATTGGCTAATGATTTTCAGTTGTCAAACTTAAAAAATGTGTGTAAACATGACAGTGGGACCATATGTAATTTGATAGATAATTTAAAAAAATTTAAATTACGTTAATATTTTATTAAATTTTCTCTTTCGTTTGTTGATATTTTGAGAAATTTCGTCGATGAGTAACCTTATTCTAAAATACATCCTACACCGGAAAAAAAGTTTTTTACTTTTTCATTGGATTCTATGTCCCTTGCTTCTGCCAAATGTTTTTGCAAAAATCCGCTCGTAAGCAACAACTTCTCTCCATTTAATTTTATAAATATTGCATCGTATAATCTCATCGTTTCCATTAAAGAACTTGATGGCATACTTAGCCCACCTTCACTTAGGTGGTTAACCCAGGAGTAGGTAAAAGAACTATGTATATTTTCTAAATCGGGCGTATTATGGATCTCAACATTTGCATTACTGCTTAAAACTCCTTCGTTATACCCTTCGTTATACCAAAAAATATTAACATTTCAAAAAACGTACAATTTCTCACTTGTAAATTATCTCACTTGATTTTCTGCTATTACTTTTGTGGCATTTGCCCAGTGTACACCTCATGTTTACGTTTGGTTTCTTCTTTTTTTATCTTGCAATTAGTTTTAATTGCAAGGTTGCCAACTCTCATATAATACATACATTATTGTGAGCGGGTACAAACAAATTCATGTATGGAGCAACCAGTTATGTATAAAATTTAAATAATCGGAGCAAAAAAACATTGTGTGTATATTTAATAATGATTTCGAATGAAATCCAATTGATTTCTTATATAAAATATTTCTTATGTTGTGTTCCAATCGGCAATATTTTACCCGTTGTTGTTACACATGTAGTTGGCAACCCTTAGATGGGATCAACTACGTCATCTAACGGGAAATCATGCGCATGGCGTAATCTTTATTTCTATTATTCTTGATCTTTATCTTCTATCATTCTTGACACCAAGTACAAAGCAGAAGGAGGAATGCAAATGAAATGCTGGCTTCCAGTTAAATTGAACATAAAATATTTAACAACAACAACACTACAGGATTCCGCTGCTTGCTAGCAACAATACTGCTGGCCAACCAGAGGCCGTTCGAGTGAGGTAGCTGACCGTCAGAAGTTGAAGGTGGCCCAAGGGCAAAATACTGCAACAACAACAAGCCTGGCCACAACAACAACAAGAGAGGCGATTAGCAGAAAGCGAGGCCGCCCAACGGAAGTGAAACGGTGGCCCGGTAACAACAACATGCGCCAGCCGCTGTGACAAATTGGGCTATATGAGCCGTGTGGCCCAAACAGCAGGATCTTCTTCAGGGAACAACCTCCGAGCCGACAACAGCCTTCAGAACCATACGCCGTCGAGACTTAGTGGGAACATCAGGTTTCCAATCGATTTCTTACTAAGTCACGTACACAACCAGGACATAGCAACTCAATAAGAACACCAGGTTTCCAATCGGTTTCTTACTGGGGTACCTATGTTACTGAGACACATACTTTACTAAGCCCAAAGCGATACAGAGCCGTCGCGACTTAGTGGGAACATCAGGTTTCCAATCGATTTCTTACTAAGTCACGTACACAACCAGAACATAGCAACTCAGTAAGAATATCAGGTTTCCAATCGGTTTCTTACTGGGGTACCTGTGTCACTGGACCATACATTTGCCGAGACAGAAAGACTGATAACGAGTACACAAAGGTTAATTCTATTATATAGAAATAGAATTAAGATTAAGAAGTTTTGTTTGATTTTTGAATTTAAATAAACACCATAAAAGTCTAACTCGCCGGAGTATTATATTTTCTGTATACGACACCTGGAGCCGCTGAGTTTACCCCAGCTATAAAAAGAGTCTTTACAATGTGGGGCAATGCAAGCAAATCCAACATTGGCAACATGTCACTATTACAATACAAAATATTTAGCACAAACACCAAAACAGAAACATAAATATAATTTATGTCTCTGGTAGAATTAACTGCAAATAGATTCTCTTCATTTTCTGTAGTTGAAAAATATACTTTCGCAAATTTTTCCCACTATGGCATAAATATGTTTTGTTAGTTTCTATTAAAAATTTCATTGTTTTAAATGCCACTTCTTTAGGAGAAAATTTAGAAAAACGAATAAAAACCATCCAGCAATTATTTGGATAGCCGCTGAAATATCGAAAGGCGTTGCGAATGTTTGCATTCGATTGATAACTTTTTACGTTTCTACGTCGATATGGATACGTTTTGTTTGATAACATATGCCGTAATCCCAAACGTAAAGATTTCGAAAGAGTTTCCTCTATCACTTTTAAATCTTACTCCGCTACATAATACAGGAGAAATAGCTGGAAAAAAAACCTATTAGGAATCGTAAAGGAAGGTGCTGGCCACGAGAAAATTTGTGGTAAGAAACAACGGGACTGCATCGTTGCCACTATACCCCTCGCGGACCTACCTAGAGACGACATGAACAAAATGTACAACTTTGAGAAACGCTTCACAATTGTGCTTGGGAACAAGAAGGAAGGAACGGAACGATCATACCATCAGGTGGTTCACAGATGGTTCGAAAACAGAAGAGGGGATAGGATCTGGCATATTTGGACCGAGGGCTAACCACTCTGAACCAATGGGGAAATCGCCTAGCATATTCCAGCAGAGCTACATACAATGCCTTTGTGTTATCCTTAATCTCCGATGTAACTTTTTAGATTATCTGACAGCAGAGCAGCTATAAAAGCATTCAATTCCTACGAGATTCACTCTAAACTTGTATCGGAATGCTTACAACTTTTAAATAAGTTAGGACGCCTCAATAAAGTTTTCATAATATGGGTCCCAGGACACACTGGTATCCCTGGAAACGATAAGGCGGATAGTCTTGCCAGGAATGGACCAGCCACAACATTTATTGGATCTGAACCATTTATTGGCATAT
Organism: Clusia tigrina; assembly: GCA_920105625.2. Classification (NCBI taxonomy): domain Eukaryota; kingdom Metazoa; phylum Arthropoda; class Insecta; order Diptera; family Clusiidae; genus Clusia; species Clusia tigrina. The sequence continues at coordinate 371,023,429 of OV050030.1, forward strand.
GAGCAAATATAATTAAAGATAAATTAATACAAGAGGAAAAATCCAGAAGATCACGATTCTGGGGCTCACTCCCAAAACTTAGACAATCCAAGCGCATGATTGGGGACTATAATTCAAATCGTGCAGCTTGTGTACAGTTAAGCAAAAATAATTTAAGAACCCTGACAGACCATCTGACAAGCCACTGTGATTTAAGAAGCCACCTCATGAAACTGTGACTCTCACCAGTAAACACGTGTAGGTTCTGCACGGAGGCAGAACAAACACCACAGCAGTTTCTAATGAACTGCGAAGTTTTAGCTCGAGGTAAGAAGAAATATTGGGGGCATTATTGGCCCGAGGTAAGAGAAATTAGATCAATCAACTGAACTCAGTGTCAAGTTTCCTTACAACTGTTGGACTAATAGAAGATCCTTAATAGGAACATGCAGGAGGAGTACACTTTCACTCTTTGTGTCATTCAATCATTCATTGAATATTCTTTTTGTAATGATGTTATAAAGGAATCTTCATGATGTTGCAGACAGTTGAAGGAAATTGAATTCTGTTGATTTACCAACTTCATCTTCGTAAGTGTCCACTAAACGGAGAGCCCATATAATTTCCTGCATTTAGTGCTGGAATTCAGCTTATAATTCTATGTATTTTATAAAACATTCCGCGCTCATACATTTATTGGTAGATTTTATTTAACTTTTTGGTTTCAAAGATTACACTCTAAGTTGCATGAAATAAATATAGGTGCTAAAGCTACTATGGCTTATGTCCACTTATATATGTTGAATATAATTTTTATTTTTATTGAATTATGGTAAAATGGAAATCTATATATATATATATATATATATATATATATATATATATATATATATATATATATATATATATATATATATATATATATATATATATATATATATATATATATATATATACATATATATATATATATATATATATATATATATATATATATATATATGTACATACGTATTGTAATTATAATAGTCGGTACGTCCGAATGACTTAACATTATTCTGCGCCCTAGTTAATTATTTGTGAGCTTGGACTCTCTCTGCAGTACTTTTTTTTGAACAATGCGCCGTCTGCGTTCATTAGCAACGAGACGTACTGAAAAGAAGTAAATCAGTTCTATTACACTTAAATTGGAAATGCCCATAAAGAGGACAAAAATGCCACCGCAAATGCATCGAGATGCATACCAAGTAGTAACCGCATTTATAGTAAAACTAGATAAAGTTGCTGAAAGTGAGTTGAAATGCGGGGCGGAACTTATCCATATCCAGCGTTGTCACTTACCCCAATTGTGGCAGATCAGTCTCAAAACTGTTCTGCTTTAGTAAAAATGTGTGTATTATATTATTTATAGCAATTTACAGGTTTTGTAAATATATACTTATAAACGTGATAACTAAAAATTGTGATACTTAAAAGAAAGGACATGCAATGTACGAAATGTGACGAAAATATTTATATAATTTTGTTCTCTTAACAAAGTTTTCATTGATACTAAAATTTATATTAAATTAAAGTGAGTAAAGCGAGTTTTTTGTTTGTTCCTCTCTATGTTTCCATATATATTAAGAAATTACGGACAAATAAATGGCATGGGGATCGAGAAGCGGCATCCGCCCTTTCGGCATTAAAATATTGTTACGTGTTTGTATATATTTATATTCAATCTTCCAATAATTTCATAGTTATTGTTTTGCTTAGGAATATTCACAGTCGATGTCTTATAATTTTTTTTTCTTTTTCAAATACTTTATGGTGGTTCTGGAGACTACGCCATAGCACTCAGATCGCACTTCTTTCATGCCTTTACACCCCCTTTCTTTGCTGACTATAAATGTAGATGCATGGTGTCTGTGCCAATGTGTATTTCGGTAACCAACCACTGATCTGAATCTTCCACATTTAGTCATACTTTTCAATACATAATGCCACTGAGTTTGCTTGCGCGATTTACACCAATGAAGAATCGCCAATGCCCCTATTATGTAGGCTGGCATACATAACTTCGATGTGCTTCGCATATCCTCCCTCTACTAGTAGCAAATTGCGTGTCGCACAACTTGCATTTAATATAGAGTTTGAATGGTAAATGTCTGATTCTGTACCATTATAAAATCTGCAACATTTTAACCAATACAACTTTACATTGTCTACATCTGGCTTTACTCTCACTAATATCCTCCATGTTCAGATTTTTGCGACTAGTGAGTTCATGGATTGAATTGATGTAGTTCCGCCAATCAGAGGCACTCGAAAATTCGATGCCAAACAATGGACACAGAAGAGTTATTGATTGGACACACAAAATGTCCTGGATAAATCCTCCTAAGCTTACTTTTGGCAAGGTGACCATGGATACTTGTAAAATGCTTCGGTTGTGAAGCGCACTGTACAACGCAATAACTAACAAAACAGCCCATTTATTGGCCCACAAACCCAAAGAAAATTCCTGATCTTATTGACTTTGCTATTTCTAAAAATATAGATAGGTTTTTAGTATCAACGGAAGCCTGTGTCGATCTGTCTTCTGATCACTCGCCAGTAATAATCAACCTTTATGGACAGCCACAATATACAACTCCAATGTTTCGCCTACGGACCACCGATATATTATATATGACTACTAATATAAAGTATATTAGTAGTCATATTTCTACAAGAGTTGAAGTAAAACAAGCAGATGATATAGACAACAATATTTATATTTTTAACTCCATGCTAGCGACTGCAGTCGAAGTGGCAACGCCACAAAAACTTCTAAACTGTCCAAGTATGCCTGTACAAATAGCCAAATTGAAAAACTGGTAGCACAGAAACGACGGCTGCGCCGAGAATGGCAGAACCATCGCTCACCCATCTCTAAACACAATCTAAAAGCAGCCGAAAGGGATATTAAAGATTCTCTTACAAAGGAGGAGGATAAGAACCTAAAAGACTACCAGAAGTGTCATGAGGATGGTCGTGTGGGAGGGTGAAATCTTCCCTTGATTTGCATTCGGTATTGAGACACTAACACAATTACGTTTAAAAGGTTTATTTAATGTTTATATAAAAGAGTTTGTTTAAATACAATGGAGAGTGACAATGTACGATCGAACCGATTAGTTTGAATGTTAATTAGCAACTGAACATATTTGTGTCTGTCCTTCGTATGGGCAAAAGAAATGTAAAAAAAAGGAATTAATAAATTAAAGAGTTGCCAGGACAGAAACAATAGAAAATAGGGTAACCAAAATAATATTAGGTGACAGTTCGGCCAACCTGACGATAGCTCGTCCTCGAGTTATAGAGTCTCATCTTCATCTAGGCATTCACCATTAGGGTCACCTTCGTAGTCATCATCAATCTCTGGAAATAGTATGCATCATGGTTTCAATTTATCGCTGCTGGCCACAGTACTAAACTTGCGTTGATTTCGTTGAGCACCTTCAATGTCCTCGATCACATATCTGTCAAACCGCAAAACTTTCGTTATCTCATACGGACCTTTGTATTTAGCATCAAGTTTTCGCGATTCACCAGTGCTCGGCATCGCACTTTCAATTAAGACTAGATCGCCCTCATTATATTGATGTGGTGGTTTGTGTTTTAAATCGAATCTCGCCTTCCAGATTGCTCTAGCTGATGAAATATTCTTAACAGCGTCTTCTCGTCATTTACTCGGCTTTGGAGTTTCGATGTCGATGTTATCATCATGGATTGCTGACAACAATTTATTGGCGCTGATATCTCGTAGTGGGAAGTCATAAATAAGATTAATAGGTGCATATTTCGTAGTTGCGTTGACTGTTGTATTGATCTTCCACTACACGTTCCGTAGTTCGTTGTCCCAGTCTTTGGAGTTGGATGATGTTCTGAGATATGACAGCACAGACTGATTGACTCGTTCGGCAAGTCCGTTGGCTCTTGGTGTACGCACAGCGACCTTAATGTGCTGAATATCATTGCAGTTGCAGTACTCCTTGAACACTGACGATGTAAACGCTGAACCTCGATCGGTGACGATTCTTCTAGGCAGACCAAAATTTAATGTTAGTTGATTTAGAGCATCCAGTACTGGCTTTGTTTTCTTTGACCGGACAGGCACAATGACGGAATAACGTGTCATTGCATCTACGATTACCAGGATATGCTCATAACCTCGACGACTTTTGATGAATGGTCCCAGGTGATCCATATGAATCAAATCAAAAGGTACTAGTGGGACTTCCATTCCGTACAGCTGACACTCTTTCCTTGCTGGTTCTCGGCTGTAGCAACACTCTACACATGACTTTATGTAGCCCTTAACGAAATTTCGGACTCGTCGAAGCCAAAAATGTTGACTAATTCGCTTGACAGTACCATCTATTCCTGGATGTCCAACTTCATCATGGCAAAGTCCTACAATTCTCCATCTTAAGCCACGTGGAATAACAAGAAGTTCGCCTGTGTAATTGTTTTTCCTGTACAAGCGATGTGATTTGACTAGAAATTCTTTAGCGTAGTGCTTTCGTTGCGTTGAGTCAACTTCACCTTTCAATATAGCCACGATCTGCTTCAAGTCGACATCTTGCTTTTGCATTGTAAAAATCCAGTCTTCGTCTGATATTTCGATTGCCATCAGTTTTGATGTTACATCTTCTATTTCTGCAGGTTGCTCAACTGGAGCACGACTCATTGCGTCGACATGAGCCATCATTTTTCCCGGACGGTGACAAGCAGTAAAATCATAATCAAGCAACTTCAGGAGCCAGCGTGACACTCGTGATAGCATTGGTGTCATGGTCTTCATACTTGAAATGGCGGCACAATCAGTGTAAATTACAAAATGTTTGCCCAGGAAATATAGTCGGAATCGTTCACAAGCTTCTACTAATGCTAAGATCTCCAATTCATAGGCATGGTATTTGCTCTCGGCGTCACTGCAAATACGACTAAAATATGCGATGGGCCTCTTTGTCCCATTATCTTCTCGTTGAATCAAAATTCCGGCAAGCCCATTGCTGCTTGCATCAGTGTGAAGTTCTTGGTCCTTTTTAACGTCGTAGATACCCAAGACAGGTCTGCTGGTTATAGCCTTTGTTTAAGTTTTAAAAGAGTCTTCACATTTGGCGCACCAGTTGAAAGAAACATCCATTCTTGTCAATCTCGTCAGTGGAGAAGCAATATGACCATAATTCTCCACAAACTTACGGAAATAGCCAGTGAACCCCAAGAATCGTCTTATCTCAGTAACATTCATTGGTCTTGGAAACTCGTCAATAGCTATAGTCTTGATTTGTCCAGGACTTATTCCATTTTCATCCACTATCTGTTCCAAGAACGATACGCTGCTTTTCATGAAGAAACATTTCGAAGCCCTGAGTGTCAGATCTTCTTTTCGAATAATTTTAAGAAATTCTTCCAAATTGCGTAAACCTTCCTTAAATGTATCTGAGGCAACAATAACCTCGTCAACGTAGCTTACAACCTTTCCCTTTAACGGCTCTATTATCCGCGTCATCATCTTCTGGAACGTACATGGCGTTCTTCAGCCCAAAGGGCATACAGTTAAATTCAAAATGGCCATTGTGCGTAATGAAAGCCGTCAACTTTTTCGATTGTTCTTCTATCTCGATCTGGTAATAGCCAGACATCATATCAAGAGTGGTAAAATACTTCTTACCTGACAGAGTCGACAACACACCATCCACCGTAGGCATTGGCCATGGCTGTTTCCCGGTTATCGCATTTAACGCCCGATGATCTACACAGAGTCTGTATTCGCCATTAGCCGTCGGAGCTAACACGATCGGAGATGCGTATAACGATGTCGACGGACGTATTATATTCAATTCCAACAATTCACTCACAATACGATCGACTACTTGTCTTTTTGGAATCGGTATTAAATATGGTTTTCTTGCGATTGGTGTGGGAGATGTAACCGATATCTCCATCTTCATCGCGCTGCATTTACCGAGTTCTCTTAAATTGTCACCAAAACACGTTGAATATTCATTTAATAATTTTACAAGTTTGTCTTTTTCGCTCGATCTTAAATTTTCACCGCACTGAATATTATTCTCAGTACACTTTGCATTTTCCGTTTTCAAGTACTACCCGACCATTTGATAGAATGTCCAGACCGATTACAACATCATATGTAATTTCATTGTCATCGATTATAAGTAATTCCGAGTCATAACAATGTTTATCGATTGTCACTTTAACTACATTTATTTTTTCCACGCATTTATATTCGCCTCCTGCGAAACCTTGTAGTGATTTGTAACATTCTTTCACGTCTCGATTTAATTTTCTCGCAACGGATTGTTTTACGAGAGACACAGCACTCCCCGAGTCTATTAATGCACTACAATGTTCTTCGCCCAGTTTAATATTTTTCATTATAATCTGCGGATTTACTATCGAGTTCACTGGATCTTTAGCCTTCCGCGACGGTTGAGGACAATTTCTCGATATATGTCCTACTTCCCGGCAATTATAACACATTGGACCCGATTTCGATATCGATTTAGCACTATGGTCATCTCTATCTTTTCTCTCAATATTCTTTTTCATAACAAAATTTTGTTTTCCATGAATTTGTGGACCATACATTTGTTTTTCCGAACTTGCACTAACATTTTGCAACGATTTCAGTAGATCGGAACACTTTATAAATGACATGGCAGAGAGGGTTTTACGTACACTTTCGTCTTCTAATCCATTTATCAGGTATCAGGTATCTTATTATAGCGTTATCGTTTAGTTGGCCGCGGCGACCGATTGCCAACATACTGTAATAATATTCAATTAAATTTTCACCTCTCTTCTGACGCGTTTTCATCATTTGAATATGAATGTCCGCACTGTTTATCACACACGGGAAATCGTCTATAAACGCTGTAATAAAGTCAGACCAGTTCTTAAACAATGGTTGAGCGTCAACCCACAATCTCGCGGCACCTAATAATTTACTCCGAATCGCGAATAACAATTGTAATAGCCTCTAAATATTACCAATTAAACACAACTAACTTTTGATGATTATAAACTGAACCAACTGTAATTGCTTTTATTGTTTAACACTTGAAACATTTATAAAGACAATCGAAAGTATATCAGCACAGCGTCAAGTCTCTTGTACGAACTATCACTTCCCCTTTTTGTCCACTTCCTATTCGCTAGGGTTGCCAGATCTCCACATCCCTCCGATGTTTTTTAGTTTCAGCGTCAATCTTGGATTAGTCGCCTCCGGATCCTTAGGCAGCTCTCGCAACTCTGTAAATTGATTATGTTGTTCGGTGTCATCAAGAGACAGTCCGGTATGACTTGGCGTAGACTCGGTATTGTTCGGTTCGGGCATAGCTGGCAACTTTTTCAAGTGATTAATATTGCGTCTGTAAACCTTTCCATTTCCTCGTACAGTGACATCATTCCCTTTTAGCTCCATAGCTTCAAACTCCTCTGTCCCAAAAGTTGATGTTAATTTATTCGGAAAAATAACATTTTGAAGAAGGACCTTGTCTCCAACTTGAATGTCGCAACTTTTTGCCCTTCTATCCTTGTCTGCCCTTTGTTTTCCCTTTTCCTTGTTTGCGATATCCATATCTCTCGCCTCCGAATCTAAAATATCTTCTTTGACATCATGGACAGATGGAATTTTGTCGCGAATGCAGCGATTGAACAGCAGCTCTGACGGGGCTTTCCCTGTTGTACCATGAGGAGTAACATTGTACATCAATAAAAACTTTTGAATTTCCTTCTTGTAGTCTGTTGCATTGGCGTGGGCTATTCGAAGGCGCTTGACAAGCGATCGATTCATATTTTCTACTTCGCCATTCGCTTGTGGCCAATAGGGCGGGGACGTCAAAATTTCAATATTGTTTATTTCACAAAAGTCCCGAAATTCATTACTGACAAACTGACGTCCATTATCCGTAGTGACGGATTTCGGATAGCCCAACCTTGAAAATATTTCTTCCAGGAAGTCAATTATTACACTGGACGTAATTTTCTTCAAGAACTTGACTTCTTGATATCTCGAGTAATAGTCTATCACAACAAATACAAAATCATGATTGGGTAAAGGTCCCAACAAATCCATCGCCAGACAAAGCCAAGGACCATTTGGTAGCGCTCTTCGGTTCATTGGTACTGGTTGCATTGGCCTTGAAACTAGTAAGCAGTCACGGCAGCTCTTAACGAATTTTTCGACATCTCTGTCAATTAAAGGCCACCATACTTTTGAACGTACTCGGCGCTTCATCACTGTCTCACCTGGATGGCCTTCGTGTGCTAGTGCTAGCACCCTTGATCTTAACAACAATGGTATAACGATTTTAGTACCTCGTAGCAAAATATTGCCCAACGTGCATAGTTCAAAACGAAATGGAAAAATCTATTGGACGTATCCAGCTTCCATGTGTCTTTTTTAACGCTGTTAACTGGGTCCATCAGTTCGGAATCCAAATTATTCTTTTCAACGATTTCCAATATAGTAAGCGCACGCGGGACAGTCTCTCCAATAATCGAACAAATGTTAAACTCACTCTGTTTATCAAAAGAGGCACAATTTTCAATTTTGCATAATCTTGGCAAAGAATCGGCGATATTAAACTTCCCAGCTTGATATATTATTTTAAATTTGAATGATTGAAGGCGTAATACCCATCGCTCAATACGAGCCGGCGGTTTTGACGTGGGTTTAAAAATTGACTCTAAAGGCTTGTGGTCCGTGACCAGTTCAAATTCAATGCCAGCCAAATAATAGTAAAACCGTTCGACACCCCACACCAAAGCGAGGCTTTCTTTCTCTGTCTGCGAGTATCTTCGCTCGACATCAGACAAACTTTTGCTGGCGAACGATATAACCTGCGGAACGTCTCTGTCAAACTGAAGTAAAACAGCTCCCAAGGCTACCGGACTAGCGTCAGCTATCAACCGAGTGCGATTTTTGAGATTAAAATATGATAAAGTTGGCATCTTCGCTAATTGTTCTTTTAACTTTTGAAACGCGTCGCTGTGACCTTTACCCCAAATAAACTTTTCATCCTTTTTAGTCAAACATCTAAGGGGATCTGTTAAATCAGCAAGATCGCGTATAAATTTTCCAAGGTATGTCACCAGACCTAAAAAACTTCTCACTTCTTCTTTGTTGGTTGGAGGCCGAAATTGTAAAATGGTTTCAACTTTACTTGGGTCTGGACTAATCCCCTCAGTGGACAAGATATGACCCAAAAATTTTAGCTTGTCTGCTTTCCAAATGCATTTATCGTCGTTCAGCACAACATTCAATTCTTTAAAAATTTCCAGTACACTTTTTAAGTTATTGTCGTGTTCCTCCTCCGTGCTTCCAAACACAATAACATCGTCTAAGTAGTTCAAAACGCATTTACATGGGGCTAAAATACTCTCCATAGACTTTTGGAAAATTTCAGGGGCTGAATTAACTCCAAATAATAATCTTTTATACCTGTATAACCCTTTTGACGTAATAAAAGTAGTTATTTCGCGGCTGCTGTCATCCAGCTCCAGCTGATGGTAGGCATTTTTAAGATCCAGCCTAGAGAAGCATTTGGCTCCTTTCAACTTAGCCATAAAAGATTCGAATGTTGGCAGTGGGTAATTTTCTCTTAATATGGCAGCATTCGCACGTCGCATGTCTATGCACAAGCGGATATCACCGTCTCCTTTAAATACTACAACAATAGGAGATATCCAAGCGCTAGGCCCCACTACCGGTTCAATAATATCTCGAGCTAATGCTTCACTCAACTTGTTTTCGACTTTTTCCTCCAAAGCTGATGGTACCCTACGCAATGGCTGCTGAACGGGTTTCACTGATTTGTCAATTGAAAGCGTGATTTTAAAGCCCTTAATTTTCGGGAACGGCTGCAAATTTTGAATGCGGTTAATCTCACGGCCTAATCTTAAAACATTTAATTTTATGGCAGTATCTCTCCCCAATAAGGATTGTCCTCCATTCTTAATGACATAGAATGAGGAAATCAAGTTGGATTTTACATCCAAGCCTATTACAGCTTCGAAAACAGCTTTAATATTGAGTAATGCGTTTCCAGCATAAGCGCGGAACTGATTCTCAGATCTAGTTCGGATGTTCCATAAAGTGGCGTTTTCCCTACGGAGATATTCCCAATCTTCTTCGCCCACGAGGTTATACTGCGAGCCCGAGTCAATTAACATCAAAATTTCACGTCCACCTACGTAACATTTTATAAGCTCATTCATATGCTCTTTTGAACCATCCGTAATTTGGAAACAATTCTGCTCCTGCCACTTGTTTTGCATGCCAACATCCTCAGACTTAACTGCATCCGAAACAAATTGTATATTCGAATGAAAAGTTTTACGCTTTTTCATGCCTTTACCACCGAAGTCAATCTGTTTGCGTTTAATGCTTTTTGTTTTGCATTTGCGTGCAAAGTGGCCAACAAAACCGCATTTATTACACGATACTCTTCCAGCTGGACAGTCTATACTATCCGTATGATGCCCACGTCGTCCACATCTTCCACAATCTGTGTCTGGGTTCTTACTTTCAACTCTATTAACATCTAAGGATACTTGAGGCAGCTTCATTGTTTCCGACTGGTTGTTTATTTGTTCATGAACGTGGCATATTTCAATAGCTTCCGTGAGCGTGTGTTCTCTTTCCAACAGTCGTTTCTTAAGGTCGTCTGGTGCCCATACATCTATAAGTTTATCCTTTAAATTAATGCTCAATATCTCATCTTTTGTTTCCCCAAATTGACATTTCGCAGCTTGGTTCCGCAATCTTAATAAGAATTTGTTAAAACAATCTCCTTCCTCAGGCTTCAGTGATCGAAATAAATGCCTTTCAAATGTAGAATTTCTTTCTGGCGAAAAATATTCGTTCAGTTTTGCTACAAGAACCTGAAAGACATCTATTTCATCGTGTTGCTCTTTATTCGGGGAATCTACAAGAGCTCCAGGGATATTGTATACTACTCCCTGCAGTTGCGTACCGCCTAAGTACATACAACAGTTTGTTTTTTTCTAGTTTCTGTTGAACAATTTAATGTACACCGATCCTGTCACGTTATTCAGAAACAATTCAATGTCTTCTTCCTATTAAGCAATTTAATGCCATTACAAAATAATTTTTTTTTTTTTAATACCACAGAATCCAACTTTCTTACCAATTACAATTCAATGTAATTTCAAGTGTTGTTTTTTTCTAGTTTCTGTTGAACAATTTAATGTACACCGATCCTGTCACGTTATTCAGAAACAATTCAATGTCTTCTTCCTATTAAGCAATTTAATGCCATTACAAAATAATTTTTTTTTTTTAATACCACAGAATCCAACTTTCTTACCAATTACAATTCAATGTAATTCCAAATATTGCTTTTTAGCTTTTCGTACAATTGAATGTATGTTCAGTTACTGGCTTTGCAGCCTTTCGTACAATTAAATGTACACCGTCTCGCTCACGTCAATTTTCCCGTACGTCAACATCCACTAAGTACCGGTTACCCAGTTACTTTAGACATCCACGTCACTGAAAAGCAGAATGTATACACATTCTTTCCATATATTCTTCTTTCTTTTTTTTTCAATAATTTTACCTCGTCGCCAATGTAATAGCCTCTAAATATTACCAATTAAACACAACTAACTTTTGATGATTATAAACTGAACCAACTGTAATTGCTTTTATTGTTTAACACTTGAAACATTTATAAAGACAATCGAAAGTATATCAGCACAGCTCAAGTCTCTTGTACGAACTATCACTTCCCCTTTTTGTCCACTTCCTATTCGCTAGGGTTGCCAGATCTCCACAACAATAATCCATCATTCCACCGATACGCGTCTTTCAATTCCTCAACCCTTTCAACGAATTGAACCGAAGTGATGACGTCACTATTAGGGTCGAACGTAGGCAAAGCTTCAACAACTTCATGCACACTACATTGATTATTGAAAACAAACGGCGATTGATAATTATTTGCACTATTATCAGCTAGGTCATTTTCATTTCATTTTCACGATGTCTGAGTAGGGCTGAAATATTTCGTCTCTGGTATATTCATCATGTTTCTCCTACCATTTGACAACGTTAAAATTGTTGTTTGCGGCAATACACACGAATGCATTGATGACGTATTTAACGGCCAATTCGTTCTATGCATCAAATTGCCATGATTTTGCATGCTCACATTTTGCAAAGGTATTGTGTATTGTTGTTGTTCTCCCACATTTGTCGTGTTTCCAAAAATATTCACTTGCGGCTGCGTGGTACAGTTGTACGACGCAATTGCATCATATTGATGATTTTGCATATATCGATCCACATTCGATGCCACGGTCGTAGTCATTGGCGCACACACAGTGCTTGTTGTTGCTGTCGGCGCAACATCAACGGCATTCGAATCAAAACAACACAACAAATCATTTGAGTCTAATCGTTTACTCTCATTTTCTCTTTTGTCAAGTTCTACCGAAAATAGTGGTTATTTTCGACATTCCTCTTGTTGCGCTGAGATGCTGCTCGCATGATGCTCTACCAAATTCTCTGCACCCGAAGTGGCAGTTACAACATTTTCAAATTTCTCTGCAACAGAATTCTGCAGCAGCAACACATTCGTACCCATCGTCGACGTCGTCGTAGAATATGTTTGTAATTGTTGAGTGACCGACTCCATAGTTCGCTGGAGACGCAATACGTCACCCCGCAACCCCTCCATTATATTCTCCGTTGTCAATGGTACTACCAAAGAAGACAAAGAAAAGACATTCAATTCCCTCCAAATTTATTTACCGTTCCGACCATTTTTTTTGGTCACACGTATAGTGTATGTGAATTTATTGTGTTTGATGTAAAAATATTCCATATCCCTGTAGTGAAAATTATAGGCAGTCTTCAAAATGTACTACTAAATTTAATAGTAAAAAATCAAATGGTTAATTTACTAGTTCAAAACTTATCTATAAGGTAACCCGTTACTTACTTCTGCGGCACTTCATTGCCGTGTATACTAAATTTTTCCTTTCTTGTCAATTTAATAAAAAAGGAAGTAAAGACAAACATTGGAATTTGAAGAAAAACAGTTCTTTTTTATAATTTCAAGCACTTTTTGTAATTCCTCAATTTAGAGATAAATCTTCAAGTTAACGCGTATTTGAAAATATCCGCAAAGTGTCCGCAAAGAAGAGTGGAAATGCGGCACATTGAATTAACATGCTGAAATAATACACTCCTCATTTATGCACAAAAATTATTTTACATGTCGAGTACACATTATTATATTATGTACATACATACCATATTATTACATACATATATGAGATTTACTAGAATTTTAACTAGCTGGTTTCACTGCTGGGATGTTGTCTAAAATAGCGAATATTCGGAGAAAAAAATCAGAAGAAATCAGGGCTACGTTTAAATTTAACTTTTAGGGGGTCACTTCCTTTGTATCTTAAAAAGAACTGCGAAACTTCTAAAAAGAAAAGGTGATAATAAATCAAAACAAATTTTATTATTTAATTTGGAATTGAAAACTCAAATGTTAGCAAGTTATTTTCATAAATTATAACTATTCTTAATGTAAAATCTGATCCAATTGCTTTCCATTTACACTTCTGTTCACTGTAAACGCACCATAGTAATCATAAGATGTAGAATAATAATAATTTGGTTTTTTGGCATAATATTATACTACTAATAACTAAAATAATTAATAAAAATTAATTTATATTAAAATGGGGTCCGACTGCCCCAGTAGTACCCCAAGCGTGGCTAAATATGCATGGCCATGAGCGAATGAAAGTGCACAGGGGACAGTAAAAATATTAGAATTTGGAACAGAAGGAGACAAAAATTAAGAATTTGACGGTCAAAAGAGAATTCCACGTTTTTACAGTATTCTCACATATAACAACAGTTTCAATAGTCTCAGAAAAATCTTCAAGATAGTTCAAAAATGCACCTAAAGGAATTAAGTTAACGGCTTTATGCTTTTAATTAAACAGAGGTAGTGTTTCTTTCTTTAATAATGTAGAAAACAATTTTTTATTTTGTCGAATTAATTTTTTTACTTAAACGTAACTGGAATATTTCGACTTGTGGATCTTGAGGGTTCATTGATAATGAGAAATTATCAAAGAAATTGTATGTTTTCAGTTATTTTGAGAAGTTAAGTGAATTAAGGAATGACGAAAGTTAGAGTTAAGGGGGGTGCACTGTACTTTTACCACTACATACATCAATTTTAAAAACTCCTCTCAGTAGCAGAACTCGCACAAACACATTCATATCAACTGTCTATTCTTGTATATTCTTTGGTACTACTTCGATGTTCTGCAAACTCTGTTGTTTCTCCTCCATGTCGTTGTCATGCACTCGCCCTTTCGCTTCTCTCAGACGTTTAATGAGTTCTAATTTATTTACCGATGTTTTCAAACCGACTTCGCGTAGCTTTTCTTTGAGCTGAACTATTGTCCACTTCTCCATACGATACGCACTTGATTTCACAATAGTTTTTTTTTTTCGTCTCTACCATTTTCTTTCCGAACACATACACTCAATACCGAACCGATACATATATCCCACTTCTGAAATTTGTCATGAGGATGGTCGTGTGGGAGGGTGAAATCTTACCTTGATTTGCATTCAGTACTGAGACAGTAACACAATTACGTTTAAAAGGTTTATTTAATGTTTATATAAAAGAGTTTGTTTAAATACAATGGAGAGTGACAATGTACGATCGAACCGATTAGTTTGAATGTTAATTAGCAACTGAACATATTTGTGTCTGTCCTTCGTATGGGCAAAAGAAATGTCAAAAAAAGGAATTAATAAATTAAAGAGTTGCCAGGACAGAAACAATAGAAAATAGGGTAACCAAAATAATATTAGGTGACAGAAGCATGTAATCCCAATTTCTACCGAAAGGTATTCCTTTTGGAAGGCATCGAAAAGCTTTAAGCCTCCAATGGAAGGTGTAAACCCCCTAAGAAACCCGAACAGTGCATATGCTCAAAGCGACTCTGCTTTGCATGACATTTATCCAACGTGTTCCAGCCGAATATGGCTACAAACTCCTTTGCATTGCCTACCTTACCTTGCAGTACTGAGATTGCTCAACCTATTAAAATTTCCCTTCCTGAAATAGCCAAACATATTCAACAACTGAATCCGAAAAAAGCACCTGGATTCGAAAATATTACCCCGAGAATGCTAAAACAGTTACCAGATTCTGCATTTGCATTTCTCTGTAAACTTTTTAACGCTCTTTTGGACATCGGTTACTATCCGGATGCATGGAAGAAGTCTCAGATGTGTATGATAGCTAAACCAGGAAAAGACGCAACGCTGCCGTCATCATATAGACCTATCAGCCTGTGCGCCTTGCCTTTCCAAATTGTTTGAGAAACTCCTACTAAATAAACTATCTGCTTTTCTTCATGAACATAGCGTAATACCGGAACATCAATTCGGTTTTCGAGAAAACACTGCACTATTGAGCAAGAGAGTCGAATTACAAATGAAATAAGAAATGCATTTGAACTTGGGGAGTTTTGCTCTGCAATATTCCTTGACGTGGCTCAAGCAAATAATGATAATATTCACAAAGACCTGAAAACACTTACAATTATCATAGAAATAAGGTCTAGAAAGCAGAAATACATAACAAAACTGGAAAATCACCCAAATCCATTAGCTAAATCCCTCGCAAAACCGATAAGTCGTTCCAGCCTGCAGAGAAGAGACTTTCCGGCTTTATGAAGAGCGAAGCAGAGCCGAAATTTTGATAGCCAAATTCAATTTGGGATAAAATTATTTTTTGTTACTAGTTTTAAGATTTGATATACTCATTGTTAGGATTAATATATAAGCAGATTAAAAAAAAAATTAATTCTTTTAAACAAAAAAAAAAGGTTTCCGGAGTAGTCAATACAGAACCTCTACTGGAGCTACTACGGTCGATTGCAGAAAATCAGTATGAGTTGAAATATTTGAAAGAATATGAAGGCAAAGCTCAACCGATCACAACACAAAAGTTCTTGTAGAAGGAAAGAAACACGGAATTGCACGCTTACAAACGAAAACAAAAGCAAAATTAAAATCGGAACTCTGATGGACACTAAAATTAAATTTGAGTAACCAAAAAAGAAAAGGGAACTCGTACAGTGCATAAACTTTCAGAGATATCGCCATAAAGTATTACAGAGAGATAACTTCGTGAATCCAACAACCAAATCAATGGGAAATCGAATGCAAGTGGATAAGTGCTCGGGGGTCCACTAGCGATCAGCTGTTTCCTCTAACCCCAGGGAACAAATACATTTGGACTTTTTATGAAAGAGCGTTACTGATGCTAATAATTGTTTACTATTTATTTACATAAATTTAAGTGAATAAATTAAAGCCAGAAGTGGAATAGTGCTTTAATTATTGATATATTATAAAATTATAATTTAATGGAACAAATTTTGAAAAATTTGCAATAGTAATTATATTGAGTTTTTTGGAGACTCCTAAATATATTCTGTTATTTGTATATTACTTATTTCCATTCATTTAATCCATTATGAAAAATAAAAAGTACCAAATCAACTCAGAACGTGTAACTTATTAATCGTTTATTGTTGTAGCGTACTTATCTTATATGTAATATTTAAGATTATACAAATTATGACACACACACTAATGAATTTAGACATAAGAAAGGGAGACACACAAACTAATGTATTTAGATATAATAAATTGTGAACAAAGGCAAACACAGAAATTCATAACAGCTGACAAACAAATGCGAGTGCATTAGCCCAGCGATCTTGAAAGGCCAACGCACCCAGATCTAATTTCTCTAAGTGCGCTAACCAAATTTTGTTGCCGGGCAATATGCGATACTTTGGCTGGATACGATATTGCGTACAACAGCAGAAATTTTGTGAATTTGCTATTGAACATTGGAAATGCATTGGGAATCGAATGAAAATTCAATGCAAGTCCAATGGAATTGAACCGGAACCGAATACCCCTGATTATTCAATAAAGTTTTCAGATTTTATTCTGATTAACTCCAGCAAAGGTCTTTTCTCTAACTTTAACCGTAACTTTTCCGCTGGTTAAATATTGAGTAGTCAAAATACAATTAGGCCATTCGCCTGACTAATTAGCGGTGCTACCCCGCTGTATAAACATTTGGTAGAGCAGCTGTATGGGTTCGCTCCCAGTCTTCTTCAGGGGTAGGACACCAGGTTCATTACAATTTATCATAAATAGTCTTAAAGTTTTCTGATTATATAATTGGTTAATCTTTGTAATATTTTACAAATAATTGTGTGTTATAAATAAGAAAGAAAAAATAAATGGTGAATAAGTTTATCCAAAGCCTATTTGCTTACGCTGCTTTGAAGAACTATTCAAGATTGACTTGATTACAATAAGTAGTATAAATAAATAAATATAATATTATATATAATATAATTCGAATGTAATTATATAGTATTTATAATGCTTTTAAATTTAAGATTTTCTTTTATTTAGTCCCAAATAAATTTCCGTACCACAGCAAGGCGAATTTACATTGCATGGTTTTTGCTTCACACGGATAAGGAAAACTGGGTATCATTTCCTCAGCTGACATTGGAAGAAGAAGAGTTATCTCTCTATAGGCGCATTCGATTCGTAACTTGCATCGAGCTCGTATCGAGTTGTGCGAATAAAGGAGCACACGAGTAAGTGGTAAACTGGCAGCACCGTTTCAACTGTTTTTTAAACATTTACATTTTTATATTTTTTATTAGCTGACCCGGTGTGCTTCGCTACCTCTCCCTCGTTATAAAATAAAATTAAAAGTATTTATTTATTTACAAAAATTTATTTATTTAATTTTAATTTAATTATTGCAATGCTTTAGGATATACAATATTTTTAGTTTGCCCATCAGGAGCATACACATATAAATCGGTGGGTTTTCCTACACGCGAGCATGCAACATAAAACTGTCCATGCGAGAAACATGGATTTGCTAAATTTAAGCCGCAAACTTGCAGAGATTCACCTTGAGCTTTGTTAACAGTCATCGCAAACGCTAACCGAACAGGAAACTGCAATCGTTTAAAATCGAATGGTAAATCTTTTGGTTACATTGGAATGTGTGGCAAAAGTACATCTGTCCCTTTATATTTTCCTGTTATAATGGTCGCTTCTATTAAATTATTTCTGTTTTTTTACTGCAAGTCGAGTGCCATTGCAAAGCCCTGGTGGATCGATATTCCGCAGTAAAATAATGGGCACTCCAATTTTAAGTTGTAGCACATGTGGTGGAAAGCCTGGCACATCGAGTGAATTTAAGAACTCAACAGGATAATTAACGGCATCTTCTTCTCTCGTTACAGTATCGATGGACTTGTACGTTGCTGCAGTTTCATCGATTTTGTTCAAAATAGCACTGTTTATGGAATTAACATCAATGTTTTTGGCAGCAAGTAATGCTCGTTCACACAGCCATTCCTTGTTTTTAAAATTGCGTTCAATATTGGAAAATACACAATTGATTAATTCTTCAATGGACAGTGTCATTTTACAAAAGTCAGGTGGAAATGTAATGCAGTTTGTTGTTGGATCCGATGGCATTCTTCCGTTTCCCAAATCCAGCAACTGCTTTGAAAATCGGGAAGCTGTTGCATCGCGTTGTAGTTGCACACGCATATTTGTCGTTAATTTTAGTGTGCGAACGTGGTACCAAAGAATGGATGTTTTCAGACATGCGTTAAGCTGGGGTTGCACCTGGAATAACCGGTAGTGTTTGGCGAAAATCACCGGCTAACAAAATCAGTGCTCCCCCAAATAATTGCCTATTGCTTCTGAAATCCTGTAATGTGCGATCTAGGGCCCCTAAAGATTTTTTGTGTGCCATTGTGCATTCATCCCATACTATGATCTTACTTGTTCGCAGCACTTTACCCATTGATGAATTTTTCTTTATATTGCATGTGTACGTCTCAGAGAACTGCAATTTCAGTGGTAATTTAAGTACCGAATGCGTTGTTCTGCCACCATCCAAAAGCGTTGCTGCAATGCCGGATGACGCAATGGCCAACGCAATATTGTTTTGGGATCGAACTTTAGCCAAAATCAACGAAATCAGAAACGTTTTTCCGGTTCCGCCCGGTGCATCTAAAAAATACAATTCACCTCTTTCATTTGAAATTGCTGTCATTAAAGTGTTATATGCCAAAAGTTGCTCCTGTTGTAAATTTGGTAGATTAGCTTCGATAAATAACATTAATTCTTGTGGATTGTAATTCCTTTCTCGTCGCAGATCTTGATCAGATGCATCATCGCCAGATCGAATTAGACTAATCATACCAATTTGAATGAGAGTCTTGTTGTTGATTTGCAAACACTTGTCTTCCAGTAAGATCAAAGCCCCATTATATGTAGCTTCAGAAAATTCAATAGTTTCGTCGTTTCTGGTAATTCTCTCTCTATGCAAAATGTCTTCACTCATATACTCGTATGCTTTAAATGTATGCCAAAGTTCTTTCGGGTTGGATGGATAGTATGGATAGTATGTTACCAATATAATCGCAAATAATGACCTTATCTACCATGAATGATTGGTAGCTGAAGCATCTGCAAGTGTTGTTTCCCAATGTGAATCGCTCTCCAATAAATTAAGTTTTTGGCATGCCTCTCGATTAGTTGTACATATATGGCCATTAACTGTACGTAAGTTCTCGAACGAAGTTGGTCCACGAACATTTATTAGAAGCATTCGTAGATAGAAACATTCTGCATTCTGGGGATGAACAGTATACAGTCTTCCTAATGCATCAGTGGAATATAAATTTGGCCATCCTTCAACTGCTTTTCCTTGTTTGCGACGCTGAAATTTTTTCGCTGATCCGTTCCATGTATAGTACGTTGGCATTTGAGCATACAGCAAAGTCTGAGCAAATAAATCATTTGTGCACAAATCAAAAAAAAGAAGTTAACGTTGTAGCTGGAGGCGCTGCCCTTTCTTGTGCAGTTACTTCCGTGAAATAAACGCGTTGTCCATTTTCGAGGTGAACAGATAAATGTACAACAGCCGGATGGCGTTCATGAATGGGAAATCCTAAAATTCGCCAAACGGCTTCATTGCTGCTGATGTATCGCGCCATTTGATATCGTACAATTTCATCATTTGGATTGTGCAACGAAAACACTGCCATATCTGATCCCTTGGTAAAGTATTTGCATATGTATTTAATAGATTTTACGGAATTGCAATACTCTACATTAATATGAGCTTCGTACGTTTTTGAAAGCAATGGACAATAGGGTACTGTCCAGCGATTATCAATATCAATATCATTGTTTCGCACCCTTATTGTAATTGATTGCCCACCATCATCTGTTGATCTGCGACGATAAAGCGGATAGCCATCAATACCTGAGATTGTTGCTGTAAGCATTTGTCGTGGATACTTTTTCGTGCATTTTCCATCGGCCATGCATGGTGAATTTGGATTGATGATTCTACATGGCCCATGAATCATGTTTTTGATTACAATTTCATGCAATTGTGGATCAATATCAGGATCAGGTATTTCCGCAGAAATGACATCAGCTATATTGTCAGACGTAATTTGGTCGACCAACCAAATTAAAATGTGTGCATGTGGCAATCCACGTTTTTGCCATTCGACTGAATACATCCAGCATCGCGTTTCTCCAAAAACTTGTAGCTTAACAATGAAAGCCATTAATGTTTTTAATTTTTGTTTAAACACACGTGCTGTAATGTCGTGTCGATGTGCAGATGTTTGCACAGAAGACAATTCGGATACGATTTCGTCCCACTTCGGATTACATGTGAATGTAATGAACAGATCTGGCCGTCCGTATGATCGCACATATGTCATTGCGTCTTGTGTATATTCTTGCATATGACGTGGGCTTCCTGTGAATGGTGCTGGCTTGCCCTAGTTCATTGGGATTGAAGTCATTCTGATCGTTCATTGCATCACGAAGATGAATATAATCAGCTACTCGAAGTATCCCTTGATGATATCGTATGTATAACAAACGTTCCATTTCGATTTTGGCGTATATGTCGACAATAAACTGGTGAAACAACTCACGACAATTTAGAACATGATTGTCAGTGTGTTGACGAATCATTAAACGATATGAGTAAAAATTCATCGCACTCACTTTTTTGCTAATTGTTTCATCTAAAATATATAAGATATATAAATTTCACATAAATTTATTATTTTTTATGTTACGTGCGACAAACATTTATAAAAAAAATCTAAACTTACGGGTTGCTTGATTGATTTGACGCATTTCAAAGTGATATCCAACTTCTCCATATGGAAAAATAATAGGATACTGAAGCGCGTCATATGAGCGATGCGTTTCAGATATTCTGTTAATTCTCTCGTCACGACGGCGAATAATTATATCACGTGGTGCCACTGGATCACCAACCATTAAGATTGCTACATCGTCAAATGTGGGCGCGTTGTAACGTCCTTGATGTTGTCCAGCTGGCGTTTTATCAGCATGAATTGCAATAAAGTGTTGATCTGAAGACAATCGCGGATCATCTTTTGCTTGTTTAAATGTTCTCACCAACTGATTGTTGTCATGAAGCATTATTTGCAAACCGGCTACTATTCGCTGTTTTGTACCTGGACTGTAGAGCTGACGCTGTTGCACTTGGTCGTTATCATCCGCTTGTCCCATGAAATAAATTTGTAAAAACTTAGGATCCTGATCTGGAATTGGCAATATTGATCCCATTCGGTGATAAATTTGGCCTTGAACTCTAAATGTTGGCATGAAGTTGTTTCGAACCACTTTAGTCGCACCAAACGATGTCATTTGAAAACACGAATTGTATTTTCGTATGTTGCTTAAGAAATGTTGCGAATCCGCTGTTGTTCCTATGAAGTGGAATATTATTATTTTGAATAATAATCATTTTATTTTTCCTCTTCTTCCTTTTTTGATGCCTTAGGGGCAAATTATTTATTTGTTCTTACCTGAAACTAATGATAGTAGAGGTTCTGGTGGTGGTAGCAGTTCGGGTAAAGCAATTTTACCATTTGCGCAGCACATTCCAGGTGCTTCATTTTTATATTTCTTAGCATTGCAGTATTGGCAAACTTTATTCATTGGTCCAATGGCAACTAACTCATCTTCACTGCAATCAATTTCTGATGTGTAGTGGAATGCAATCAGATCATATGATGCAGGGCTTCGACGATGCTGTGCTCTTCGACTACGATTTTGTAGACGGTGTGCCTCACGTTGCTCTGGGGTCTCGGCAGCTCTTGATAAAGAGGATCGCGATCGGTCAGTTCGCATGCGTGTTTGATGTTGAGTAGAAGTCTCGGAAGCCCTTGATGTCAAGGCTCGAGATTGGTCGCTTCGTAACCGTATTTCACGCTGAAAAGATGTCTCCGAAGCCCTTGATGTTGAGGTTCGATATCGGTGAATTTCTAGGCGTGCTTCACGTTGCTGTAGATTCTCTGCAGCTCTAGAGGTTGAGGCTCGAGACCGTTCAATTTCAAGGCGTGCTTCACGTTCTTCATGCGTTTCGTTTGCTCTATTGGATTTCATTATCAATGATTTTGGAGTACGTGCCGAAAGGGATGATTTTTTTGGGGGCATTTTTTTATTTATAACTAAGTTTTTAACACAATCGTTTCTCACATAATTTAAACTTTGATTATATTAACTTTTTAAAGTAGTTTTCAAATTTTTTGGTTATCTACATATACAAAGGTGCGTGGCACCGCCTTCGTATTTTCAAAAACTAACAGTTTCTTTAAAAAGATATAGAAACTTTGATTTTTCCTATAATAATAATAGAACTAATTAATATATTGTACAATTAATTAAATATTATTTAAGAATACTTTGTACGCAGCGTCCTTTCCTTTCCTTTTTCACAGATACAGCAATTATTTTAATTTGATTAAAATTTAATGTAAAAAAAAAAATGGTGGCAAAGTTTCAAAAAATATCGGTTTGCTGTGTTTTCCAGCAATTTTTTTTAAACTATTCCAGTAGTTAAGACTATAATATGATTTTTAATTTTCCTAAAAATGGGCGTGGTCCCACCCACTTTTCTCCTGGTACGTATTCGTAATTATCCTAAATGTACCAAACATCATCGGCGTAGGTCAAAAAATGCCCAAAATATGGCGATTTAAATTTTTGGGTTATATGGGCTGTGCCACGCACCTTTGTCCAATCAAAACTTCATATAGCCTATTATTCCTTCCAGAGTCACAGTAACATGCTGTGAAAATTTCAGGAAGATCGGTCCAAGGGTTTGGTCTCCTATAAAGCACAAACAAACAGACAGACAGACATTCATTTTTATATACGAGTATATAGATACAAACTCATCATTTGAATATAATTTAAATCAACACAATAATAATATCAAAACACAAAATCCAAAGATTAATTTTTGTTTGCTTTAAATTTAATCAACTAAAAAATAAACGAGTAAAGAAGTCTGAAGTCGGGTTAGACCGACTACGAAATACCCTTTACCTTTTCTTGTGCGTGCGAGTTCAACAATGGGTATGTTTTCTTCATAAATCATCATTAGGAGCGCATTTATGGTAATTTTTGGTAGGGTACCTTGAAATGATTATATCGACCCCATTTCTTGCATATGGGTTTATAGGGTCCATATACGTACTAATATATATATAATATATATATATATATATATATATATATATATATATATATATATATATATATATATATATATATATATAATATATATATATATATATATATATATATATATATATATAATATATATATATATATATATATATATATATATATATATATATACATATATATATATATATATATATATATATATATATATATATATATATATATATATATATATATATATATATATATATATATATATATATATATATATATATATATATATATATATATATATATATATTATATATATATTAGTACGTATATGGACCCTATAAACCCATATGCAAGAAATGGGGTCGATATAATCATTTCAAGGTACCCTACCAAAAATTACCATAAATGCGCTCCTAATGATGATTTATGAAGAAAACATACCCATTGTTGAACTCGCACGCACAAGAAAAGGTAAAGGGTATTTCGTAGTCGGTCTAACCCGACTTCAGACTTCTTTACTCGTTTATTTTTTAGTTGATTAAATTTAAAGCAAACAAAAATTAATCTTTGGATTTTGTGTTTTGATATTATTATTGTGTTGATTTAAATTATATTCAAATGATGAGTTTGTATCTATATACTCGTATATAAAAATGAATGTCTGTCTGTCTGTTTGTTTGTGCTTTATAGGAGACCAAACCCTTGGACCGATCTTCCTGAAATTTTCACAGCATGTTACTGTGACTCTGGAAGGAATAATAGGCTATATGAAGTTTTGATTGGACAAAGGTGCGTGGCACAGCCCATATAACCCAAAAATTTAAATCGCCATATTTTGGGCATTTTTTGACCTACGCCGATGATGTTTGGTACATTTAGGATAATTACGAATACGTACCAGGAGAAAAGTGGGTGGGACCACGCCCATTTTTAGGAAAATTAAAAATCATATTATAGTCTTAACTACTGGAATAGTTTAAAAAAAATTGCTGGAAAACACAGCAAACCGATATTTTTTGAAACTTTGCCACCATTTTTTTTTTTACATTAAATTTTAATCAAATTAAAATAATTGCTGTATCTGTGAAAAAGGAAAGGAAAGGACGCTGCGTACAAAGTATTCTTAAATAATATTTAATTAATTGTACAATATATTAATTAGTTCTATTATTATTATAGGAAAAATCAAAGTTTCTATATCTTTTTAAAGGAACTGTTAGTTTTTGAAAATACGAAGGCGGTGCCACGCACCTTTGTATATGTAGATAACCAAAAAATTTGAAAACTACTTTAAAAAGTTAATATAATCAAAGTTTAAATTATGTGAGAAACGATTGTGTTAAAAACTTAGTTATAAATAAAAAAATGCCCCCAAAAAAATCATCCCTTTCGGCACGTACTCCAAAATCATTGATAATGAAATCCAATAGAGCAAACGAAACGCATGAAGAACGTGAAGCACGCCTTGAAATTGAACGGTCTCGAGCCTCAACCTCTAGAGCTGCAGAGAATCTACAGCAACGTGAAGCACGCCTAGAAATTCACCGATATCGAACCTCAACATCAAGGGCTTCGGAGACATCTTTTCAGCGTGAAATACGGTTACGAAGCGACCAATCTCGAGCCTTGACATCAAGGGCTTCCGAGACTTCTACTCAACATCAAACACGCATGCGAACTGACCGATCGCGATCCTCTTTATCAAGAGCTGCCGAGACCCCAGAGCAACGTGAGGCACACCGTCTACAAAATCGTAGTCGAAGAGCACAGCATCGTCGAAGCCCTGCATCATATGATCTGATTGCATTCCACTACACATCAGAAATTGATTGCAGTGAAGATGAGTTAGTTGCCATTGGACCAATGAATAAAGTTTGCCAATACTGCAATGCTAAGAAATATAAAAATGAAGCACCTGGAATGTGCTGCGCAAATGGTAAAATTGCTTTACCCGAACTGCTACCACCACCAGAACCTCTACTATCATTAGTTTCAGGTAAGAACAAATAAATAATTTGCCCCTAAGGCATCAAAAAAGGAAGAAGAGGAAAAATAAAATGATTATTATTCAAAATAATAATATTCCACTTCATAGGAACAACAGCGGATTCGCAACATTTCTTAAGCAACATACGAAAATACAATTCGTGTTTTCAAATGACATCGTTTGGTGCGACTAAAGTGGTTCGAAACAACTTCATGCCAACATTTAGAGTTCAAGGCCAAATTTATCACCGAATGGGATCAATATTGCCAATTCCAGATCAGGATCCTAAGTTTTTACAAATTTATTTCATGGGACAAGCGGATGATAACGACCAAGTGCAACAGCGTCAGCTCTACAGTCCAGGTACAAAACAGCGAATAGTAGCCGGTTTGCAAATAATGCTTCATGACAACAATCAGTTGGTGAGAACATTTAAACAAGCAAAAGATGATCCGCGATTGTCTTCAGATCAACACTTTATTGCAATTCATGCTGATAAAACGCCAGCTGGACAACATCAAGGACGTTACAACGCGCCCACATTTGACGATGTAGCAATCTTAATGGTTGGTGATCCAGTGGCACCACGTGATATAATTATTCGCCGTCGTGACGAGAGAATTAACAGAATATCTGAAACGCATCGCTCATATGACGCGCTTCAGTATCCTATTATTTTTCCATATGGAGAAGTTGGATATCACTTTGAAATGCGTCAAATCAATCAAGCAACCCGTAAGTTTAGATTTTTTTTATAAATGTTTGTCGCACGTAACATAAAAAATAATAAATTTATGTGAAATTTATATATCTTATATATTTTAGATGAAACAATTAGCAAAAAAGTGAGTGCGATGAATTTTTACTCATATCGTTTAATGATTCGTCAACACACTGACAATCATGTTCTAAATTGTCGTGAGTTGTTTCACCAGTTTATTGTCGACATATACGCCAAAATCGAAATGGAACGTTTGTTATACATACGATATCATCAAGGGATACTTCGAGTAGCTGATTATATTCATCTTCGTGATGCAATGAACGATCAGAATGACTTCAATCCCAATGAACTAGGGCAAGCCAGCACCATTCACAGGAAGCCCACGTCATATGCAAGAATATACACAAGACGCAATGACATATGTGCGATCATACGGACGGCCAGATCTGTTCATTACATTCACATGTAATCCGAAGTGGGACGAAATCGTATCCGAATTGTCTTCTGTGCAAACATCTGCACATCGACACGACATTACAGCACGTGTGTTTAAACAAAAATTAAAAACATTAATGGCTTTCATTGTTAAGCTACAAGTTTTTGGAGAAACGCGATGCTGGATGTATTCAGTCGAATGGCAAAAACGTGGATTGCCACATGCACACATTTTAATTTGGTTGGTCGACCAAATTACGTCTGACAATATAGCTGATGTCATTTCTGCGGAAATACCTGATCCTGATATTGATCCACAATTGCATGAAATTGTAATCAAAAACATGATTCATGGGCCATGTAGAATCATCAATCCAAATTCACCATGCATGGCCGATGGAAAATGCACGAAAAAGTATCCACGACAAATGCTTACAGCAACAATCTCAGGTATTGATGGCTATCCGCTTTATCGTCGCAGATCAACAGATGATGGTGGGCAATCAATTACAATAAGGGTGCGAAACAATGATATTGATATTGATAATCGCTGGACAGTACCCTATTGTCCATTGCTTTCAAAAACGTACGAAGCTCATATTAATGTAGAGTATTGCAATTCCGTAAAATCTATTAAATACATATGCAAATACTTTACCAAGGGATCAGATATGGCAGTGTTTTCGTTGCACAATCCAAATGATGAAATTGTACGATATCAAATGGCGCGATACATCAGCAGCAATGAAGCCGTTTGGCGAATTTTAGGATTTCCCATTCATGAACGCCATCCGGCTGTTGTACATTTATCTGTTCACCTCGAAAATGGACAACGCGTTTATTTCACGGAAGTAACTGCACAAGAAAGGGCAGCGCCTCCAGCTACAACGTTAACTTCTTTTTTTTGATTTGTGCACAAATGATTTATTTGCTCAGACTTTGCTGTATGCTCAAATGCCAACGTACTATACATGGAACGGATCAGCGAAAAAATTTCAGCGTCGCAAACAAGGAAAAGCAGTTGAAGGATGGCCAAATTTATATTCCACTGATGCATTAGGAAGACTGTATACTGTTCATCCCCAGAATGCAGAATGTTTCTATCTACGAATGCTTCTAATAAATGTTCGTGGACCAACTTCGTTCGAGAACTTACGTACAGTTAATGGCCATATATGTACAACTAATCGAGAGGCATGCCAAAAACTTAATTTATTGGAGAGCGATTCACATTGGGAAACAACACTTGCAGATGCTTCAGCTACCAATCATTCATGGTAGATAAGGTCATTATTTGCGATTATATTGGTAACATACTATCCATACTATCCATCCAACCCGAAAGAACTTTGGCATACATTTAAAGCATACGAGTATATGAGTGAAGACATTTTGCATAGAGAGAGAATTACCAGAAACGACGAAACTATTGAATTTTCTGAAGCTACATATAATGGGGCTTTGATCTTACTGGAAGACAAGTGTTTGCAAATCAACAACAAGACTCTCATTCAAATTGGTATGATTAGTCTAATTCGATCTGGCGATGATGCATCTGATCAAGATCTGCGACGAGAAAGGAATTACAATCCACAAGAATTAATGTTATTTATCGAAGCTAATCTACCAAATTTACAACAGGAGCAACTTTTGGCATATAACACTTTAATGACAGCAATTTCAAATGAAAGAGGTGAATTGTATTTTTTAG
Organism: Clusia tigrina; assembly: GCA_920105625.2. Lineage (NCBI taxonomy): Eukaryota > Metazoa > Arthropoda > Insecta > Diptera > Clusiidae > Clusia > Clusia tigrina. The sequence continues at coordinate 371,051,996 of OV050030.1, forward strand.
ATGCACCGGGCGGAACCGGAAAAACGTTTCTGATTTCGTTGATTTTGGCTAAAGTTCGATCCCAAAACAATATTGCGTTGGCCATTGCGTCATCCGGCATTGCAGCAACGCTTTTGGATGGTGGCAGAACAACGCATTCGGTACTTAAATTACCACTGAAATTGCAGTTCTCTGAGACGTACACATGCAATATAAAGAAAAATTCATCAATGGGTAAAGTGCTGCGAACAAGTAAGATCATAGTATGGGATGAATGCACAATGGCACACAAAAAATCTTTAGGGGCCCTAGATCGCACATTACAGGATTTCAGAAGCAATAGGCAATTATTTGGGGGAGCACTGATTTTGTTAGCCGGTGATTTTCGCCAAACACTACCGGTTATTCCAGGTGCAACCCCAGCTTAACGCATGTCTGAAAACATCCATTCTTTGGTACCACGTTCGCACACTAAAATTAACGACAAATATGCGTGTGCAACTACAACGCGATGCAACAGCTTCCCGATTTTCAAAGCAGTTGCTGGATTTGGGAAACGGAAGAATGCCATCGGATCCAACAACAAACTGCATTACATTTCCACCTGACTTTTGTAAAATGACACTGTCCATTGAAGAATTAATCAATTGTGTATTTTCCAATATTGAACGCAATTTTAAAAACAAGGAATGGCTGTGTGAACGAGCATTACTTGCTGCCAAAAACATTGATGTTAATTCCATAAACAGTGCTATTTTGAACAAAATCGATGAAACTGCAGCAACGTACAAGTCCATCGATACTGTAACGAGAGAAGAAGATGCCGTTAATTATCCTGTTGAGTTCTTAAATTCACTCGATGTGCCAGGCTTTCCACCACATGTGCTACAACTTAAAATTGGAGTGCCCATTATTTTACTGCGGAATATCGATCCACCAGGGCTTTGCAATGGCACTCGACTTGCAGTAAAAAAACAGAAATAATTTAATAGAAGCGACCATTATAACAGGAAAATATAAAGGGACAGATGTACTTTTGCCACACATTCCAATGTAACCAAAAGATTTACCATTCGATTTTAAACGATTGCAGTTTCCTGTTCGGTTAGCGTTTGCGATGACTGTTAACAAAGCTCAAGGTGAATCTCTGCAAGTTTGCGGCTTAAATTTAGCAAATCCATGTTTCTCGCATGGACAGTTTTATGTTGCATGCTCGCGTGTAGGAAAACCCACCGATTTATATGTGTATGCTCCTGATGGGCAAACTAAAAATATTGTATATCCTAAAGCATTGCAATAATTAAATTAAAATTAAATAAATAAATTTTTGTAAATAAATAAATACTTTTAATTTTATTTTATAACGAGGGAGAGGTAGCGAAGCACACCGGGTCAGCTAATAAAAAATATAAAAATGTAAATGTTTAAAAAACAGTTGAAACGGTGCTGCCAGTTTACCACTTACTCGTGTGCTCCTTTATTCGCACAACTCGATACGAGCTCGATGCAAGTTACGAATCGAATGCGCCTATAGAGAGATAACTCTTCTTCTTCCAATGTCAGCTGAGGAAATGATACCCAGTTTTCCTTATCCGTGTGAAGCAAAAACCATGCAATGTAAATTCGCCTTGCTGTGGTACGGAAATTTATTTGGGACTAAATAAAAGAAAATCTTAAATTTAAAAGCATTATAAATACTATATAATTACATTCGAATTATATTATATATAATATTATATTTATTTATTTATACTACTTATTGTAATCAAGTCAATCTTGAATAGTTCTTCAAAGCAGCGTAAGCAAATAGGCTTTGGATAAACTTATTCACCATTTATTTTTTCTTTCTTATTTATAACACACAATTATTTGTAAAATATTACAAAGATTAACCAATTATATAATCAGAAAACTTTAAGACTATTTATGATAAATTGTAATGAACCTGGTGTCCTACCCCTGAAGAAGACTGGGAGCGAACCCATACAGCTGCTCTACCAAATGTTTATACAGCGGGGTAGCACCGCTAATTAGTCAGGCGAATGGCCTAATTGTATTTTGACTACTCAATATTTAACCAGCGGAAAAGTTACGGTTAAAGTTAGAGAAAAGACCTTTGCTGGAGTTAATCAGAATAAAATCTGAAAACTTTATTGAATAATCAGGGGTATTCGGTTCCGGTTCAATTCCATTGGACTTGCATTGAATTTTCATTCGATTCCCAATGCATTTCCAATGTTCAATAGCAAATTCACAAAATTTCTGCTGTTGTACGCAATATCGTATCCAGCCAAAGTATCGCATATTGCCCGGCAACAAAATTTGGTTAGCGCACTTAGAGAAATTAGATCTGGGTGCGTTGGCCTTTCAAGATCGCTGGGCTAATGCACTCGCATTTGTTTGTCAGCTGTTATGAATTTCTGTGTTTGCCTTTGTTCACAATTTATTATATCTAAATACATTAGTTTGTGTGTCTCCCTTTCTTATGTCTAAATTCATTAGTGTGTGTGTCATAATTTGTATAATCTTAAATATTACATATAAGATAAGTACGCTACAACAATAAACGATTAATAAGTTACACGTTCTGAGTTGATTTGGTACTTTTTATTTTTCATAATGGATTAAATGAATGGAAATAAGTAATATACAAATAACAGAATATATTTAGGAGTCTCCAAAAAACTCAATATAATTACTATTGCAAATTTTTCAAAATTTGTTCCATTAAATTATAATTTTATAATATATCAATAATTAAAGCACTATTCCACTTCTGGCTTTAATTTATTCACTTAAATTTATGTAAATAAATAGTAAACAATTATTAGCATCAGTAACGCTCTTTCATAAAAAGTCCAAATGTATTTGTTCCCTGGGGTTAGAGGAAACAGCTGATCGCTAGTGGACCCCCGAGCACTTATCCACTTGCATTCGATTTCCCATTGATTTGGTTGTTGGATTCACGAAGTTATCTCTCTGTAATACTTTATGGCGATATCTCTGAAAGTTTATGCACTGTACGAGTTCCCTTTTCTTTTTTGGTTACTCAAATTTAATTTTAGTGTCCATCAGAGTTCCGATTTTAATTTTGCTTTTGTTTTCGTTTGTAAGCGTGCAATTCCGTGTTTCTTTCCTTCTACAAGAACTTTTGTGTTGTGATCGGTTGAACTTTGCCTTCATATTCTTTCAAATATTTCAACTCATACTGATTTTCTGCAATCGACCGTAGTAGCTCCAGTAGAGGTTCTGTATTGACTACTCCGGAAACCTTTTTTTTTTGTTTAAAAGAATTAATTTTTTTTTTAATCTGCTTATATATTAATCCTAACAATGAGTATATCAAATCTTAAAACTAGTAACAAAAAATAATTTTATCCCAAATTGAATTTGGCTATCAAAATTTCGGCTCTGCTTCGCTCTTCATAAAGCCGGAAAGTCTCTTCTCTGCAGGCTGGAACGACTTATCGGTTTTGCGAGGGATTTAGCTAATGGATTTGGGTGATTTTCCAGTTTTGTTATGTATTTCTGCTTTCTAGACCTTATTTCTATGATAATTGTAAGTGTTTTCAGGTCTTTGTGAATATTATCATTATTTGCTTGAGCCACGTCAAGGAATATTGCAGAGCAAAACTCCCCAAGTTCAAATGCATTTCTTATTTCATTTGTAATTCGACTCTCTTGCTCAATAGTGCAGTGTTTTCTCGAAAACCGAATTGATGTTCCGGTATTACGCTATGTTCATGAAGAAAAGCAGATAGTTTATTTAGTAGGAGTTTCTCAAACAATTTGGAAAGGCAAGGCGCACAGGCTGATAGGTCTATATGATGACGGCAGCGTTGCGTCTTTTCCTGGTTTAGCTATCATACACATCTGAGACTTCTTCCATGCATCCGGATAGTAACCGATGTCCAAAAGAGCGTTAAAAAGTTTACAGAGAAATGCAAATGCAGAATCTGGTAACTGTTTTAGCATTCTCGGGGTAATATTTTCGAATCCAGGTGCTTTTTTCGGATTCAGTTGTTGAATATGTTTGGCTATTTCAGGAAGGGAAATTTTAATAGGTTGAGCAATCTCAGTACTGCAAGGTAAGGTAGGCAATGCAAAGGAGTTTGTAGCCATATTCGGCTGGAACACGTTGGATAAATGTCATGCAAAGCAGAGTCGCTTTGAGCATATGCACTGTTCGGGTTTCTTAGGGGGTTTACACCTTCCATTGGAGGCTTAAAGCTTTTCGATGCCTTCCAAAAGGAATACCTTTCGGTAGAAATTGGGATTACATGCTTCTGTCACCTAATATTATTTTGGTTACCCTATTTTCTATTGTTTCTGTCCTGGCAACTCTTTAATTTATTAATTCCTTTTTTTGACATTTCTTTTGCCCATACGAAGGACAGACACAAATATGTTCAGTTGCTAATTAACATTCAAACTAATCGGTTCGATCGTACATTGTCACTCTCCATTGTATTTAAACAAACTCTTTTATATAAACATTAAATAAACCTTTTAAACGTAATTGTGTTACTGTCTCAGTACTGAATGCAAATCAAGGTAAGATTTCACCCTCCCACACGACCATCCTCATGACAAATTTCAGAAGTGGGATATATGTATCGGTTCGGTATTGAGTGTATGTGTTTCCTAAAAATGGGCGTGGTCCCACCCACTTTTCTCCTGGTACGTATTCGTAATTATCCTAAATGTACCAAACATCATCGGCGTAGGTCAAAAAATGCCCAAAATATGGCGATTTAAATTTTTGGGTTATATGGGCTGTGCCACGCACCTTTGTCCAATCAAAACTTCATATAGCCTATTATTCCTTCCAGAGTCACAGTAACATGCTGTGAAAATTTCAGGAAGATCGGTCCAAGGGTTTGGTCTCCTATAAAGCACAAACAAACAGACAGACAGACATTCATTTTTATATACGAGTATATAGATACAAACTCATCATTTGAATATAATTTAAATCAACACAATAATAATATCAAAACACAAAATCCAAAGATTAATTTTTGTTTGCTTTAAATTTAATCAACTAAAAAATAAACGAGTAAAGAAGTCTGAAGTCGGGTTAGACCGACTACGAAATACCCTTTACCTTTTCTTGTGCGTGCGAGTTCAACAATGGGTATGTTTTCTTCATAAATCATCATTAGGAGCGCATTTATGGTAATTTTTGGTAGGGTACCTTGAAATGATTATATCGACCCCATTTCTTGCATATGGGTTTATAGGGTCCATATACGTACTAATATATATATAATATATATATATATATATATATATATATATATATATATATATATATATATATATATATATATATATATATATATATATATATATATATATATATAATATATATATATATATATATATATATATATAATATATATATATATATATATATATATATATATATATACATATATATATATATATATATATATATATATATATATATATATATATATATATATACACTTAGCAGAAAAAGTATACGTACAACATATGAAAATAACAAATTGAAGTTATTTATTCAATTTCGGGATGATTTTTAAAAATTTTGTTGATGCAGTATCATAGGCTTTTAGGTTTACTGTATTTTTGGGAAAAAGATTTGGCAAAAACAACAACAAACAAAAAAAAACTGAACTTAAAAAAGTCTACATACAAAGAGCATAACGGTACTTATTGAGACAAATAAACACAATTATTCCAAAATATCAAGGTTGTTACTTCAGCAGTGGTATTTTTATTTCAAAATCAATTTGAAATAATTTTTAGTGATTGAAGCTAAACGAAATCAAAGTCAGTGAAGGAAAGATCATGGTGCAAGAAGGGAAAACATACCGTGAAATTGGCGCATATGTATACCGGGCATGTTCTATACAAACGGTTTCTAATAACTTCAAAAAGACGGGTAAATTAACCTCAAAACCACGCTCTGATCGTCTATCACTATTAAGTACCAGGGGAACCCAGGGTCTTATAAATCAAGTAAAAGTCAATTCACGACTAACGGCAGCAGAACTGGCAAAGGATGTTGAGGAGAATCACATAAACAAATTATGTACCGATATTGTACCAAAAATTTAAAAAAACGCTACTAACATGGCCGTATTGATCGCAAAAAACCGTATGTTTCAATAATTAATACACTAAAACGACAAGAATTTGTCCAAAAATATTTAAATGAAGGGGAAAACTTCGGGAAGCAGTTAATGTTTTCTGACAAAAGCAAATTTTGTATTTTTGGCTTTAAAGGACCTAAGATAGTCTGGCGGAGACCCGGTGCAGCCTTCCAAAAAAATCACAGTTAAACACAGCCGTAGAGGAGTGATGATCTGGGGTGCTTGGCACCTTCAGGAAAGGGAAAATTGGATTTTTTTGAGAATAAAATAGATTACCTAAATATCTTCCAACAGAAGATGAAGACCAACGCAAAAAATCTTTCCTTAGATCCATCATTTTACTTCCTGCACAACAATGACCGAAAGCATACAGCTGAGGTAGTGAAGCTTTGTCTCCTTTATAATTCACCCCATCAGTTGGCACGCCCCTAAACTCACCCAAATTAAATATGATTGAACATTTATAGGGTTTACTAGAACGGCGCATTCGAAATCGCCATATTTCCTCGAAGACTATGCTCAAGGACCTAATTCGGGTAGAGTGGGAACACAGACACTGAAACATTGGTCTAATCAATGCCGAAATGTTTAGCAGAGGTGGTTAAGAGAAAGGGTTACCCAACCAGTTATTAAATATTATTTTTTTATATGAATTTTGAAAAATATTGTTAATTTTTCCTTTCATTTATATTTTGTACGTAGACTTTTTCTGCATTGAATTTCGCTCTTTCTGGATTTAAGTTCAGTTATTTTTTGTTTGTTGTTGTTTTTGCCAAATTTTTTTTTCCAAAAATACAGTAAACCTAAAAGCCTATGATACTGCATCAAATTGAATAAATAAATTGAATATATATATATATATATATATATATATATATATATATATATATATATATATATAAATATATATATATATATATATATATATATATATATAAATATATATATATATATATATATATATATATATATAAGTTAAGAACAAATAAGTTGCAACTTAGAACCAAAATTCCATTCCCACGAATAAGAATGCTGACGAAGTGTCTGCAGTACCCACAGTCACGTACTCGAAAACAACAACAACGAAAATAGTATAAAAACTTCATATGGAATATGATCCACGCGTCCGGCAGAGCAGTTGGTGAATTTGGCTTTTGCATTTATTTAATTATGTTAGATTAAATTCAGTTGTAAATTAGAAGTGAAACAATAAAGTTGGCTTCGGCCTTTTTTTAAAAACAACCAAAAGAAATAAAAATCTTAACTGGCGCCCGAGCAGGGACCCAAATGTGAAGTTCGGGATACATTAAATCTTTGGAGCAGCAATTTGGGGCCAAAAACCCAACAGTGAAGTTCTGGATAATATCGATCCTTGGACAACAGTTGGCGGATTTTCAACAAAAAAGTCAAGGAATAACGTAACTACGAGGTGCCTAAGTACGAAGGGAAAGGGAGAACACCAAGAGCTCAACCTCCATTGACATCGTTGGAATGATATTCGTAAGACTAGTTTTAAGACATTTTTTAGTGAAAGAAAAAATATATTGAAAAACGAAAATTTACAAAATTGATAAAAGATAAATAGAGAGGAAAATATTTACGAAAAATATAGAGATTAGAGAAATTGCAGTAAATAAAAAAAAAGAAGGAAGGAATTAATTACTCAGCTTAGAAAATACATAACTTAGTTTATATTTGTATCCAAATATTATATCTGAAAGTGACTATACAAAGCAATTATTTTGATAATGTCTTAATTTTTTTCCACTGAAAACAACACATTATTATTAATTCCGATTAAAAGATTTGCAAGAATTGTCTGAATTCAAGGGTCAAATTCAAACTATAATTAATTAAAAAACCTATAGTAAGAAATTCACACTGTGACTCTTACAGCCATTTACTCTAGTGTATAAAAATTTACAAATAAGGAAATAAAATTCAAAAAATTGTATTCGTTGAAAATGACAAAAGTGACTGCTGACGAATTAACAGAACAATTAAGCAGACTGAATTTTAACAATACGACACCCAGCATATCAAATCGAGCATTAAGGATGGACAAAGCACTACAACAACAAATAACTGACTTGATAACCTCAACGATACAAAATTTGAATAATCCTTTGTCGAATGACGATAGCACGGATTGCCAAGTAGAATTGACAAGAGAAAATATTAACGAGCTAGACAGGATCCCAGACATAGTGAAATGTCTTAGGGAATTTTCAGGGGCTCCGGGAGAATTTAACTCCTGGAGAAGAACCACAGATCGCATATTTTCCGTATACGAGAACCTAAAAGGAACTCCAAAGTATTATGCGATACTCCATACAGTCAGGCATAAAATTGTAGGAGAAGCAGATACCGCTTTGGAATCCTACAAAACTCCATTAAATTGGGTAAAAATAAAACAGTGCTTAATGATGCACTATTCGGATAAAAGGGATATTGGTACCTTGGAGTATCAACTCACCTCCCTAGCTCAACGAAATAATTCAATTCAGGAGTTCTATCAGAAGGTGTATCAACACTTATCGTTGATACTAGACAACATTTCCTGCCTTGACATAAGTGAGGACTCACTGCAGGCTATGACCAATTGCTATAGAGATAAGGCACTCGATACATTTATTCGAGGACTTAACGGAGACTTACCCCGTTTGCTTAGCATAAGAGAACCTACTTCTCTTCCGCAGGCTCTTAATTTATGCCAAAAACTTGATAATATGACTTTCCGTATGAATTACGCACAGAATAGCTCAGCAAATTACAAAATGGTACCACCTAGACCACCAAAAAAATTTAATTTTCCCACAAATAGAAATAATTTTCATCCTGAATTAGTTCATTGGCCACCTGCCAAAAATACTAATCTTTTCATCCAAAATAGGGCAAACCCATTCTTAAATAATACTTGGAGAACTCAAAATTACCAGAGCACAAACCCTTTTATGCAAAACGGTAACCCATTTAAACAAAATAATACACTTCAGCCAAACTTCCAATTTCCAAGACCAAACCAAGCATTTAATTCCAGACCAAACATGCCTCCCAAACCCCCACAGCCTATGGAGATAGACCATTCGATACAAACCAGAAACGTAAATTATCAAAATAGGCCTAATTTTCAACACAATAACAATGGTCAAAAACGACCAATGACTTTCCAAACACACACTCCAAACAAGATGCAAAGAAACTTCTTTGTCAGCACAGACCTTCATAATTGTTACGAAGTTGAACATCCATATTTGAATAACGAAACTTACAATTACGACAGATATCAGCCAAGTCCCAACGACGTTGAAACTGGATATCAATATCCAGACCATGATGCAAATGCTTATGCTGAGTTTCAGCAAAATTATTTCCAGGAAACTTTCCAATCACCGTCTTACAACGACCCTAATGACATATTTTCACCACACTTGGATGAAGCAAACCAAACATCTTCCGATACTCTACAAGAAACTCAGAGTGCTGGTTCAATTTTAAAAGAACAATATTTTAATTCTATTCCTAAACAATTAGACAATATTAATTTTTTAGAGTAAGATCGTCTTCACTACCTTATTTTGAATATATCACTGGAAGTGGAGACACCCTTAACTTTCTAATAGACACAGGATCGAATAAGAATTATATTCAATCTACAAAAATATCAAATCCCATAAAAAACCAAGAATCATTTTTCGTTAATTCAGTAGCGGGAAAAATTGAAGTTAATCACCATACATTTGCAAACATTCTTGGACCACAGACACCACAATTAAAATTTTTTATTTTACCTGGACTTGAATCCTTCCATGGTATAATAGGTAACGACACACTTAAACAGATAGGAGCGGTAATACATACAGATAAGAACGTTATGATAATTCTACAAAATTTAGTTATTCCTTTAAAACAGCAAGCAGCACAGGATGTGAATAATATCGATTTACGCGTTTCACATTTAACAGAGAATCAAAAAGAAAAATTAATTAATTTAATTAAAAATTGTCCACATCTGTTTTCTGACCCAAATAGGAGTTTAACATACACTTCAATAGTTAAAGGAGAAATTCGAACAACCAACGATACTCCAATTTATTCTAGATCCTACCCTTACCCTTTAGCCTTGAAAGAGGAAGTAGAAAGACAGGTCGAGGAACTTTTGGCCGATGGTATTATACGACCATCACGCTCACCATACAACTCGCCAGTATGGGTCGTCCCGAAAAAGATGGATGCATCGGGAGTGAAAAAATACCGGATGGTAATTGATTACCGTAAGCTCAATGAGGTGACTATCCCTGATAGGTACCCGATTCCGGAAATCCAAGAAGTACTTTCCAATCTCGGAAAGAACAAATTTTTTTCAATTATTGACCTAAAAAGCGGTTTCCATCAAATTCCGCTAAGGGAATGCGATGTCGAAAAAACTGCATTTTCCGTCAACAACGGAAAATATATGTTTCTCAGATTGCCGTTCGGATTAAAAAACGCCCCGGCGATTTTCCAAAGAACGCTAGATGACATACTTCGACAGCACATCGGTAAAAGATGTTATGTCTACATCGATGATATAATTATCTTTGGAAAAGATTTACAAGAACACCTCGAAAATCTGAGAATTGTTATGAAGACACTTGAAGCAGCAAACATGAAAGTGCAGCTAGACAAGTGCGAGTTTTTAAGGGAAGATGTAGAATTCTTAGGGTATGTAGTGGGAATAAACGGAATAAAAACTAATCCATCCAAAGTAGAAGCGATAAACAAAATGCCAGAACCAAAAACATTGAAAGAACTCCGTTCATTCCTAGGAATGTCTGGATATTACAGGCGATTCATTAGGGATTATGCGAAAATCGCAAAACCCCTAACAAATCTTTTACGAGGGGAAGATGGACGAGTGTCCAAACATGCTTCCAAAAGCAAACCGATTGTTCTTGATAAGGATGCAGTTGAATCTTTTGATAAAATAAAAAACGCATTAATATCGAAAGAAGTAATTCTTTCACATCCAAATTTTGAAAAAGAATTTGAACTGACCACAGATGCCTCGAACTATGCGATAGGAGCAGTGCTCTCGCAAAATGATAAGCCGATAACATTTATTTCAAGATCGGTATCAAAAACAGAGGAGAATTATGCCACAAACGAGAAAGAATTGTTGGCAATAATATGGTCACTGAATTCACTCAGAAATTACTTGTACGGTTCCAAAAAAATTAAAATTTATACAGATCACCAACCACTCAAATACGCCTTGAGTGCAAAAAATTCCAACAGCAAGATGAAAAGATGGAAAGCCATTTTGGAAGAATATAACTACCAACTCATCTACAAACCTGGTAAGGCAAACGTAGTGGCTGATACTTTATCAAGAATACCGGCCCAAATTAATTCACTAACTCCTACAGTGCATAGCGATGAAAGCTCTAGTCACAATTTGATACCTTGCACTGAAACTCCAGTAAATGTTTTTAAAAATCAGGTTATTCTTAAAATCGACGAAACTTCCACTTATCAATTTAAAATAGTTTTCCCAGGAATCCATAGACACATAATTACAGAGCAACAATATACAGAAGAAAAACTTTTACAACTTTTCAAAAGATATTTAAATCCCTCAGTTATAAATGGTATCCTTACAGAAGAAAGAATTATGGGAATGATACAGAATATTTACCCCCTTAATTTTTCCAACTACAAAGCACGCTATACTCAAAAAATTGTTGAAGATATAATTAGCGAACAAGAACAAGAAAATATAATTCTTGAAATCCATAACCGCGCTCATCGAAATGCCCTTGAAAATAAATCCCAGATTCTTGGAAAGTACTACTTTCCCTCAATGATAAACAAAATAAAAAACATAACAAAAATTTGTCAAATATGTAAGGAAAATAAGTACGAAAGGCATCCCAATCAAATTAAATTAGGAGAAACGCCCATACCGTCCTTTCCAGGACATACAGTTCATATAGATTTATTCCTAACAGAAAATAAAGTTGTTATGACAGCTCTGGATAAATTTACGAAATATGCCATGACAAAAATTCTTAAAAGTAGATTAATAGAAGACATAAGACGACCACTTAGGGACATAATTTTTGCATTTGGAGTTCCGAAATCTATTATCATCGACAATGAACCATCCCTTAGCTCAGCCTCGATGAAATTCATGATGAAAGATGAATTAGGTATTGAAATTTATACATCGCCACCATACCGAAGTCAGGCTAACGGACAGGTTGAACGCTTCCATTCAACTTTGGTAGAAATTATGAGATGTCTCAAAGAGAATGGAACCCAAAGGAATTTTGAAGAACTTCTGGAACGCGCTGTTTCCGAATATAACCACTCGATACACTCAGTTACAGGAAAAAAGCCTGTCGATTTATTTTTTGGTAGAAACATGGGCTTTACACCTGACCATTATGAAAGAGTTAGAAATTCAAACATTGAAACCCTACAGAAGAAACAACGGAAAGATTTAGAATACCACAACAAGAATAAGCATGATCCTAAACAATATCTACCAGGACAAATAATTTTTGTTAAAAGAAATAGGCGATTAGGGACAAAACTTTCGAAGCCGTTTGTCAAGGAAATAGTCAGGGAAAACCGAAATAGCACAGTTGTGACCGATACCGGTAGAATAGTACACAAAAGCTTGATAAGAAATTAACAATTTCATTCTTTACTTTTTTTACAGTTATTTGTTTGTTTCTTTGCATTATGCAAAGCCGATGTTCAAATATTGGATTACTCAAACTCGCAACTAGTGACAATAGAGACTGGATTAGCTAAATTACAAACAGGAACGTTCAAAATCATTCACATCATAGACTTAAAGAAATACGAAGATTCAATTAGTAACCTCGAAACAATATTTAGAACCAAAATTAATACGGACCACTCCTTATACCCATTTATTTCCGATGAGATTGAAAAAATAAAAATCCATTTAAACAGACTCAGTATAAACAGAAGGACCAAACGATCAATCGACTTTATCGGCAGTGCATGGAAGTGGATAGCCGGAAACCCGGACCACTCTGACCAAATTATTTTGACGGAAAAAATTAATAATGCTCTCGAAAATAACAATAAACAACTAATAATTAATAGAATGACAATAGACAAAATGAATGAAATAACTAACAAAACGAATACAATTTTAAAGGTGATGCAATCAGACAAGAATAGTGATGATAAATCTTTCACGCAACTAAAATACAAACTTGACCTCATGAAAGAGGAAATAATCAATATAGAGTATGCCATTCATTGGGCAAAGGCTAACGTAATTAATTCTTATATTTTATCAAATACCGAAATAAATATTGCTAAAGAAATTTTCAATAAAGAAAACATACCTTACATTAACATTGATGAATTGCTAGAATTCGCGGAGATTAAAATAGCCACGAATGATGAGACTATTATTTATATAATTAGTTTGCCAGAAACCGATACAGAATATTGTAAAAAAATTGTTGTAAAACCAGTTAAATTAAAATCAAAAATTAACAAAATCAATTATAATTCAATATTACAATGTAAAAATCAGTTTTACGGAATTAAAAACAATTGTAAGACATATAATAAATTATCCATTTGTTTACATAAAAATGTAATAGATCTAAGAAATTCAACATGCATTCCAAATTTACTGGCAAGCCAAAAGTCTTCCTGCCAATTAATTAATAATCAACACATACCAGAAATAGAAGAAATTTCAACAGGGCTAATTTTCTTAAATCAATTTAATGGATCCATCATTATAAATAACGAGACAAGCATTCTAGAAGGAACATTCTTAATAAAATACCACAATGAAACCATAAATATCAGGAACATAACATATACTTCAAATGAAACCGTCGTCTACGCACCATTGCCCGCTTTACTGCAACCGAAAATTTTACCAAGAGATACAGAAGAAGTACTTTCATTAGAAATGATGAAAGAATTGAATGTGAAAAACACTGAATTCATCAAATCTTTAGATGTACGCAACAAAATATCATTAACATCTGGCACAGTAGTAGCTATTCTTATAGTACTATTTGGGATAATTATTGCTGTAAGTCACATACGCAGAAGAATGAAAGGTCAAGTAACAAATACAATAAGCCTAAAGGAACGACACCCCCAACTTTCTGAATCGGCCATAGAAAAGCTTAACCAAATCTTTAACGGGTCAACCGAGGACGGTTGAAATCAGGAGGGGAAGAGTTAAGAACAAATAAGTTGCAACTTAGAACCAAAATTCCATTCCCACGAATAAGAATGCTGACGAAGTGTCTGCAGTACCCACAGTCACGTACTCGAAAACAACAACAACGAAAATAGTATAAAAACTTCATATGGAATATGATCCACGCGTCCGGCAGAGCAGTTGGTGAATTTGGCTTTTGCATTTATTTAATTATGTTAGATTAAATTCAGTTGTAAATTAGAAGTGAAACAATAAAGTTGGCTTCGGCCTTTTTTTAAAAACAACCAAAAGAAATAAAAATCTTAACTTATATATATATATATATATATATATATATAAATATATATATATATATATATATATATATATATATATATAAATATATATATATATATATATATATATATATATATATATATATATATATATATATATATATATATATATATATATAGACAATATATAGATATATATAGATATGAGATAGTAATATCCGCTTGACTACACACTGAGCCTAATAATACTATACAGTCCTGACGCTCTGATGTCAGAGAATCTTGCAGGCTTCCTCTATCGCAAAAACCTCCTCTTGGAATAGGGTACATAGATCCACAAAGTGAAGTGCTATTTCCACTGCCAGTTTCCTAGTGTATAGTCCGCTCCAACACCACAGTTTATATTTGAACTGTCGGTTTAGAGAGAGATTCCGACATCTCTCAATGAAGACCTGTGTTGCTTTTATTCCCTCCTAGAGGGGGGATAGAGTGCGGTAAACTGGACACCAAAGTTGTCACCCTTAATGGGATAAACTGTGACAACGAAAATATCTAGAAAACTTCCGGCATAATGTTACCATGTCCGTGCATAAGTTTTATTCACTGAGAGCCTTCTGTCTATCGGAGAGCGTTCGTAGGAGCCAACTGCTTGATAAATAATTCAATGTGTAAAAGGCGTAAAAGAGTATTGACCGCATCGGAGATCCAAGATCTTATCGTCCCCGTTACTTCTATCTCTGGGCTATTAATATTTAATTTCTTATTAGGCCACCCGACCAGCACTCCATATGAAAGTATCGGCCGAACTGTTGCCGTGACGTTCAAAGCACAATCTTCAGTCAGTCTACTGCACGAGTAAAATGCTACTCTATGTTCGACTTTCAATCTATCTTGGTGTCTATTATAATCTACACAGATGATTATTGTCGAGGGAGTAAGCTCCTTAGCTCTTATCATTTATGCAGCTTTGTCAATGACACAGATGTTAGCCTGAAAGACGCTACATTAATTTGGTAGTCTAAAGGACCGTTCAATTTCCAGATTGTCCGAATAGACTCCCGCACCTGTACCCTTGTCGATCTTTGACCCGTCAGTTGAAATTGTCAGGTCGTTTCTCTCAAGGGTTCTCCCTGCTTTCCCTGCGTTGGTGGAAAGTTAATGTTGTGGGTTGTGCTAAAATCTATCTTGGGTTTTCTATAGTTTGTGTCTTTATGACAGAGATTTCTGTCTATTTTCTCCACGTAAGAGCAGGGTCCTGAGAAGTTACGCAGCTTGCCCCATTCCCTAATTCTAAGAATTCCCCTGATGCTGTGCTTTTAATGTATAAATCAATTGGCAGAATATGCAGAATACGCATCTCCAGATCTCACCACCACAGTAATGCCTAAGGATGCAAGCCTTTGTACCTTACGAAGGTAGTCTTTTAACGACTTAGTGTTCCTGGCTTCCCACCACAGCAGTGCCCTATACGATAGAATAGGTTTTACAACCGCCGTGTACATCCAGTATACGATACATGATTTTGCTCCCCATTGTTTCCCAAAGGGTCTGTCCTTCACGTTTCTCTTCCATGAAAGCTTCAAGTCGAGGATTATACCCAAGTATTTTGCCTCCATGACAAGATTTAGTGCAGTATCATCGATCGATGGTAGATTGAACACTGGTATCTTGTATTTCCTAGTGAACAAAATTAGATCCGTCTTATTAGGATTAACTCCAAGACCACTTCGTTTGCTCACGTTTGTGGGAATACATTTTCCTTTTATCATGATTACAATGTCATTATTATAAGCAACTACTTTTATCCTAGCTCTTTCTAACTTGGTGAGAATTTTGTTAATAACAAGATTCCACAGAATCGGTGATAAAACACCGTCCTATGGAGTTCCAGAGATCAGTTGATGCTTCTATGTTCCAACATATTGTTGGTTCAATGAGCCATCTTGTTATCCCCCCCAATACACTCCAGTGCCAAACTTATTGATTTAAGTTCCACGTTTTTGAAGCCACCCTCAATGTCTAGAAAGGCATCTAAAACATATTCTTTCACATCTAAACCTGTTTCAATGTAACTAACCACTTCCTGCAAAGCAGTTTCCACTGATCTGTCTTTAAGATAGGCCTGTTGTGCTCTGCTAAAGTTTTGCTCATTGATTGTATTTCCTATGTGAATACCAACCAGTCTTTTTAGTGTTTTTATTAGAAATAACGAAAGGCTGATTGGGCTATTTTCCTATGTTGAGTTGTGATTTGGTTTACCCGCCTTGGGAATAAAAACGACCCTTACTTTCATCCCTTTGGAATATAACTCATTGGTAAGCATCACCAGAATATCCGAGTTAGTCCTTGTAGTATGAATGGAAAGGATTTCTGCAAAATTGCTGGAAAAATACCATCTGGTCCCGCTGATTTTAGCGGCTTGAATGATTGTACGGCCGACTCAATTTTGGATTCCGCCGTTAATTCCCTTATGACATCTTGGATACTGTTTGCGTTCAACTTAGACCCCTGCATCGCCTACTCCATATTTATGCATACTGGGAAGTGTATCATCATTAAGATTTCCAAGGATTCTGCGCTACTCTCCGTATATGTTCCATCTGGCCTTGTAACTGGGTCTTTGGATAGAATTTTGCGAAGCCTTGCGGGTTCACTAGTACTCTCCAAACATACAATCAAACAGCAATTAACCCTCGATTCCTTCTTAGCCTGTCTAGTTTCCTTCTTACGAGTAATCAAGATTTAAAAGACTTCTTGTTTTCCTTCTTAGGTCCATAAGACTAGGTGTCCACCACGGTTTGTGGCTGTTTTCCGAGAGCGTCTTACGGGGCATTACTTTTTGAAGGCATCATTAAGCTTGTTTGTCAGTTCGTAAACTTTCTGTTCTATGTCTGAGGAATTGCATAGTTCCTCGGCGATTGGATTAACTAGTTCTTACATCAGACTTTTGTCAGTTAGTTAAAGCCGGGTTCCTGTAGGAAATTTTATCACCACCTTTGAAGTTATCCTGTAATGGTCTGAAAAAGAACATTTGGTGGATACCTGTCAATCTCTTACTTCAATAGAATCTGTATTTGTCACTAAAGCTATATCAATGACCTGTTCCCTGTCTTTATTAAAAAAGGTAGGATCGCTACCTATCCTCTATTATCTATAATATGGTAAAATATAGTATGTATTCAAAAAAAAACTCACCTTTGCGCTGTTAATGTCGCTGCTGCCGTAGATAGTGTGGTGCGCGTTCGCATCGCAGCCGATCACCATGTTTAGCCCTTGCTACACACCCATTCTGTGAGCCTTTTGAAGGCTTGGCTTGGTGTATTGCTTTCATCGTATGGCAGGTATTTTGATGAGAGGATCAGTTTTGGTCCTCTTTGCTCAAACATCCCTACCATTAGCTCCTCCATGCTGTAGTTAGATAGAAGAGAAGCTTATAAGTAACGCTTCACCAATATACAGGATCTCAACTTACTGTCTCTTTTGAGAGAGATGCGCTTATATGGGAGGTGATGCCAACCGCCGAATCCCTCCTCTCACCACCTAGGGTTCCTGTTTTAATGCCACATCAATATTCTTCTCACCAACAGCAGCAACTCGTCGGTTGTTGCACTGGACGGGTGCACAATCCTCAGCATTTCCCTCTGTCCTGCTGCTGCCATCCTTCACAGGTAGGATCATTCTTACATGACCCACACCTATTTAAAACCATTCGGACCTCAGTAGCTGTTCGGACTCTCAATTGATTTTAATTCAGAGATCCTTGCCGTTCCCTTTGTCCCTAGTCCTCCCTCTTACAACTGCCCAATCCTCCGGTTTTAGTGCTCGGTTCTGGTATTTTATCAGAGACAGTGTGGTTTCATCTTCCATAACTAGCGGAGGAATCCACACTCTACCGATCGTTCGCGTAGGAACCTCGCTGATTGGCACCGGTCCAAAGAGCCCCCTGTCCCCGTATGTAGTTTGTCAGGAAATTTAAAGCTTCCTTGTTACCACACCTTGACTTTGATGCCCGTCTGCCCCGTAACTAGAATCACTATTTGCATGTTTCATTTCGCTAAGAATTGCCCTCATGATCCTCTGTTTCAGGAGTAGCCAGTTTGGGTCCGTAAGTTTTCAGTCCGGATGCCCACGGTCAATAACTGCTACTTGTAACTCAGGGACCGAGGTTAAACTGGTTGAGACTCTCAACCGTTTGCTTTCGATTTGCTGAGTTTCGCCGGAGCGCTGCCTTTTGCTGTTCAGCGCCGCAGCAGTCACTTTTCCACTCTCTGCAGCCCTCGCAGTTGAAGGTAGTACAGAGAGCAGTGGGATGACTTTCTGCTTGGCTCTGTTTTTCGAAGCCACAGCAACCTTTCTGTAATTTTTATGTATATTGCCGGTTCCCTGCCCTTTCCACATTGGAACTAGTGGAAGCTTTATTGTCATTTGCAGACTGTGCTTTTGAGTTAGTTCCTCCCTTAATAATCTCAATGACGGCTGCATCAGCCGCGCTATCTTCAGGATAACGCGATCCATACAGCCGAGCATTGAAAATATACTTCTTCTTCAGAGCTTTGTCTCTTGGTGTAAGAGAGATTCAAGTTTCTTAAGGAACTTGAGAGAGCTCTTGCAATCCTTCTTCCGTTTACTCTTCAGAGCTGTCGCTTCGTCGGAAGAGACATCCTTTTCATTCCCTTGCTCCATTGCAGAAGTTGGCACACTTTCGGTGATCATGACTAGATGCTCCTCGTCTGTGGTGTACAACTGCGAGCACACCAAGAGAGGAACCGGAATATTCCCTTCATCGTCCGTGTCCATATTCCTCTGTATGGCCATGCCCCATCTGTCAGGAGTGACCAGAGCCGTCGTCCGAGCCTGTAGCCATCACTCGTTTTTCTGCGGTGTCAGTAGTAGGTCCATCATTTGGGCCTGAAGCGAACACTTGAGTGACTGGGTCTCCGGAGATTTTCGACCCTATTTTCGCGGATCAGTCCCCTTGCCGATTTGACATAAAAAAGGGGGAGGTGTGGTTTTTGCTTTTTGTATCTAACTGGCAGGTTTTTGTACTGCCGTCCCACAGGGATCAGACGCAGTGGTTGTTAATGAGATTGCAATTTGTTGCTTCTCTAAATGCGTTCGCAATCTTTCTTCTACGAATTTCTCTTTTCGAATGTTATTTTCTACATATTTTGCACACATTTCTTTATAGACTGGATACTCAATTTCTCTGATTTCACACTCGACTAATTTCGAACATGAAATCGCCAGTTGCCAGCTGACGAGAAATCCTTCTCTTTGTCAGCATTCCCAATTGTCGTTTTCCACATCTTTATTCGGATTTGGGATTGTTTTTGAGGCAATTTGCGTACAACTACTATAATAGAACCCAAGATAGGAATTTTGTGGTAATTTTTGTCATATGTCGTTGGTTTCGTAGGTTTGGTCGGTATCGCCTGTAGACCTTCCTTCTGGTATTATTTTGTTATTAGAGCATTTGAAAGTAGCGTGAAACATACTTTTAAGCACAAGCAAATGGAATTTCATAAAAACACTGAATAGATGTTAAAATTAGATACACATTCGAGAGAGCATTAATGCATTATTCATCCACATAATCAATTTAAATACTGCTACTTTCAAACTTTGGAATTCGGTAATTTGGCTAATACATTCTTATTAGTCTGGAATATAATTTGTAATCTTTAGATTTAGTTCTGAATTCAAATGAAATTAATATTGGCACAGAATTGTTTGTTTCATTCATCATTATAAGGTTTTCTTTTTTATCAAACTCAAAAAGGATGATGATGGATAAATATTTACTTTAATGATTTGTACTTTTGTTTGAGTAACCGAAAAATTCAATATTGAAAGATGAATTAACTAATGAGGATAAAATGGCAGCCAAACTCCTATATTCTGTGCATGTCTAAGTAAGCGCTACCCAGGATTCTTCTCATCTTCTCTGGTTCATATTGTTCGTTGGAGTTCATATCATGAAACGCTATTGTTTTGATTGGTATTCAAATTTGAAATGTTGATAGATTTTGAAATTTTTTCACAAGAATATCCCATAAATTAAACAGTTCAAACGCAAATTATTAGCATAGTCAAGGATTTTGGCAGTCTCACTTTAAGAGATATGCAAATTGTGTTTGCCAGCTTTGTTGCAATTTGAGTATTTTTAACTTGCATCTGGCATCTTCCACAAGTGGCCAACCGTTCCGTCCCATCATTCCATTTAGAAATAAAGAGGTTATAAAATTTAAAAATTCCCTGCAGTCACTTCCTTTTGATGCCCACATGCGTTGTATTTGCCGCAGCTGAGCTGAAAGTGATGTGGCAGTCCTCACCGTTATGAGTGTTGTTAGGCAGTACTTGCAACACATTTCGACCTTCTCCCTTTTTGGCGCTTACAGCCATATTGCGTGTCTTGCAGTTAAGGGTGTCATGGGTTTAATAGAGGAATATTTTGATTTTATGGTCGACATAGCATTTTCTTTCTCTGAATTATTGCTTTATATTAGCACTGAAGTCAGCTAAAGCCGATAACACCTTAATTAAGTAATTGTTCTTTGTGGCTTTTACATTGGAGATGCAATTCTGCTTCTACTTAAAACTTCTGTCGCCAGAACTACAAGTTGCATGCTTGAGATTCTATTCCGAATTTTTTGTTGAAATATCCTTTTATAGTTCACAATGCAACAATTTTATGTTTGTAATTACACATATTTTCTCGTTCACGCGATATGGATGCGCGACTATTCTGACACAACTAATTTTTGAAGTCTCTGACTCATTTTTTAGTAGATTGCAGTCTAGTAGTTGGTTGAGTCATTTGGGGTCATTTGGCGTCATTTGGGAAGAATGTATCATTGGCGACCTCGTCTTTCTTGTCAAATAGCGTGATTTGCTAAAACTTAACACCATTCGCAAATTTAAAAAGGGGCGAACAATGGGCGGATCTTAAATGTTTGCTGTTGGGTAGTTAAATCACGTGTACTTAAAAACTGGCAAGTAACACAATTATTGTGTATTGCAGTTTTAGAGGTAGATTGGAGAGAGTAAATTAAGTATGTAGTTTAGTCCACAGTTTTCTGCAATTATAATTTTTCTACATCGCATATATAATTCTCGCAAATACAAACAATATGTTAAGAATCATTATTTACATTTCATTTTAAAATTATTTTTCCATTGCAACTATAAAACTAATTAACTAGTTTCATTTCTCTCTTGACATATTATGAATTTTTGTGTGTTTAGATTTCTAATAAATGTTGCAAACTTAATACTTTGGCTCATATATGCCCTTCGGCAACTGCTATATATAGTGTTTGTCTTTCCTGGAAAAAATCATTGTTTAATGAGTTCAATTAAAACATTTTATAGAAATCTGTAATCGGGTTAGACTACATACCCTATAACCTAAGATAATTTATCAAGTTACAACTATGGTAATAAAATGGATGAGTGAGTTAAGTAATGGCGATATTGGGTAAATATATCTTCATGCTAAATATTAAACTATATTCAAAGTTTTTCATTGTGCCTTATTCTACTGTTGGCTTGGCAGTTAGTATATTCTTCTCATATTGATCACGAGGTTTCATTCTCTAATTTTTGCACCATTATGGAAAAATTTTGGTGATAAATCCTATATAGATCTGGAGTTTTGGTGAGCATAGTACTAGAATTAACCGATAGTAGTGACATTGTGACTCATTAAGTAAAATTTAAGTTGGGTCCTAGTTATTAGCATGTTTGAATTATAGGCGTGGCTGCAGAAGATGTTTGCCCTTATTCTGTACTCCGTTTGAAGTATTTCAAATGAACATTACCACCAAATTTTATCTTTCAATATGATAGGTCTAGATGGGTTCATTTGAAATCTCTTGAGTGGTATATTTGAGAGACATACATTTTCTTTATCTACTCATGGCCATGGATGTGGCTTCATATTACTTTATAATATTATGATATTTTATATCGAATGTCATTCAGGTCTCCTGTGTGAATAGTGGTATAACCCGTATATATTGTGCATAGAGCCTAGAAAGAACAAAATGTATTGTTACAAAATAGCCCTCCTGACAATTTATACTGCTACGAAATTGCCCTCCTGATAAATTACACTCTCTATACTCGGATTCGTACCTCTGGATTGTGTAGTAATCAATCCACAAATCCGGGCGTTTCTGGAGCATTGCTGCTCGCAAATTGCACATTACTTGAAGATAATATTCCTTATTGACCGTTATACCCTGTGGCAAGAGTTCATAATGCACCACGCCCCTGCAATCAAAGAAAACTGTCAGCAAAACCTTCACATTCGACCGAACTTGGGGTGCTTTTTTCGGTCTTGGCTCATGCGTCAGCTTCCATTGGGATGATTGAGTTTTGGTTTCTATGTCATAACCATAGACCCAACAGTCAACATTCGGAATACTTCCGCGCACTTTATGTTGTTTTTCACACTAAATTTGATACAAATTCTTTGATCCATTTTTCAGGATAGACAAAAATCTAAGACAAGCGAAAACACGTCGACGCACAATAGCTGTCAAAAACTGACTGAACATTCTAAATGGCAGAGAATGTCAACATAAGTGAGGGTCATGAGTACCAACATAACGCCACAAAAAGAACGGAAATCGAACATCCGTAGCCCGCGAAAATTCAAAATTCACGATACGTTTTGAACAGACCTCGTACCTTTTGAATGGTTGAAGTAGAAAATTCTAGAATATTCTCTACTCTATTAAAGAAGTTTCTGGATTATTCTCGAATCTTATCTACATCTCGAAAGAGGGTTCTTGAGTAAGGTTTTATTTCATTATCTATACCAGGGGTGTTCAAACTACGGCCCGCGGGCCAGAGCCAGGCCGCCAAGTCCGTTCCGGTCCGCGGAGGTTTTTGAAAATTATGAATTTTGATTTTCAAATAGGTATATTGAAAATTTAAAAAAAATTTTTGAGAAGAAGAAGGTTGAAAAAATGAATTTGTAATGACAGCTTCAACTTGGTTTGATTCATCTTAAGTTGTTGAGCTTCAAAATTCTATTATTTATTGATGTGTTGAAAGGCGACAAAGTCATGCCTACTCGTAAGACAATTGACAGTTTTCGCTGTGCCCATTTGGAAGCTTTGAGGGAGATAAGCGGGTAATATAATTGAAAAAGATACACGAGATTAGCGAGCAATCTCAATAGGCATATACAGTGCAACAATAAAAAAGTTATGCAGCAAACGCTTCCATCTTCAAAGTACAAAACAATAAAAAGTCAAATACATATACTTTCTATCTACAATTAAGATTTATTTCAATTAATTCAGTTTAGCACTAATGTTTTGCTGACTTAATATTAGTCGAGTTTTCATACCCAAAAAAAACTTGTACACAAACTTTAGTTGTAAATTTGAATAAAAATTAATAATTTTATGCAAACTAGTACTTAGTGTGGCCACTTTTCGCGTCTTAAATCTTCTCTTCATAGAATGGGCTAAGTTCTTGGTAACTTCCTGGGGTATATTCTATCATGGACGACATCTTTTAGATTCATTTTGCTCCTCATATGGCGCTCGCGTAATTTTTTTCCGCATGTATACCCAGAGCTGCTCTATTGGGGTTAAAGACGGGCTCTGTACTTTGAAGACGGAAGTGTTTACTGTACAACTTTTTTCTTGTTTCACTATACACTTCGACTTTCTTTTCTAAGAAAACTTCGTTCCCTTTGATGAGTGAATGTTTTTTTGTGTCATTTGTTTAAGAACAGCGGCAATACCTCATAGCGGATCTAGAAAAATACATGAGATACAAAAATTCATTCACTTTATGAGTAGAATCAAAGAATAATGCGAAAAACTACTAAAATTACTTTGTTAATGTAATCCATCTCTCTCATTTGTGGAAAGAACTTGAATAAAGATGCTCAGCATACGGAAATAAAAAAAAACGTGTTGCTGCTGTTAATTACCATAAATATTATTTTTTACGGTTTAAACATGGAAGCAAACAAAAAAAGAAAATTGATGCCGAGTGCCGCGTTTTTATAGAAGAATGGGAAGTAAAATACTTCCTTGTCCCATCACAGTCAAAGAATGGCAAATGTGTAATTTGCAGTAACACTGCTTCTGTAATGTAGGAATATAATTTACGTCGAAATTATGAAACAAAACAACCTACTCACAATTTAAAGGTAAGCAGCGTACTGAAAAATTTGAAACAATGCGGCAGAGTTTGTGTACTCAGCAGAATTTATTTTGGTGGGCAATCTCGGAAAATGAAGCGTTGACCTTAGTTAGCATGAAAGTTGCTTATTTGTTGGCGAAAGAAGGAAAACCGTTTGTGGATGGAAACATCGTTAAAGAGTGCACGATGGAAGCTATTGGTGAGTTGTGCCCAGATTTAAAACAAGAATTTCAAAAACGATTTTCTGATCTTGACATGTATTCAAATAAAATTCGGTTGTTTCAAAATTCATTTGGACTTTGCCGGCGCTTCATATACAAATTATAGATCTTCAAGCTAACGATCAAGTCAAGGATAAGGAGGATAGGAGGGAAACTTGGCCGATTTTTATAAATTTTTGGATGCAAAATAGTTTCCAAATTTAAACCAATTTGTTTGTAAATTTATATCTCGTATGTTTGGGACTACCGTGGTATCACAATGGGCCATTATGTGTGCTATCAAAAATCAAAGTACAGGGCAAATGTCGGATGATAATTTGCAATCATTGCTTATAATTGGTGTTTCAGATTTATATCCTAACTTTAAAGAAATTCTTCAGCACAAAACAGAGTTTCATCATTCCCAATAAAAGTTGTATGCAATAATTTTCTGATTATGTTCAACTGAAATTAACTGTAAAAAATAAAATCTAATGCTGCCTTAGTCATAATAAGATTTTTTCATTCACTTATTCAAGTGGCCCGCCGCAAGTGGATTAAATCCCAATGTGGCCCTTGTGGCTAAAACCTTGGACGCCCCTGCTCTAGACCATTATATACACCTCTAAAGAAGGTTCTTGAGTAAGCTATTTTTCGAGAACATTCTAGACCATTATCTACACGTCGAAAGAGGTTTTTATCTGCATGTCTTGGCTTAAATACAAAGGGTAGTGCACTCATTCTCAAACTCCAGACGGGGTCCTAAGAGTATGCAATCATACGAGGGCGGATTGATATTGAAGCTACCTAAGTAGGAAAAAAACCATTTTTTTTTTCAAAAACTATTTATTTCTCAACATAGTCTCCTTTTACTTCGACACACTTAGTAAGACGATATTCCAACTTTTTTATACCATCTGAATAATACGATTTCGGGAACCCCTCAAAATACGCGTTAGTTTCAGTAATCACTTCTTCGTTTGAGATGAATCTTTTTCCTGCGAGCCATTTTTTCAAGTTTGGAAACAGGAAAAAGTCACTAGGAGCTAAATCTGGACTATAAGGTGGATGATTAACCAATTCGAAGTGTATTTCACGTAATTTTAGCATCGTATCTAATGCTGTGTGAACCGGTGCGTTGTCTTGAAGAAAGAGCATTTTTTTTCTTCTTTAAATGTGGTCGTTTTTCCTTGATTGCATCAATCAATTGATCCATTAATGCACGATAATACTTTCCTGTGATTGTGGATCCTTTTTGAAGATAATCGATGAGCAATATTCCGTGTGCATCCCAAAATACAGTGGCCATAACTTTGCCAGCCGATTTCACTGCCTTCGCCTTCTTTGGAGCACTTCCACCAGCTTCCACCCATTGTTTCTTGATTTGATTGATTTTTGGTTTCAGGTGTGTAGTGGTGGACCCACGTTTCATCAACAGTTATTAATCGACGCCAAAAATCAACAGGATTATGCTTTATCATGTCTAAACACCGCTGTGAAGTGGTCTGTCGAACTCGTTTTTGTTCGACACTGAGCAAACGCGGTACCCATCTTGCCGATAGCTTTTTCATATGCAAATGTTCATTCAAAATGTTGAACACACGTTCATATGATATGTTTACCATTTCAACAACCTCACGCAACTTGACTCGGCGATCATTCATAACGATATCGAGGATTTTCTTGATATTTTCTTCAGTAACCACCTCTTTTGGCCTTCCTGTTGATGGTATTGTTGCAGTGCTTGTTCGGCCGCGTTTAAATTCAGCAATCCAATATTTTACCATGTATTCTGACGCAGCAGACTCACCGTAAAGTTTATCGAGCGTTTCTTTAGTCTCTTTCGCCGTTTTCCCTTTCAAATAATAGTGTTTAATCACTGCACGAAATTCGCTTTTTTCCATTTTTCAAGCAACACACAAGTTGCTTACTTCAAACGACTACTACAAATAAACTAATCGATGAATTTGGGTGAAATTTTAACAGCTGACGTTTGACAGATCGCAATTTCTAAAAAAAAGTGTTTGTGTTTGTGCTGCCATCTAGCGCTAGGTAGCTTCAATATCAATCCGCCCTCGTATATGTTTCAGTATATTAGCACCAACTTGAATACTCATATATGAGAGTTTTATTTGTCCGATTTGGTTCATATAGCTATCTGGATATGTCTAAATGTTCAGGCAATGTTATTATGAAAAGTAATTAAAACATACTTGAGGGTTGGATGGCAAAATGTTCGGAGACCGACGCACAAACGAACATAGCTAAATCAAAGCAGGAAGTGACGTCGATCACATTTGTTCCAACCCTGCTTTTCGGCGTATACGAGTATAATACATATTACCTAAATAATCACATTATACCATTTTTCTTTTGTTATGATATATTGAATAAATACAAACTACCCAAACAAGCTAGTTGTTGACAGATACTTGGATTGATTTGTATTTTCAAAAACAAATTTTTGTACAAAGTCAGAAGTTTGTGTAACTAACGCTGATGAATTACTTTCTTTCAAATTAAGATGATTTTTCAGTGAATTTATTGACAAGACAAGTTGTACACAGTAGTTGCAATTGTGTATGTGTGGTTATGCCATCGTAATAATTTGCAGAAGAGAGAATTATTGAAGCAATTCGGACACGACACTTGTCCTCATCACAGATCTTTCAATGAGAGGTAATTTTCTCCCAAGCATTTTTTATTATGTCTCAGAAATCCACAGCACGCCAACCAGCGAACACAGAGAAAAGAAAGTCTTTTTCGCTACCAGCGTCCATAGCGGACACACCACGATGTTGAGTGGATTCACCACGATTTTGAATGGATTCATGCACAACGTCCGTCTGCTTTATTTAGCTGCTTTGCCCTTTGACGTTTAAGTTCCTTTTCTCTGTGTTCTCTGACCAACCTCCCAGGAATCGAACCTGGGCTTTCAGCTTATGTAATCTGTGCATGCAGACATCTATGCTAACTGCAGGTGGTGAACTGACTGATGAAATTCTGTCTCACACTCTAAGCAACTCTGTCTCATTATTACCCGTCATTTGTTCCGTTAAGTCTCTCTTTCTATTTTATTACATTTCAGTGGTGTCATAGTAATTACTTTTTTAGTGGACAGGCTGATCAACACTAACTTTTTAAGGTACATTCTATAAAGTTTATAATTTCTTGTGAAGATTCGTCATTAGACATAGATATCACCTTTTAGCCGGATTCCGTTTGAAAATGTGAGTAAGTCTACCGACTTACCGACACTTTATTTTAAATTTTATATTGGGTATAAAATATCACTACATTGATTTGTTACGCTTCGTGTGAAAATTCTCTGGAATTTATGAGAAAATTGTCCCAGATGGTGAGTTTCATAGGAGAGGAATATTGTCCCAGATGGTGAGATTCATATGAGAGGAAAATTGTCCCAGATGGTGAGTTTCAGATGAGAGAAGCAGTCATTGAAAATCTAGAAATACCATTATTTATTTAATAATATATAAATGGACTATTTGTCTCTGGAAATCAATTACCTCACCAAGGAACAATTAATTAAAAAGAGAAAACACTAGAATATATGTTTTATTGTGACCCCATAATAGTTCTTAATTTAATTCAAAACGCTCAATCATCTTTATGTGCCTTTCTTCTTATCGAGTCTGTACACTGTTCATGCATTCTGTTCTGGTGTTATGCCAAATCAGCCGAGACCAAAAGAAACTCGAAGAAGTCGCTAAGATTTCAGTTCAGAATTGCATGTTCGTCGTTTCCACACAACATTAGCATCTAAATTAAACGCCTACCCTACCGATGCGCAAATGTGTATGAGTGAACCAATTGCATAGTAAAACAATTGTGTCGGTTTAGTTTTTTTTATTAATTTGTGTTAAAAACTGGCGGAACTCGCAAGGAGATAGGCGCTAGCTTCTTGGTGACCTTTCCTGCCATTTGAATATGTACATATGTATTATGTATGTACATATATTGTTATATAACTGGTTAGTTGGCATTCGTATCTAATTGTGCGTAGTATCCTTAAACGAGCAACAAAGCAGGGATAATTTGTTTTAAATACCAGAAAACAACTTTAAGAACCAGTGTTACGTTCATTTTTGACACTTCTGAACTTGAGCACTTCCTTACTCTTCCTTAGAAGATGTTTGTGTATGAGGCACTTCCCAATTAGTGGTGTGCGTGGTTCCCCGATACGAACACCACGTGTTCACGATTCACGGTTTCCGTTTTCCGTCTCTCTCCGTAAGCCAACATGTTACCCCCTCTTTCCGCTGTCGTTAGCAGTGTACAAACACAAATAGTATCCTCACAAAATTGCCACACACATATTTTTCGAATGATATGAATGTTGTTGCTGTCATTGGGGCTTTTTTTTATGTGTCACACAACAGAGCTTTTGAGGAGAAAGTCAATTGCGGGCAAAATATGTGGTGAGTATTTTACTGGAATAAAACCTCATATAGTAACACACGAACAGCAACAGATGGCGCATATCTTTCAAAATAAGAGAGACTTATTATACTCATGCATATACATACATCAAACTAAACCTAACCCAGCAGGCAATCATGCTTTTTATCAATATGAATTGTAGAAACAGTCCGGTGTATAAGCGATGGAAGTGATTAATAGTTATGTTTCTTTCAACGCGAATGTGAATAAAACGCCTGGTTATGCATACATATTGACCGCTTAGTTAAAGCAAGCTGTTTGTATTCGCTTATCGTTTAGCGCCTCAAACAGAATTGTTGCCAAAACCATTTTGTTGTCTATTGTAAACGAGAAAAAGAGTAAACCAAGAATTAACGGCTTTAATTATATAAAAAGCTGTAATTACATGAAATGGTTGAAACCTTTTGCCATTTTCTATTTTTCCTGTTCCTCTTTAAAATTTGTTTACAAATGTATGTATATGTATAAGCATTTTTATTGTCAAAACCAGTGCTACCAAATGCTAGTCTGTTAAGCGACAGGTGGCATTTTATTCACACTCGCGTTGAAAGAAACACTGCTAATATTGATGGCCACAAATACAAATTGTAGCAACATTATATATATAGTAGACAATATTATATTATATATATATATATATATATATATATATATATATATATATTTGTTTTTTTTTTTATATACACTCGGAGTCATAAGTGAACAAGCAGGTATTGCAAAAATTTTTCTTAGAAGATTTTTATTAGAAGATTTTTGTTACAATTCTACAAATATCTTCTTTTCATTTAAATGCAAAATATGTTCAGGAGGCGAATTCATCCCAACCTAAAAACGAAAATCAATAACCGTAAGTGATGAATTGCCGGAACATCTTACAAGGACAACAAAACATCGGCATTGCTTTTTTAAATGATGCCAAAAATACTTTTTGGACAGAAACAGTCGAACACACTTTTCTCATTTGCACTATAAATTTATCGTGCAGTAAATATGAAGTAAATGGAATCAAATTTCAATTCTGCTAGAAACTATTGACATACAAACAAAATTGGTTGAATTATTAGTCAATAATGCTGAGGTAATTGAGATATCTGAATACCAATATGACGAAACGGCACAATAACGCTCGGAAGCCTAAGGCAACCACACTTGTGTATTTTACCTAGAAAAATGTGTGCAATATCGAATTAAACCGGTGTCATCGCGATAATGTTATTATTTCGTGGAAGTAAATGTTTTTTCTCTGTGAGTTACCATTCACTGGTCGATCTGCAAATTCCTATAGATTAAGTTTGTCATACATACTAAATTCAAATTCATATTACAAATTCAAAAATTATGATAACTCTACATTCCATATCTCCTTTCCCAAGTTAAAATTATATTTCATATCAACATTTTTATTCGTGAGTTCAGTCCTCCTTGTTGTCCGAATCACTTTTCTTAAATAGGTATATACCAAATCAAACTTCCACGAATTCCTCATTCGAAAGTTTGTAAGGTTTCAGCCATAGTTTTCTTTTTGATGCGTTGCCTATGTGAAGGCGAAGCATTCACATGATCAATTGTAGGAAAAATGTTAAGAAATGGGTAAGCCATCCGCGAACCATTCCCAACCATACCTATTCAGTTCTCAGAAGTCCAAATACGGTTTCTGTTCATTTATGTGGTGAAAGCCGTGATTTAAGAAGACTAAACATATGAAGAAGTAACTGGTAAGAGATACACCAATGATTCTTCGCAGATGGAGATGGGTTCTGTGTTCTTTCCCTGAAAAGCCTTACTGGCACTGGGAATACCAAAATGGCATGATGCTAAGATATAAGCACTGCATATAATTATTTCTGATATTTTCACGAACATTTACTTTAACTAAATCAACCTTAAAGATATATATCAGTATTTTTATTACAAATTTTTAGATTTAAGATGATCCAGTCGTATTACTATGTGAAATATCTGCAAAGAACTCTAGCCGGCCTCCGTGGTCTAATAGTAAAAATGTCAGTTTAGCAGTTATGGAGTTGCCTCATCAAATCCTGCCTCAGGTATTCGGTCGCAATGCTTCTTTCTATACCTTTTCGTTTTCTAGTCTAGCATTTCTCAACCATTGTGGAATGCTACTCTAGTTGGAAACCTTAGTTGCTAGTAATCAATCCTTAACCCATTGCAGACAAATTAGTATCTTATAATTCGTCCTTTTTCTGAGTTACTTGAATTATTTTAGGATCTTATTATCATAAAAAATCACTGCTCTAAGTCCAAGTGTATGTTTTTCATTTTAACCATGATTGATTCCAAAAACATTTTATTTATTTCTATGTTATTCAAATAAAACGCATGAGTGAGAATAGATTTCCTTGATTTCTGCTCATTTATTAGTTTCATTCACACTTACCCTCTGTTTTTATTGTCCTAACTTTCTTTGATTTACATTACACACAATTTATAACTCAACTACACTGCAGTGCTTAAATAATAGCACCACAACACAAAACTTTCGGAAGGCGCCAGATGTTATAAATGAAAGGAGCTGACGCAAATGTTTTCGCCACTGCCAATGCATTATGAAGAATCCATTAGTAAGAAGACTCCTGCGTAATAATTTATTTATGGTACCTAAACTAGGTATATGAAATATTTACAAATGTTACTTGTACATATAAAAAATTTACTTAGAATTCCGAAGAAATATGATGGCAAATCATCTCCAGCTAACGAAACACTGCCAAAGGATTGAGAAATACCTTCCAATCAAGCAACAATTATTCTGCTTCAATGTCTCGTTGAGCCCTTCCAAAATCGACCACTGCCACAAACTAACCGCCATTAAGCACACGCACACCCCATAGCCGCACAACACAAAAGCTGCCAGCATAATAATCACCATCCTTCGCAATATCCTTTAAAATACTTTTAACAACATTATTAACCGTTGCGGCGCCTATTCGAGGGAATCAATTACATTTATAGCTGTAGTAGTTGTTGTTGTTGGTAATTGGAGATGCTGCATGGCCAAAACGTTGCTAAAATATTCCGCTTCATGTGCCAAAGCAAAATAGCGCAGAAGCACGCCAAAGCTGGGTGCAATAATAAACACATTGAGCTGTTGGCGTATTATGGCCGACTGGGTGTTCAACAAATGTCTACTGTGACTCGTGATAGCTAGAATTAAGTCGCTATTATGGTGGTGTGTGAGCAAATGGGGGATTCTAATTCAATTTCGAAATTCAGTGATGTCAGTGGTGATAATTAGCATGATTGAATATAAACTGAATATTAAATAAAGAGTTGCATGTGGGTATCTCAGCAGCAGATGGGCTAATCGAGCGCTCTGGTAATAATTTCACTAATGGAAGCCAGGCGGCGCAATAGCATGACTGTGGAAACACTCCACTCGCCAGCCTCCTTCAGAGTAGCAGGCTCAGTTTCAGTGCTGATGGGTTTTGTTGAATTGATTGACTGGCTTCTGGACAGTGCAGGCACACTGAATAATTCCTTAATTTTGGGCACCATACAATCAAACAAGTCTGATGAAAGAGTCTGATGACACATTTGGGCATGGACAATTAAAAATCAATTTTAAAACAATCAGGAAACTCAGTTTCAAAACATGATAATTAATTCAAATTAGATAAATAATGCATCAGTAAATGGAAAAAAAGTGAATAGTAAATGGAAAAAAGTGAAATGAAGTGAACTGAATAAGAAAGAATGCCGTTGATGCTCAACTCTCTGAGCATCTTTCGAATTAGTTGAGTGAGGCAATTCAGATACCAACAGCTCGCAGTCTCAGTTGATATTATTTATAAACTATCTGAGGTTTAGCGTTGGAACAATCGGGTTATCGATGTATGACTACCGAATACAACTCTATGCATTATGTATTTAATTCACATATGCTGCTCCAAAATAAGTTTATATAAAAATAGCACTGTCGGGATTCCACCAAGTAATATTAAATTCTCTGATTGCGTTTTTAGTTCAATGGATATAAATTTATTGGACAGTAATTTCCTTGCGAAGTTCAATAGTTAGGAGTGTTTATTTGTACAAAGTGAAAATGTGGCGCTTCTATGCATACATACATATTTCACTCTTGTCACTATACTCGTGTATGCTCATATCGGAACTTCTACTTAAGTATTCCATGTCCGTAACTTTGCACATTGCAAGTCCATATGCGAGAGAAGAGACGTAGTAATTTAACAACAACTTTAGAAACGTGTGAGAAGAAGAAGCTTCCCTAGCAGAACACTTCTTAAGTATGTTTATTCATATTTAGTGCAATAGCTTCTTCGTCTCATAGTTCCTTTGATATCACTTCTTTATAAAGGTAAGAACAGTTAATCGGTTACCTTTAATAATATATTTGTATACTCTATAGAGGTAAAAGGGTATACTAAGTTTGAGCGGTTGAGCAATTTTTCAACTAGCAGAAGCAGGCGTGGCAGGTAGGGACTTATATATTCATATGTGATAAAAATCACTTGCTAAGAATTTTGATTTTGTCCGTCCGTCTGTGGCCAGTTTTTATCTATACCGTTAGAGATATCTTAATGAAACTTCGCAAAAGTATTGTCTGGAGAAAGACACTGAACCAGATACAGAGACCACGCCTACCTCCCATTATGCAACTTTTTGCACCTTTTTAAAATTGCTATAACTTCCATTAAATTGGGCGGTATGTATTAACTGCCACCCCCACTATTACCAAATATTCATAACTTAAGATCTGGTATAGATTTTGGACGAAATTTTACGTAAAGGAACATGTGGACAGCTATCTGCAACAAATGGGTATGATCAGGGAAAAGACACGCCTACTCTTGATATAAAGAACTTTCGGGTCTCAAATTTAATTAGCCTACCTATGCTCGTATTGATGCCAGCGGAAGAAATATACATGGGGTCCATAATAGTGTGTATGCAGAATATGGAGATCATAATAGAACTGCCACGCCCACAATTAGCAAAAAATCATTTCTAGGTTATTAAAGATTTATAAACGAAATTTCAGAGAAAGGTTGCGGATACTAACATTAAACACCACACAAAAAATGGGTGTATTATTTTTACAGCCACGCCCACTATTGACATATTATTATAACTAACGACCTATACTGCATTTTTGGACGAAATTTTATATTAGTACGTATATTGACAATTCAAAGCCATACACCAGAAATGAGGTCGATATAATCAATTCAAGGTACCCTACCGAAAATTACCGTAGATATGCTCCTAATGATGATTTATGAAGAAAACATCACCATTATTGAACTCGCACGCACAAGGAAAGGTAAAGAGTATTTCAAAGTCGGTCTAACCCGACTTCAGACTTCTGTACTCGTTTTTTCCTCCTCTTGTTACCCTTCATTTTGCTCCTTTAAGTCTCTCTTTCTATTTTATGACATTTCAGTGGTCTCGTATAAATGGCGTGTCCGAAATAGCTATATGATCTGCCAAAAATGTTTCAATAATTCTCCTTCTGAAAATTATGACGGTGGTATAACCACACATACACAATTGCAACTTCTGTGCAACTCCTCTTGTCAATAAATTCGCTGAGAAATAATCTTAATTAAGATATAATTTTTTTATTAGTATCGTATAAACAGCCTCCTCAGTTTACGGTTACACAAACTACTCGTAATAAGGTAACCTAAGAATTTTTTGGATTATTGCCAATAGGCAATATGTATACAAATTACCGATGTTATTCAATTGCTAACAATCGCAATCAAGATAGTTGCTGCTTTTCACTCTTCTTGTGGGCTGTTATCGATGTAGTGCACTTGTCTGCGCATTCAACATTTGCTTTAATTTGTTGAGCATTGGAAAACAGAGTGCTGCCCATTGGTGGAACCATCTGTTGCTGCTGCGTTTGTTATGTATTGGAAGTGCAACCGTTGTTCTGCAGCGGCCTCCCGACCTAATCTTATTTGAATGATGATTCATGCACATATGCCAGTTTTGTGCTAAGTCAGCAGGTAAGGTCACATTCTGAGAACGTTTGTGTCCAGCGTGCTCCAGTCCGTTGTCATCTGCTGCAATGTTGTTTAGCTACTATGGTGGAGCAGTGAGATAAGCAAATATGGTAATTGTTTTTCTCAGACATAAATATCTCTGAGCTTGCTAATTGTTCTACTTGACATGATTGTCGTTACACATCTAACGAAAATTCGCATGCATATTCAGGCATTTGGCGAAAGAGCGCTGCAGTTGTTAACAGTCTATGCAATGTGCTAATATTGAGGGCTGCTGTGTGAGAAACGCTAAGAAAAAAAATTATCGCATAGAATATCGTTCATTTTAGAACTTAATTTATATATACCGTCGAACTTCACTATAGCGAATTCGTTATACAGAAATTAACAATTTTTTAAACTTTTATTTAAAGTAATCAGTAATTTTAGTTTGGATTACATTCTTCCATTTTTCTTACTCAACAAATTATTCTAATACATAGAGAGATTCGCATTAGTCGGACGTTGCTCCCCATCTCCAGATAGGTTCGAAATACGTTAATTAATGAATAAATTTGCTTCAATGTAGGTAACACCATATCAGCATCGGCCAATTCTTCTTCATCGTTAACTGAATCTGTAAATGTAGAATTAATATAAATTATATATTTATTTGGCAATAGGATTAGAGTTTGTATGAATTAATTATGATAAAATACATACCTGAGATAGCCTGAACTCCACAACTTTCCAGAACACTGGAACACTAGTGCTTACTTCCCCGTCTTCTACATTTATTAAAATATATGTCTTGTTCTTTAAAATTGTATGATATTGTATGATATGAATTACTTATAAGCAATGCCAGGTTAAATTTTGTTTTACGAAATATTGTTCTTGTTTTGGAAGCGTTCAAAAATATATTTTAGATTTTCCTCAATATACTTTTTAAGTCAAAGTAAAAAACCACACAATGATATATGAAGTTCGAGAAATTTTATATAATCATGGTAAATTATGATTTAGAGGTTATACTTTGGTGCATTTATATTTTTTAACTTCTGAAGTGAATTTTTATAACTCGTTCTTGAGACGGGACGAAAAAGTAGTCATATAACTCGTCCAGCTGCAGCTCTTTTTGCATTGCCAAAGTTCATTGCTAACAATTTATGAATGCAAACGTAAAAAGCAAAACAAAATCAAAGTATATTTGAACATTTCTTGAATGCAGACGCTTGCACAAAATTGTGCACATACCTCATAGAAAAACCATTAACAACTTGTTAATTTCAAAATTTGGCGTCCCTGACCCTAACTGTTAGGTTAATCAGATATGGATGTGATATACGAGTATTTAATTAAAAAACATTAAAAAACAGTTTGTGTTATAGATACTACACTGTAAACAAAAAGAACGATAATTCAATAACTATTCCAAAAGGATTCGTTGATTTTGAAATGATCCATCAATAAATGGTGCGCATGTCAACGGCATCACTAGCTTGTTCTTATCATGGAAATATCAAACTATGGGAGGTGAATTCGTTACGGGTGATCATGGTCCTTACTTTCTTACTCTCAAAATTATAGTGTTTGTAGTAATCTCTAATGTAATTTTGCTGTGTAATAAGCACTTAGAAGGTAACTTTATTTTCCATTTCGATTGGGAAACTAATACCTCATTAGTGGAGCATGTAGTGCTATAGTTATAAAATGAAAGTCTTTCAGTTGCCTATCTAATCAAAGGGTATATTCGCATATACCCTTTGTTCTAATCACGCCTCGACACTGTTTCCCAATGTAACTGTCTGTGTTTCATTTCTCTTCTAGTCCAAAGCCTTAATTGCTAGTAATCATGTCCCCAAAGTCTTTCCCAAAGTTTCATGGTGTTAGTTATTCATAATAACATTTATAATGAATTACTACAGTGAGTTCAGATACGGAAATAGCTGACATCAACCTTTCCATTCGGAGGCAATAATTTTTTTCTTTCCGTAAATTTCATTTTAATTGAACGTAATTAGGCAAACTGTTTACAGTGATCCATTTTTCTAGTGTGAAATAAAGCAAAAGTGAAAATAAAAAAATGACTAGATTTGAAACAATAATTATAGTTATTTAAGAAGTAAATAACGACACCAAAGTACTAGCAAAGAATAATAATTGTTCTTTGGTACTCGGCTCAAATCTTTAACATAATTTCCTTTTTACATAATTTTGCTCGAAAGCTTCACAACAGGAAATTGCAATTCAAAGCAGTGAGCGAAAGTTAATTCAAAAGTAAGAGCGCCTTTCTCTTACTTGTTCTTCTCTGAAAAGTTTGACAATGTCGAAAGCTTCATCCTTAAACTAGTTAGCAGTTAACAAACAGGGAACGTAGCAGAATGGACTGATTGGATAAAGGCTCTATTTAGCATTTTATGTGCGAATACGGAATTTAGTCATGCGATTTGGTTGTTAGCAGGACGCAGCTGGCCAGATGCAGAAGTCTTGTCCACAACTGTAGCACTTCATTCTTGTTGCGACGTTTGGAATTTTAGCGATACCGCTGTTAACTCCAGAGCGCAACGCCGCGAATGCTAAGGTAACAGCGCAGTTAACATGCGATGTTAGACAACGAAGCTCAGAGTTATTGACCGAGTTATAAAATGGCTGCGAGTTAGTTAGCTTTTATACGCTGTGCACTGAACACATGATTTTCCGTTATAACTGCTTGTTTTTAACATTTTGAGAGAAGAAAGTTGAGAAATATTCGGCAACAAAAATAAAGAAAGAAATCATAGAAAATTTAACGGTTATGTTTTAAGCCTTAATTCCGGTTACTGCCAATTCCTTGTTTGTTTGCGTGAAGTATTATCGTCGTCATCGTTGTTGTTGTCGGTGTAACTGCTTTCGTTATTTCAGTCAGTTGGAATGAAACTGTTTGAACTGTGCCGCGAAATGAGCGATCGCGCCGGCGCCGGGAAATTTCGCCGATTCCAGTGAAATAATATGCTTTGTGGAAATTCTCAAATATTTAAAAAAACATATGCTACCAAAAATTTCCAGAACTGTAAATAGTAAAAATAAAATTTTAATTTAAAATGATTTAAAAAGTGTTTGGGCATCCTGTTTTAACTACTTTTTATTACTTGGCAGTGACTAGGAACAATTTATACAAAAAAAATAGAAAAAATTACAAACGACGTCGATACAAATATTTGAAGAATTGTTAATATTAAGTGAAAATAATATTTTTTATATATATGTACATACATGCATAGATGAAAATATAATTAATTCAAAAAAATTAGTTGATTTAATTTCACAAGTCGGCACACCAGGAAAACGTGAATCGCGCTGTTGCAATATCATCTTGCATTATCTCGGGAAACTTTTTACAAGTAATTAAGTTAAAAATTCAGTAATGAAACGTTAGACTTCACGGGAAAGAGCACCACAATATGGGGAGTTGGTGTTTGATATCCATAAATGCGCTAAATTGAAATTTACGAACTGGCGACTTTGTAACGGTAAAGGGAAATTTGTTGACCCGTTGCAAGCCCGCACACATATGAATCGTGAAAACCGTATACGGGAACGATATTGATAAGTGCGGATAACCGTTAAGAATGTGCTGTCGTTTATAGTGTGTGGTCATGTCGATGTATTAGTGATACTGTGCTCCCAGTTCGAAACCGTTCCGAACGTGTGTTTGTTTATGTTCGGCAAACATAAATAAGCATTAGTGAAGCTTACGCAGACGACAAAATACATGCTCCCACTCCCGCATGCCTGCACACACACACGTATATGTATATAAACAAATGTAAGCGCCCGCACTCCCACACGCACGCACACGGCGTGGATTATGTTGAGTGCACACTCGCATGGCCGGTTTCTCCGTCCTAAGGGCATCATTTGCAAATCGGTAAGTTTATTCGTTTGCTAAGCGATGGCATCTTTTACTTTGTCCTTGCTTTAGACTGAGTGTCCTCGAAAACGAATCCAAATTGTGCCGCACATCGTATGTGGAATGTGGGTGGGTGTGTGTCATAAATAACTCATGACCATGCCCCTGTTAAGAAACAATTTTGAAATAATTTAATAAATATTTAATATTTATGATCACATCGTTAAGTCAGGTAGTAGCCGAGTATACTTTAAAACATAATACTCTAATTCCTTGGCAACGAAGTCACGGTACTTTGCACCTATTTATTTCAAACCGGAAATATTTCACTTTCAGAATTTGACAATTTTTTTATTAATGTGATTATTGAAATTAATTTGGCATACAGCCCATTAAACAGAAAACTTCAGGCATAACAATTGAGTTTGTGGGAAGCTTGATTTATCAGCAATTGGAAAATATGTTTACAATTTATTCTAATTTTATTATGTTGCGGATAAAGCTGAAAAGGTTGAGTCCGTTTAAATATGGTTGGATTAAAAACAATGTTTAATGTAAAAATTTACATTTATTAAAGTGTTCAACCCTGAATTCTATTCAATTTCCGTTGCTATACAGAGAGATTTGAAAAAACATTAAAATTATTTGGATTTTTCTCATAAATTAATTTTGTAAAGAGGTATTCGGGTAGTAAATTAACAACATACAAATTATATTCCTTTCTAATATCGAATGCTTGGTTTTAAAATTGTGATGCGGGGAAATGTATCAAGGGCGAATATTTTATTTAATTTCTCCAAAGCACAAATAAAATAATAAATTTTACAATATTTTCTTAAAACCCAAAAAGCTTAATTTGTGGAAAATGGAAATATTAGAAATTACACATTTTACGTATAAATATGTACCTGTGGAACAAGTTTATTTTGTGAACCCTTTAAAACAAAAAAAAAAAAACAAGTTATGAAAAATGTTAAGGGCTTTCCAAATAATATCAAGGAGTGTCTTAGACTGTCGCCGATCTCTAAATGAGATGGCGAAACAATTCCATATCCATTTATGCTGGTACCAGGCCATAGGGATATACCAGGGAACTGCAAGGCTGATCAACTTGCGAGAGTAGTCAGTAGGCATATGGGTATACCTCTCGCGACTTGTAAGCTTCTCATAAGGGAGACACTAATTAATGCTACCAATCAAAGGTGGATCTGTGCCACTACCTGCGAAATCGCCAGGCAAACATGGCCGAGGCTAAGTCTGCGTCTATCTTGGAATATCATTAGACTCAATAGACTACAAATTAGGACTTTAATAGGAGCCCTAACGGGACATAGTCTAATAGGAAATCATGCAAAAAGAATGGGAGTTTATACGCATAATTTCTGTCGCAGCTGCAGAAACGAGGAGGAACGAGGACTTTGACCCACAACTAAATTGTTCTTTTTAATTTACTTTAGTCATATATTTCCATATTCACAAAACATTCGTTTTTCACTAAAATGCCGAGAAATTTATACGGCATTTAAGAATACATTTATTTTTATTAATACACATTGAATATGTAAAATTTATTATGTTATTAAATTGTTAAGAATAATATAGTGCAAATAAAAATGTATTCATTACGCAAGAAAAACTGCGGGTTTGAGGGACCTGTTATTATATTTAGACTTAAACCGTCGATCTCGAAAGACTTTCAAAGAACATTGGAATGGAAGACATGATATATAGAAATATGTCTTCAGATAGGAGATAATTCTGGATATAAATTTGAGAAATAAAGTTTTCGTGCAGGATTTTAATTAAGTTTTCATTTGTTTGTATTGAAAAATGTAACATATTGTTAACTTATTGCTTTTCTGACAATTTTTACCAAGCTCAATACTTGGATTCGTATTGCTGGATTGTGTAATAAGCAACCAATTTCTATTTCAGGTGGAATAATTGGCTTTATTAGTATTAGGCCAACTTACTAGTGGCTTTAAAAGTTTGCTCGTTTCTCACACTTCGTTTTCGCTAACGTTTGCTTCAGTTAGTCAGGTGTTGCACCACAATGTTTTACTTACATCTGCTTCAACTAACCGGTGCTACCACTCTCATGATTCGGCTATGATCCTTTTGCCACTGTCACTGGTTAACTGATCTGCTATTACGATGTTTACTTTCGGCTACGCTCACTATTTCACTCCTGCTGCTACTACTTGTTCACTTGTTCACTTTCACTTATTTACTGATCCCGATGTCTCGTGTGCATCCTCCGAACGCAGCTTCGCATGACGTGCATTTTTAGGGGTGCATGCGTGTGCATTTTTAGGGGTTGAAATCGACGCTCTCCCTAAAACCATCAACCAATACTAACATGTTAACGCAATATCATTTGATTGATTTTCGAAGTATTAAAAAACTTGCTTTTAATAGTTTTGGCTTATAAAATTTAACGCATTGTGGGATAAGTTAGGAAATCTACGAGAATTCTCTATATTTCCAAGAAGTCGGATAATCTGGTACTCGATTGATATGGTGTAGAGCGTATTTGACTATGGTGGCTTTATCGTTCGTGGAATTATTATATATACATTATATTCGGAATCACTATTTGGCACTTAGCGAGGTGTAAGGACATTTAGTGTGCTTGCTACAATATTGATGTATGTATTCAATATATTGCAGTGATCAGGTTGTATTTCCAGAGACGGTAAATTATAATTTTAGCCATTGCTTTTTTATACTTTTGATTTATCTTTAAAATGCCTGTGAAATGGAACATACATACATTTAAGTAGATTGCGATTGCGTTTCTGTGTTTCCGTATGAATTTGTTAGCAGAACACAATTTTACAGGCATTTCATGCCTCGCTACTTGTTTTCCTAAGGGAACAATTCACAAACAAAGCTGCAGAAAGGGATGAGAGATATTAGCAGAAAGGACCTTTTTACTTTTCTGCTACAATGGAAAGGACATTCTTAAATTTCACACATTTACGAAATTCTTGTGGTAATGTGGCACAGCATGTTTTTCTGTCTGCACTTCCTACGCTGGCATTTGCGGTACTTTTGGCCTTTCTTTCAACATGCAAATTGCATTTAAATTAGGCAATAATATTTTAACTAATGTAGAAGCACATTAGTTAACGCTTTTATTCTTGCTATTGTATTGTTGGTAAGTACACATTGTGAGATTGATTTGGGTAAGGTATCTCCTTTCTAATCTTGGCAATACAATTTGCTCTGTAATTTGCCAGCCATCTTGTGGGTTAAATCAATATATTTATTTTCTTTGTGGTTGTTTCATGTAACTTTTCTGGCAATTTGTGCGATTAAACCGCAAATTTGGTACCGTAAAATAGGAAATCGCTTATTCGATTATGTTCTTAGTAAATGGGGTCAGTTTGCGCAATCATGCTCTGCGCATTTCATTTTCAATTATTTGCGTACAGGAATTCTTATGAAATCAATCAAGACCTGCTCTGTAAATATATGTTTAGATGGAAATTGGTACACGTTGATTTTGTAAAGAAGCCAAAGTGTCTGCAAGCTGCCAGGCTGCTATTTTGGTCGTCTACTTTGTTCGATGCGCGTCAATCGCGTTGGATTTTATTTCAAGGATTAATATATTAAATATTAAAAAAAATCTATAGCCAAAAAAGGTCCCATGCCATTTTGTCTTTTCTGTTTTAGTTTTTTACGTGGCATTTAATGATCTCTAGCCTGGTTCAATTTAGTTTTAACTCTCCCATAATTTGAAATATTTTGCAAATTTTTTTATTAGGATGTTTGTGTGAAATAAAAGCGTCATTTATTGTATCTGTGTTGAATGTGCGCATATCCAATCGCAAGCTCACGCATGCACGGATATACTTAAACACATGACCGCATTCATTTATTATTAATAAATAAACTCGACAGCAGAGCATACATTGCGGCATGTAGGCTTTTAGTCAAAAATGCTGAACATGTTTCGACATCCGGGCCTAAACATACATATATATACGAGTATATAAGGGTATACGAGTATCTGTATATTTGTATGTGATGGCACAGATATCTTTTAAGACTCTGTGCGGTTGGTTCCGCTCGCACTTTAATTAAAATATAACCGCACATTTCATAAGTAAAAGGGGGATATTCTTTCCAATATAATTGTTGTCATTATAAAATATACCAACCAAATTTTTCATACGCAGCTAAATTGAGAACAGCTTCAGTCAGTATAGAAAAATAAAAGATAAAATTTTTACAAATTTCTATTTTCATCAATCCATTCTAAAGTTACAAGCATATGAAGTAATTCATTTGGGTGTACCCTATATAATCCTTAACACAGCATTTACATTTACGAAAAGCGAATATGAAGACGATTTAAATTACATAAGAAATGTTAAATAAGTGGCAAAAAGCTAAGAATTTCCTTCCACCATTTCATAATTGAAC
This sequence comes from Clusia tigrina, assembly GCA_920105625.2. Taxonomy (NCBI): domain Eukaryota; kingdom Metazoa; phylum Arthropoda; class Insecta; order Diptera; family Clusiidae; genus Clusia; species Clusia tigrina. Next base: position 371,095,731 of record OV050030.1, read on the forward strand.
AGGATAGAAAATACTAAAGATAAGTAAGACCACTTTCTTTTTGTTGGTTTGTGTATTATTTGAAACATTTTTATCTGATAAACCTTAATAATCTATATGTTAGAGGCTGCCAGCCTTTTCGAGGTTTTTAATAGTTACCAAAGTTCTCTTAGCAGGAAAAGACAGTGCAGTAAAGAAGTCTAAGAAACTTTATAAACCATGGCGAAATTAGATCCATATAACATAATAACAAAAAGGATATTTGTTGGCAGATTATTCATATTCTTAAATTGTGAATGAAAGTAGGCGTGACAGATGAAATGTTAAGCCCACTGTAATCACGAATATTCAAAATCTAATTTTGGCTTGGTGCTTAATACTTGTACTGCGATTCATATCGTAGAAATTTGTCGATGAATCTTATCCCAGTTATATATATGTGTGAAACGGAATAGAATAATGATGCTGTTCATTTTTGTAGGCTCACTAGTATCGACCTAATATTCACTGTTACCAAACTTAATTCATACATTAGGAATAATTTTAAATGAGATCCCCAGAGTGGTTTATGTGAGCGAAAGACGTATTCTTTATCGATCAAATTGTTTGGGTATGGCTTTATAATATCAATATGCTTATTCACACCAATTGTGTCCATAAATTTTATAAAGGCCTTAAGTTATAAGCATATGTTTATAGTGGGCATGAAAATAAATATATTCCACCCAAATTGGGCTTTTCCCCGAATTGATTCATATAGCTAACTGGTTCTTATTTAAGGTCCTGGCTATATTTTTGCAAAGCTCCATAAGCGAAGAGACGGGCTGGTTTTCTCCGTCTGAATTGCCTGAAAAAGTTATGCTTCATATCTGCTACGCCGCAAAATATTTCCCTTTTTATGGGTAAAGGGTATAATGAATTATCAAATTTACCAAAGGGTAAAAATTGCCTTCAAACATCAATCTTCTTCTCGTCAAATTGAAACTCTTCGTGATTTTTGTCGAATAATCGGTCATGTGACAATTTCAACAAATATTTACAGATTTAATACAAATTGTTCGTTACATGATCTATACCGCCAACATGCTTTAGGAACATGCCTACTGTACCAGAAGCTTTGCTTTTGAGGATCAAGATAATAGGCTACAAACATTTATTCATAAGGTTTCAGTGGTGCAATGCTCGCTGGCCGATTGGGCTCTGGAGCAGTTATAAGTTGACTTATTGTCTCATCGCAAAATTGTGATCACTGATCAACAAAATTACTGAATAATTTGTGAGATCAATCCAGATCTAATTGCGGAGAATCCAATATCTTCATATCCAGTTAAGAAATCTGAAGTCGGGTTACACCGACTTCGACATACCCTTTCAATAGTGCTTGGAGTTTTTTACTAGCACTCTGAATCCTTACGTGAGAAATCTTGCCCTGGAAAGGTAATTTTTAAGTTTAGTTCTGAAAGCTCCTTATACGAAAAGTGGACGAGGCATTTATCTGATGAACCGCATTTCTTGCATATACCTTTATAATGTCATCATGCTTCTTCACACAAATTTATAGTAATATTAAGAAAGGTATATATAGTTGCATATGTGGGAGGTAGCCGTAGTGTGTGTACAAATGGGTTCATATAGCTAGCTGGTACTACCCTAAGGTCCAGGTTATAACTTTGCAAAGTTACATTAAGATATATCCAACGTTATGGCAGTAATTGGGCAAAGTCCTTCCTGTCCTTCTTTGGCCAACTATTGATGAGGACGGGACAACTAAAATCAAAATTCGGTAAAGATATATATATATATATATATATATATATATATATATACATATATATATATATATATATATATATATATATATATATGTATATATATATATATATATATATATATATATATATATATATATATATATATATATATATATATATATATATATGCATATATACATATATAGTATATTGTGAGGAGCAAATTGTAGGCGTAAATTTGCCCCAACATATTTAGTTTTGCCATAACGCCCCCAAGCGTATATATTTAACATAGGGGCCAAGTGCTTAAGCAACCAACCCTAAAATATGCACGAAAATATACACCTCCCACCTGCATTGCTAAAAAGCACAACACAACCGCCATCATATTTAGTGCAGCAGCCATCATACAAGTGAGTCTAAGACATCTCCCACCATAGTAATGCTACCAACAACAAGTGTTATACTCTGCGTTGGGAGGACAGAAGACACAGCCATAATTAAGTTAGACAGTGGAACCCTGTGATAAGCGACGAAAAACATGCAACGAAGTCAACAACGCAAGATAACACAGGAGAATATCACACAAACAATTGTGCAACCGGGTGACCACAGTTAAAATAATATGAATGTACAACAACACTGCCCAACGCACTGATATGAATTTACAACAACAGTGCCTAACGCAATGTTAGAAATTTACAAGAGATCGCGACAGAAGTTGCCGACTGCATTAGTTCGGAAAATAACCCACTAACAACACCCAAAAACGAAGGCCAAGCACAAAGTGGAACACGACAGACCGATCGCTAAGCACACCAACAGGCCGGACAAAGCATAAAGAGGAGAAGCAGAATTAAATAATATTTTTAAATATTTTATGCCATCGATATAAAATATCAACAAAGTGCTGAAGGTGGCCGAAGGACAAATAGCAACAACAACAAACAACAGAAGGAACAACAACAAGGTAAATCATCCAACAACAACACAACATTTAAGGTGGCCTAAGGGCACAAGCTTACAAGAACAACAGCGAGAAAACAACAACAATGTGCTGAAGGTGGCCCAAGGTCAAATTCAAACGAGAAGAACAATGCGGGAAACCGTAGCAACATGCCACCCAGCCTCTTTCTTTCTTTCGGCATCAGGCAGACAAGACGCTCTTTCTTTCTTTCGACATCAGGCAGACAACACGCTCTTTCTTTATTTCGGCATCAGGCAGACAAGACGGTTCTTTCTTTCAGTATCAGGCAGACCAGACGCATCGTACTAAACAGAGTTATACACACTGACAAACGCTACAGAATCTAGGGGAATCTAGAGGAGATTATGGTTTATAATCGAATCTCAGCTAGAAACCCACACTGACAAACGCTACAGAAGCTAGGGGAATCTAGAGGAGATTATGGTTTATAATCGATTCTCTGCTAGAAACCCACACTGACAAACGCTACAGAAGCTAGGGGAATCTAGAGGAGATTATGGTTTATAATCGATTCTCTGCTAGAAATCCACACTGACAAACGCTACAGAAGGTAGGGGGACATAGAGTTCAACTGTGTCCGTATTTAAGTATAGTAAAAATAATTGTTACAAGTAGTTAAGCCTTTTTTTAAATTAATAAATAAATAAAATAATTAAATCCACGTAAACAAGCTTTGAATGCTTTAGAGATTTTCTGTAAACGACTCCTGGCAATCCGGCGAGCTTACCCCGGCGAGCTTACCCCGGCGAGCTTACCCCGGCGAAAACGAGTCGTTACAGTGGCGCCCGAGCAGGGACTCTCAGAATAAAGAGAGTAAATACAACAAAGCTATATTATCCAACTCACGCCCCATCACCAGAGTCTGACACAGGATGGGACAGATGAGTTGGGTGTACACCGTGCGGAAAGACCAATTGGTAGTCTGTTGTGTCGAATTTAGCCTAGAGGCCACTGGCACTGTGGAAGAGCTACGAAAGAGGCTTGCGGAGTTCATCACTGACACAGAGATGACTCTAAACCAGGAGGTTCAGCTGGCAGAGCTACAGGCCCGACTCACGAGGAGTCTGTCGCCTGGACCCAGTTCACACTTGAGAGCTAGTCCCAGCGCAGAGCGACCTATAAGCCTCGGAGCATCGACATCCACAAAGAAAGATACGCTGTGGGCAGCCGGCAATGTTCCAGCTGTATCTGATACCGCGTTCCAGACAGTAGTCCCTGAAGCCTCGCGAAGCGGGATAGCCATCTACTCGGCAGTAATCGACCACGTTAGGAAATGGTCCTTGAAATATGATGGAGGGCATGATCCGATAGCTTTCATAGAGCGGGTAGAAGAATTGTCGGAAGTCTATGGACTAAACAAGCACATGCCTCGAACTATGCCAGAACTCCTAAAGGAGCGTGCTCTGCTCTGGTATAGAAACAACAACCGAGCATGGGTCGATTGGATGCTATTCAAAAAGGACTTCTTGAAGTTTTTCCTACCCACCAGGTACTTCGAAAAGCTGGAGGATGAAATTCGCCAACGACGACAAAGCCCACATGAACACTTCAAACAGTACGTGGTAGAACTTCAAAACCTGATGCGTCACGCAGGATACACGGAGGCCCAGAAAATAGAACGAATCTTTCGCAACAGCCTAGAGGAATACCAGTGGTATGTCCGGCGAAAGGATTTCGATACGCTGGAAGAACTGGTGGAAATGGCGGAAGACCTCGAGGGTATACGTGGTGACAACGAAACTTCACGAGCAGCACCACCACGAACACCACCAACACGCCACGAGATACAACGAGAAACCGACAAGTAGCACCGGCCAACTGTACCAACAAGGTGGTACCTATAAATCCACGAACAGCATGCAGAAGATGTGGTCAGTCTGACCACATAGCGCGACACTGCCGCAATGCCCAAGTACTTTTCTGCTGGGAGTGCAGTAGGAGAGGAACTAGAACAGTTGAATGCTGTAGGACGGTAGGGGGAGACGAGCGGGGCTGCCGCCAGCAACGAGCCATAGAGCAGCCCACCGACAACAAGCCTCAAACGCAGTAAGTGCACTACGCTTCGATGGACAGCGTATCTGTGCCGCCGTCACCATTGGCACAGAAAACATCACGGCCACACTGGAGACAGGCGCCACAAGGAGTTTTATACGCGAGCGACTCATCTCCCATTTAGGTGCTACCACCGGTAGAGTGAACTCTACATACACTAGAGCACGGATGGCGGATGGTCGAACAAGAGATATTACTCAAGCGTTTGTGACGTGTGTCAAGCTTGGAGGAAAGTTATGTCAGCTGGAGCTACTTAGCATGCCCGACTCCACCGACGACTTACTGCACGGCCTGGACTTCATGACACAGCAAGGGCTGCCCTGACATGTGGAGGCCAGGAAATCCAGCTAGGCCCTCAGACGGATGGTGTGCAATCACAAGTTACCGCATCGTGCACAATCATACGACAAGAAGCCGCTACGGACGAATCAAAGATAAAACTGATTCTGGCCACAGAGTTGGCTAAATTCACAGACGGGCCAAACGTGACCAATATCACAAGCCACAAAATAGTGATGCGCGATGACCGACCCATCAAACAACGATACTACCCGAGAAATCCAGCGCAGCAAGAAATCATTGGCGCGGAAGTAGACGACTTGATAGCAAAAGGCTGTATCGAACCGTCGCATAGCCCCTACAGCGCACCGATTGTGCTAGTAAGGAAACGGGATGGTAAATGGCGTCTGTGCATCGACTATCGGCAACGCCAGGTCCATACTCAACGCCAGGTCCATACCCGACGCATACCCACTGCCGCGAATCCACCACATCTTAGACCGACTACGTGAGGCTACATTCATCAGTAGTCTCGATCTGAAGAACGGGTATTGGCAGATACCAATGGAGGAGCACAGCAAGCAGTATGCCGCATTTACGGTACCCGGCAGAGGCCTCTTCCAGTGGCGTGTTATGCCTTTCGGGCTACACTCCGCACCAGCAACGTTTCAAAGAGCACTGGACCAAGTTATTGGCCACGACATGGAGCCACATGTGTTTGCCTACCTTGATGACATTATTGTCACAGGGAGAGACCTAGAAGAACGCATGAGAAACCTGCAAGAGGTGTTCCGATGGCCGAGGGAGGCAAATTTAAAACTAAATCTGGAGAAGTGTGCATTCTTTCGGAAGGAGCTAAAATATCTGGGACACGTGGTCAGCGACAAGAATACATACTGACCCAGATAAAATCGCTGCCATACGGGAGCTGCAACCACCAGAGAACATACGACACCTACGCCGCTGCTTGGGCATCGCATCTTGGTACCGCCGTTTTGTACCCGACTTTGCAAAAGCAGTACACCCTTTAACGGTGCTGCTAAAGAAAGGAAAACATTTCCGATGGGGTACCGAACAACAAGAGGCCTTTGAAATACTGAAACAACGGTTGACGGAAGCTCCGATCGTCGCCCGCCCAGACTTTAATCAAAAGTTCACGCTCCAGACCGACGCCAGTGACTACGGGTTGGGAGCAGTGCTTACGCAGGAGGTCGAGGGGGCAGAGCGAGTAATAGCGTACGCTAGCAGACACCTGAATGGAGCTGAGCTAAACTACTCCCCAACTGAGAAGCAGTGGTTAGCCATAATATGGGGCATCCGGAAAATGCGGCCATATCTGGAGGGCTACCACTTTACCGTGATCACCGACCACCTATCGCTGAAGTGGTTAAATTCCATCGAGATCCCTTCAGGACGCATAGCACGGTGGGCGCTAGAACTTCAGCAGCATTCATTCGAAGTACAATATCGCAAGGGGAAACTAAATGTACTAGCGGACGCACTATCAAGGCAACCGGTCGAAGCTGCATGCACTGTCACTGGGCAGGACCAAGCAGAGCAAAATTGCAAGTGGTGACTCAAGCGAAAAGGAGAAGTACTTGCCAACCCGGCTAAATTCTCCGATTACACACTGGAAAACGGGTAGTTGTATCGCCATATACCAAATCGCACGGGTGATGAGGACTGTACACCATGGAAGCTATGCGTACCTAGGCCTCTGAGGGTACGCATTTTGCAAGAGAACCACGACGCGCCAATCGCAGGACACCTTGGCATCCGGAAAACGATAGCCCGAGTTGCAAACAGGTATTACTGGCCAGGACTGTTCCGGGACACCAGCCGCTACGTTCGTCAGTGCACACTATGCCAGAAGTACAAGCCCAGCCAACAACAACTTGCTGGAGAAATGCTGACGCAAATACCCCTGGAGCCGTGGGCCATATTGAGCGCGGATTTTGTTGGGCCCCTACCCCGCTCAAAGCATTGAAACACAATGGTACTAGTTTTGCATGATAAGTTTTCAAAATGGACAGAGATGGCGCCTCTTCGGAAGGTCACCACCGAGACTCTACAACGGGCTTTTCGGGAGCGCATCTTAGCCCGTTTCGGAGTTCCAAAGGTCTTAGTGACGGACAATGGTTCGCAGTTCACAAGCAAGACCTTTCAGCGCTTTGTAGAAGACTACGGTGTCAAGCACCAGTTTACCGCACCCTACACACCACAGGAAAATGCCAACCGCAAAGTGAAGATAATGATCGCCCAATACGCCGGTAAACAGCAACAAAAGTGGGATGACCGGAGTTAACCCTGGCCATCAATACCAGCGTCTCAGAAACCACTGGCTATAGCCCCGCGTTCCTGATACAAGGACGGGAGCCACGCCGTCCAGGAGCGTTCTATGATGAAACCACCCCAGGAACAGGACAACGGAAACAAACACCCAACGAAAGAGCCGAACTCCTCAAGGAAGCATACACATTAGTGACAAGGAATCTGGAGCGAGCGGCTCAAGATCAACGGCGTCGTTATAACCTACGACGAAGGCCCTGGAAACCAGAAGTTGGACAATTGGTGTTAGCAAAACAGCACCATTTGTCCAAAGCCATTGACCACTTCGCCGCCAAGTTGGCCCCACGCTACGATGGGCCATACCGCATAGACACCTTCACCTCCCCAGTCATTGTCAAGATGAAACGTGAAGGAACCAAGGAGACAAAGACAGCGCATATTAGCGAGCTGAAACCATTTTGCGCGCCAGGTGGCAGCGCAGCATACGAGAATTAACAAACGCATCTGACGAGAACAGTGTACACAACGGAAAGGAATCCGATTCCAGCGAGGACCTTGCAAAATCACTCTCTGGCAGGGTAAGGTGACCATTTTCCATCGTCCGCAAAGTAGGGAGGACATGTGAAGAGCAAATTTTAGGCGTAAATTTGCCCCAAGATATTTAGTTTTGCCATAACGCCCCCAAACGTGTATATTTAACATAGGGGCCAAGTGCTTAAACAACCAACCCTAAAATATACACGAAAATATACACCTCCCACCTGCTGCCTGGAGATTATGGTTTATAATCGATTCTCTGCTAGAAACCCACACTGACAAACGCTACAGAAGCTAGGGGGACATAGAGTTCAACTGTGTCCGTATTTAAGTTTAGTAAAAATAATTGTTACAAGTAGTTAAGCCTTTTTTAAAATTAATAAAGAAATAAAATATTTAAATCCACGTAAACAAGCTTTGAATACTTTAGAGATTTTCTGTAAACGACTCCTGGCAATCCGGCGAGCTTACCCCGGCGAAAACGAGTCGTTACAATATATATATATATATATATATCTATATATATATATATATATATATATATATATCTATATATATATATATATATATATATATATATATATATATATATATATATATATATATATATATATATATATATATATATATATATATATATACAGTAAAACTCCCCATTGCGGACACTTCTTATAACCGGACACCTTCAATAACCGGACAAATTTCGTGGACACAACCATTTTATTAGTTTTTCCATACAAATATGACTCCAATAACCGGACACTCTAATAACCGGACCCGGACACATACTTCAAACCATTTTGACCAAAAAATCCCTCATAAACGGACAAAATTTAAAAAATCCCAAACAAGTTTTTTAAAAATCTGGTAATCCTTACAAAACAAATCGCATTTGTGCTGATAAAACCAAAATTGGTGATTCTCCTTTTCACATTGCATTGATAAACACGAATTTGGTGATTCCCCTTTTAACATGTATGCACCACATTGTGTCACTGCATATGTGTTAAATAGTATGCGCATTTTAGTTCAGTTTGTTAAATACAAAAGGTAATTGTGAATTGTGTTTTAATAAACTCGTAATAACGTGGTATCAGAAAAAAAAGTACTGTCCATTAAAGAGAAAATGGAAATTATTTATGTGTTCGAAAAAGATAAATTGTCTGTGCGTGAAATTGCAAAAAGGTAAAGTTTAATTCCCATAAAAAATGAAATTGTGCTTAATTTTTTTGTTTTCAAAGGTTCAACATTGGCAAAACTCAAGCAGCAGAGATCAACAAAAATAAGGAGACAATTCGTTCTAAATGGGAGTCTGGAGTAAATGTACATCAAAAGCGAGGTTTTCTAAAGGAAGGTGGCTCTGAAATAGACGAAATGTGCTTTGATTGGTTCGCCAAGGCTAGAAGTCAACAAATTCCTATATCTGGCCCTATTGTAAAGGCAAAAGCAATGGAAATTGCAGTCAAATTGGGTGTACTTAATTTCAATGCTTCAAATGGATGGTTAAACAAATGGCGCATAAGGAATAATATTGCTTTCAAGTGCATATCTGGTGAAGCCGCAGATGTAAACCAAAAGGATGTCGAGCAGCTCAGGGCCAAGCTGCCATCTCTGTTGAGCGGATATAAGCCTCAGGACATTTATAACGCAGATGAAAGCGGGCTTTTCTTTCGCGCATTACCTGACAAAACACTCGCTCTGAAATCCGAAAAATGCATTGGCGGTAAATTATCTAAGGAAAGACTTACAATTTTGTTTTGTGCAAACATGGCTGGAGAGAAAGAGGAGCCTTTGATTATAGGTAAAGCAGCCCGACCTTGAGCATTTAAACATGTTCCTACCACGGAACTGCCAGTGAATTGGAAATCTAATAAAAAAGCTTGGATGACTCGAGAAGTTATGACTGAATGGCTGCAGCAGTTCAATAGGAAAATGAGGTCCCAGATTCGAAAAATTCTCTTGTTTTTGGATAATGGTGCATCTCATCCAAGAGAATTAAACTTAACTAAAATAAACATTGTTTTTTTGCCTCCAAACACAACGTCAGTAAGCCAACCCATCGATCAAGGAATAAACCAAAATTTTAAAGTTTTTTATAGAAGCTTACTTTTAAAACACTTGCTACGTAAAATTGACACTGCAAGTTCAGCATCAGAGCTGTCAAAATCTATTAATGTGCTTGAAGCTGTTTATTTCATCAAAAAATCTTGGAATAAAGTAGAAGCAACAACAATCCAAAACTGCTTCTGAAAAGCAGGGTTTTCGGAAATTGATGATGTTCTTCCCGAATTTGATCCCGAAGATGACATTGCACTGGCAATCTATGCTAAATTTCACGAAGGACTCGGCGTGGCAAATAAGTTCGACGGTTTTCTCCAAATAGATAAAAATATCTGCACTGAAGACAACAATATAGAAATTCAATTTGATGAGCAAAACGATATTATGAATATAAGTAATTCAGAAGAAGAATCTTACGAAGAAATAAGTGAGCCAATAACATCGTACGATGAGGCGTTAAAACTTGTTGCGCGTTTGAAACAATTTGCCAAACATGATTTTGTAGCTTTTCAACACATTAAAAATATCGAGACTCATTTTGAAAATGAACATTTTAAATTAAAACAATCCCTATTTAAGCAATCAACCATTACAAAATTTGTTCAACCAAAGTAGTAATGAAATGTAAAAACTTGTACAGTGCACATATGTATTATTAAATATTATTCATAAATTCGTACAAAATATGAAATAAACGACAACTTCTAATGATTTGGAAGCAATTTAAATAAAATTTTTCTGAGCCCCCTTCGATCACCCTCCCTATAAGCGGACACCCCCCATAACCGGACAAAAACACTGCGACGGTGAGTGTCCGGTTATGAGGAGTTTTACTGTATATATATATATATATATATATATATATATATATATATATATATATATATATATAGATGGATAGATATATATATATATATATATATATATATATATATATATATATATATATATATATATATATATATATATATATATATATATCCATCCATACATACCATATCTCCTTTTGGTAGTTGAAAATCTCCTCAAAATTTACTGTACCTTTTTTCCCTATTTAAGAGTAAACAGTAAAAATATGTATGTGAGGTTTACACAGGTCCATTCAACATCAGGTCCCATTCAATGGTGATCATTTCCGGTCCCTAGTTAATGCACAGTTTTTAGGATGTGGATCCGCAAGTGATTTGATCTCAAAAGAATTACGCTACGCGCCAAATGATGGCCGCAACCATTATTTAAATAACAGTTTGGCGGCATGATGACTTCAAGAAATGGACCTCTCTATTGACCTTCAAAGGCGTGGGATGTGACACCTTTTAATTATTTTCACATATTTGGCACATAGGAATAGCTGCGATGGCCGTAAAAGTGAAGTCGTTTTTAAAGGAAATTTGCATGTATAAATTACAATGGTGTAATTGTATCTTTAAAAAATGAATCGATCGAATTGAAGATTCCGAATTATATTTTAAAATCAATGTATTAACGGACGATTTGTCTTATTCCATCAAAATTTCATATTTCATTGATGTTGCGTTCTTGTGGATTTGACTTATTGACATTGCAACAATTCATCACTTAGTCTTTTTAAATACATACTTTGTTCATTTGGGCATTTATGAGTTTAACTTTGTGGGCGAATCTGTCCTATTCGCGTGTTACAAAAGTCAACAAAATTATTTGATTTACACGTCAGTGCCATTAAATTTCCATAGTGTAAAAGGAAATTCTGAAATTTGGTTTTAAAATGAGCAAAATGAAACATTATTTTTTTTTCGGTTAGAGCGAAAATGTCATTCTCGTGATATGAAAATCAGGACGTGTCAAAACTTTTGTCTTAGCTCTTGAATTACCTCGTAAAAACTTAGCTCTGTACAATAATATCAGTGAAACAGTCCAATCAAGTCGGAAAGGGTTCGAAGTGTTACAAAATCTTGTTCACATTATTTATTTAGTATTTAAGTCATCGCAAATATGTATTGAATTACATCATAAGAATAGAATAAAATATATTGCTCACACAAAATCGTTTCCAACAGAAATAAAATAAAGTTAAGAAGTCTACTAATATATGGAAAAAAGAGACTTTCTCGATGCATTCAAAACGATAATGTTTATAAACTTTGGGGTATGGTGATTTGAGTTACTATTTTGAGAATTATTTAATTTGAAAGTTAATTAATAAAGCCAAAGATTCATCTCCAGCACATGCCTTTAAACTGTAACTACGCTCACCAGGTCGCCTCACGCAAAAGCAACATTTACGTAACCAAATAATATACGCCTCTAAAATTAAATTCCAGCCACGTAAAATTAAAATCCAATCAACTAGTTACAAACATAACCATTGAGAAAAATGTGGTCTAATCAATAACTGAAAATTGGTTGATTCCTGACCACTACGTGTCAAACCACTACGTGTGGAAGGACCTGCTGCCTCACCTATTTGATTAGAAGCAGTTCTTAATGACACATCGTCGTTAAATAAACTGGAGATGACCTTCGAATGGAATATTTCCATATTTCAGGCTAGTATGAACAAATCCCAACGCAAAGACTACCAATGACATTTCTTTGTCTATGTTTGTTGGTGTGTGCTTTTATTGCTGTTGATGTTGGCTTCGAAGCAGTTTGTTCCAACGAAAACTTTTGTTTTAACCTTGAACGCTACAAACGACTAAAACTGTTCATATGTAAATTGGTCACTTAAAAATGTGCTTCGTCCTACGACTCTTGGGAGTCTGAAAGCGGCCAAGTTGAACAGACACGCGTAAACACACGCACACATGTGCATTCTCATACATTTGCACGCACACACACATCAGCAAAGCTGGTGTAATTAAATTGCAGTGCAGGGAAAGGAAACCATTAAACTACGCACACAAAATGAAAACTGATTACAGGGTCAAGCGTTGCCAGGGAGTTTAATTATACGCGTAAATCAACGAAATCGAATTGAATCAAATTGATTGACGTAAGTGGAAAAAACGCAACAAATATTAACGGAACGTAACGAATTTAATGATGAATTTCCATAAATATGTGCGTGTAGGCGACTATGTCCGATCGCAGACCGCAACGAAAAAGAGAAGCATTCCAGAGTAAATATCAGCAGCATAAAAGGTCGACTTACAGCCGCCGGAACAGCCCATGCAGTCCACGTGCTCACACAACTACGGCTGGAATGCACCTATTTTCCTGGTGGCGAAACGCTTTGAGGGAATGGTGGTTGTTGCTGCATGGCTTAATGAATGAAATAATATTTTTATCTTATCATTCCAATTTTATTTTTAATTTTGTCCGATTCTTTGGTTAACACGTTCCTTTTGCGACATGGAGACGGAAAGTGTGTTTGATTTCTCATTGTATTTAAATAATAGATCTTTATAACAATACTCTATTTAAATATGGACTCCACGTGTCGTGCCATTTTATTTTTATACTTGGTAATTTGGTTTTCAAGAATGTCATCATCGGATTCAGACAATTTGACTGATTCTTTATCATAGCGCACATGTAAAGACCGAATAAACTTCATTATATACGAATTGTAATGTAGTGTTAGTGTATATATTATATGGATTTAATGTAAAATGGGCTTGTTTCCACTTTGATAATGTACTTAAAGGTCCCCGCATAGCATTGAATGCTTCCGCCAATTGCACCCACGACTCGTGCACCGCTTTTGGTGCACTGGATTTGTTTCGCGACACTTAGGTGGCGGTGTGCGGTATTAAATTTCTCAAAAGTTTTAAATTATTTAAATATGTAATTTAACTAACAGAAATTATGTAAAAAAATCTTTCATCATCGAATTTAGTTCATAATTTATCATCCCATAACTAGAATCATAGGCTGCAATTTAAAAAATGTTACAAATCTTGTATGCCTTTCGTTACTGCTTGGAAATGGCGACACAGCAGAGTCGATCTAGCATTTAACACACAATTATTAAAATTTTTCCGTTGTTCACATTGATATTTCATTTCCAAATACATACTCCAAGTGTTCTACCGTAAATACGGCAGCGGTGGAGACTCAATAATTGCCAAATTCTGCCACTATCGGCAGCTTTGCAATGTATGTACATGTTGTGAGCAGATTATGAAAACCCCCGCTACCGTTCACCATTTTAGGCTGTATATTTAGTAATGCGAAATCATTCGGCGGTTGCTTTTTAACTGTGGCTCAATAGCATGATCCAGGACCTCATGAGTTTGCTTCGTTTCCCGCCTATAATTTAATTAAAATCCAAATTTCGAAATGCTTTGCTAGAAATTAGCATATGAAAGCATTTATATTTTGCTGCTGATTCTTGGCACTCCCTCGCATACGAATACGCAATACGACTGCACACATAACACTTCACATATTAGTGCTCTGACATTAGTTATTCATTATTTCGAATTATGTGTAATGATCGAACGCTTGGCAATCCCTAGCGGATGTGAAGCACAAATATTTCAATATAAAAATAAAAGTGTGGAAGGATTTAAATCGCATTCGAAAGTGGGAAGCAAATCAAAATTAATTTTACTATTCAGTTTTGTTGTAGATGTCATGTTTGCATAATGTGACACGTTTTCGTTTCGTTGCTAAAATTTATAAGGAAAACCCGTATTAGACTGTATTACTGTGCTGATGAATTGCGCTTTACAATTGCTGGATTAGACACTTGGTAAAGTGATACATATTACGTAACACACATTCGGGTTCCTAGAAAGGATTTCTAAGGATAATTGACAACTGCTATAAGAACCCATCATCTCTTCGTCGACTATAAAGCTGCTTTCGATACCCCGATAAGGGATTGCCTATATGCCACCATGTCTGAGTTCGCTTTTCCTACAACGCTAATACGGGCCTGGAGAATGACATTGGGCAATACGTCCAGCTCTGTCAAGGTAGGAAGTGACCTCTCCGAACCATTTAATACCGTGAGAGGTTGCACACAAGGAGATTCACTGTCGTGCGACGTCTTCAATTTCACCATGGAAGGGGTACTGCGGTGGGCCGGCTTGCACCGGAATGGCAATAATTTCTACAAAACTGTCCAGCTCCTCGCATATGCTGATGACATCAACATCATTGGACGTTGCATGCGAGATGTTACTGCTGCATTTTTCGCCATTGAAAAAAAATCATCGAAAGTGGGTATGACCGTGAACGAGGGCAAGACAAAGTAAGCGTTTAGGATTCCATGTTACAGCGGACAACTGTACTTTTGAAGTTGTCAAGAAATTTATATACCTTGGCTCCGCCATTAAATACCTGATTTTCAACATATATATTTCAGCAGCATAAAAGATAAAGGACTGTGGCTAAATATATGAGGGATTAAAGTAAATGACGTCAATCAAATGCCCACAAAAACCAAAAACCTTTCAAAACAAATGTACGTGTTCACCCTTATAAATAAATGACAAAGGATTTCACAGAAGGAGTGTCAACTAACTGGATATCGCTCTAGATAGAAAGCTTACTTGAGCAAAGCTCTACAAAATAAAATTACTCAACCGAATTTCAAGGGAGCAAATCGAAATTAGGCCTTGAAAACAAAATGATTTTATTCAACATTATTATCAAAGTCCATGCTGGATATATGCCCTTCATAGGGGTTCGTTAGGCCAATATGCCCGCGTTCATCACAAATCGCTTCACTTTTAGAATAGGAATTTATTAAATTTGGAGGTGAATAACAAAACAGAAGGGTATCGTGAGTTGCAGCTGCACTTTTTGATCTATGTAAATGCCCCGTCCTTAATTTGTCGGCACTAAACTCAAAGGTTTTGAGCTATAATGCTCCACAGCTATGATTTTCTCGTATATTGACTCAACTTCTTCAACTGCTCCGCTGAGAATGATAAAAGTAAACCCCGCAATTCTAATATTTTGCCTTACGAATATAAATTCGTTGATTATGAAAAGTTGGTAGAGAGTTTAAATTGCCTCATGCAGAAAGTAGTACAGGCAAATTGGCCAAGGATAAAAGTCATTAGATAATAAATTATTTGTAGTCAATCACGTGGGTTTGAAAAAATTAATAATCTGATGAAAATTATAACAAAAGTTGGTAAAGTAATTGGTTTGTATACATGTAAAGTCTTACAGAGGAGCAAACGTTTTATTCTCACTTCAGAAATCGATTTTACGTGCGCCTGCTGGCTCGTTTTTATGTATGTTTCTTTGTTGTAGTATATTGTTCGTCCACGTCTGCATAAACACATATTTTCTTGATGCAATTTATATAAATAGATACAATTTGTGAACGCCACTGTCTTATATAATCTGCAACATTCGTTAATGATGTGCTTGAAGTGGCAACATTAAAATTTGGTGTAAGGCACAATTAAGTAACATTTTAGAAATACTTCATCACAGCATTACATTCCTTTTTTGTACCTAGAGACGAAAGAGATACGAGTACAATTTTTTCTATGGCAAAACAATTCAAACTATGAAACAATTTGTTAATTTGTAATTTGTGTAAGTTTACAAACAACATTTTATATAAGTTTGTGTTTATTTATGCAAGGGTACTTCTTTTGTCTGAATTAAGTCATATGCGTATTTAAATTAAAGTAAGTTCTGAAGCATGTGAGAACGAAATACACCTAATTGTAATTGTATTCTTGCAGATATCACCAGATTTCGATTATATTATAAGTTTATCAATATATTGCAAATTATTATGAAATAAATTCAACGAGTTAAAAATCAATTTTAGGAGCATTTTACAAGAGTATTACAGAAAGAAGTGCCATTATCTTTTATCATGCTGTTTTTTCTTGTAGTGGTTTTTCTGAGAAAGTAGGCACAAACTGTGCTCAATTTTCTTACTTGGTTATACCTTTTAAAGTAAGTTTTTCATACTCTACATCTGCCACATATACTTCCAACAACTCCTTAACGAAAAAATACAGACTAATGAAACCTCAAAGGTTGCGCTTGCATTTGAAGTAATGGACGGTCGCAAGCACGCACTCCTCTCATAGGAAACATGCTATTTGAATACTGAGAATATTAACTAATATGGTGAGACCACGAAGACAGACATCAGATCTTTTGCTTAGTAGTTATGGTAGTTCAACGATTTTCTACTCTAGCAAATAGAAGAAAAATATAAGACGAAATTAGTTCAAAAGAGAACATGAAAAGACGACAATATATACTACTAATACCAATGCATATAAATATTGATAATAAAGAAACACATTAGGTCAGTTGAGGGTCTAGTCAGAAAAAAATTTATGACCGATGTTTCTTAAATAAAATTCCACTATCTCTTTGAATTACTATAAATATTTAATTCTAATCGATTTTCTTTATGTATCATGTGTGTTTTTACCATAATGACAGAAATGCTCACGCAGAAGAGCACTTGAATCCCCAACGAACCGTGCATGCTCTCACTGCGATTCCCTGCCGTGCTGTTTCTTGCAGCAATGCATTTTAATTCAAATGCACCATGGAACTCAGCCAGCACTTTCCACTGAAGTTTCAACATTAATGAAGATTTTTGGTACTCCATCGACTGCACTGACACTACAATGGCTGCCGCCGCAGCATGCCCAAGATGCACTGATCCAAACGCTTAACATAGGAACAAGAATGGGGCGGGACGTTTGTTATGGATGTGGTTGTAGCGGTAGTTTAACAGTGCTTCTGTTTTTGGCATTGGCAGTTCGGCCAACAACTAAGTAATTTCCTCTGAAGAGGGACCACACGCGAGAGGGGGCAATCTAGCAAATCTGCTGCCAACATTATTTGCGCCACTCTCGGATTGCTATCCGCATTTATCCGGCGAATTTCGATTTTATGAGAAAAGTTATGACTGCATCCAGCAACACACATACTCCTGTATACACACACTCAAAAGCACACTGACAAGTGCACACACACAGATCCAAACACATGTCCATTGAGTACGCTTTAAGTACTTCACTTAAATATTTAGGAAAAGTCTTTAATGTACTCTCATTGGCACACGTTCACCACACTTTGCAACTTCGCTTTGACAGGCAGCGTTCAGAATTCTAAGTGAGTGGGTATGTAGGGAGTTTCTTTCAGTGCAAAAACTGTGCATAGATAATGTATTTGTTTCTCCATATATCAGCTTCAATATTTTGCAATATATGTACATATGTATTATATTTTGAATCCACATTGATAATGAAGGAATTTTGCAACGTTTTGACATATGTATGTATGTATATATAAAAAGAAGATATACTATGTATTGTTAAAATATAAGCTTAAAATGGCAGTCACAACGGAGTCCATTGAAGACCGAAATAATTGTGTGATCTCAAATCGTTTATCCTTACCCAAATATTGGTAATGCTATTTTTCTAATAAAAAATACTTTTTAGCAAAATAAGCACGGGTGTTTTGACATTTTGACAGCTGCATTTCTTCATTTGAGTTTTCTGGAATCCTAGGTACTATGCTGCAGTATAGGCTATTGGCATATTATAATAAATTAAGTAAACTTACTATAGTCGGTTAGGGTGGATTCAGGTTACTACCCAACGTAGTGCTGTAAATTCTTGCCATGAATTTTCCACCTGTACTTCCCTGGTTATATATTGCCCAGTCTGCAAAAATTCTTTTTAGAATATTTCGTTGGCCACCTTTCGAATATATGAATATTTATTTATTCATGAAATTATAAGTGATTTAAATTGATTATTGAACGACGTTGTGTCGTCTCTTATATGACAGACTATCACAACATTTGTAATAAACTTAAGTCAAAGTTGCTGCTCTTGCAGGCTGCACTGTATTACTACATTTCATAACTGAGCTTACTATCGTTACGCTCTAAATTCATTCAATTCTGAGCTTTTTGATAAAATATTGAAATTAACACAAATTTATATTTATAAATTAGTAGAGGAGAACTGCGGAAACGACAAAAATTTGTAGATTTTTTGAGTATTGTTGTATTATAAAATTCCAAAACAATTCTTGTATAATACATCTTTAGTATAAACTTTGTTATGTAAACGAGAATCGACATATTAGAGATAAATTGATATAAATGCTTTCTTTAATTATTGTAGTATTTGGAGGAGGGTCTTGAGACAATCATAATGGTAGATTAGGGACGATGTTATTCGATGTTACCATTCTGAGTCTGGAATTATTTTGAATATTGAGCTCTCTACTGGAAAATATATAGTTATTCGTAACTTGTAAAATAAATACCAGCATAGTGTTCAGGTAAAGATTAAAAACGAACGCCACATAGCAAATAAAATCATCGCTGTTGTGCTTGGATTTAGTTTGGCAAAACATCATAGGGTGCGTTATCTCTGGCGCTCGGAACACTCGTGGAGACAAATCGTAAATATTTTACTTCTCAGAGCACTTAACCCTATTTGGCACTCATTGTTTGCTAAAAACTTGGCACACTACTGCCTCAAGAACACAAACAAGCAAACAAACAAACACAAAGCGGCACTTTTGCCGCCTCGTTCCCACTTTAAGTGCAACTCAAAGCGAGTTAAGAGTGCTGTCAGCGGTGTTGCTGCAGATACAATATGCAATGTGTGCCGACATCACATACACACGCACACGCATACGTGCACGCAGCCACACAAGCTCTGCAAGGGGCAGCACACGCATATGCACATCTCAAGTTGTCAGACTTGCTTAAAGGATTCTACAGCGCTCTGATTTTTTGTGTTCCTATTGGGTATCTTAATTTCCTCTATGGCTATCGTTTCTCCATGCTCGGTAACTTCATTTTCTCCATAATTGGCACGGTGTCCTGAGCGAGTGCACATCAGTGCGGAGCTACACATGGAAAACTAGTGTTCGAGAGTTGTCCTTTGTGTGCGAACAAAACCTCCCAGCTTTGATTGCGAAATGTTTGGAACAATTTACAAAATGTAAAGTGCTGTGAATAATAGAATTGCACGTCAATAATTCAAAGTGCCGAAATAACGAAATCAATAAAGTGGGGAAAATGAATGCCGGTGACAAGACAGTCAAAAAGACGAAATTGTGAGTTTTTGTATAAGCCCGTAATGGTGAACGTCCAGATATGCACTCCAAATTGCAGCATAAATGTTTAGGAACTTCTAAATTCAGCAAATGTAATCATTTAGTGGTCATTTATATAACCTAACGAATAAATCGACGAACCCATTCATCATTCCACCAACCACCGATTTGATTATGAAAAGCAATTTAATATTGAAATATTTCTCATTTTCTCATGATACTTTTTTTTATTTAAAATTATCCCGTAGCTGCCAGATTTTTGTTCGCCTGTATCCTCACGTGTGTTCCGAGATTAAAAATTCGTATTGGAAGTTTTTTATAACATCTGAGAAGCTCGGAGTGTCCTCCACGTTGGTTCGGAAAAACTCTGCGGACAATTTATCGTGCTTTGTTTTCATCCTGCAGCGGAAGTGCATAATTTGTATCAGCCTGAAGAGGACGAAACAACAGTATGCAAATTAATCGGCTCCCACAGCTCCGGACATTTGAATTCTATGAATTCAATTTATGGCCGGTATTCGTTTCGGTCTCTGGCGAGACATACAGCGGCATAATTGCCGCAGCGTCAAAATGTTTTAAAGTTCCAGGCATAGTACATAAATTTTTAGTGAATATCGATCGATATGTATTCTTGGTACCTATAATATAATATGCACATCCACGTCCAAACACAAACACACGCACGTAGTCAAACTCATATCCACACACATAAACATACATATGTATATATGAGCTTGAAGCGTCATAGCATGTGTACGCTCCTCTTGGCTCCACTGCACAAGTTTCATTTGGAGCCATTTCACAAGTTGCCATGCAGCAGCAACTGCGATAATATTGACTTTCTGCACTTCACGCTCTTTTACAAAATTTCCTGCAGTCCTTTTTCCTGGCAGAGATTTCATTTTAATGGTTTTTATTTTTTAGTTTGGAACTTTCATTACAATTTTCCTGCTATGCCATACTAAATAGTTTAGTTGCTGCCAACGGTAGTCACGAAGTTTTCTATAGTCTCGGCTCTACAGAACTTATGCATTTTTTCTGCCACTTTTTAGATTTCATTAGGAAAAGTGCCAAATGTGATTTTCACCATGAATGTGTGTGCGAGTGTGGATTGATATTTAAATACAAAAGCTACCCACAAAAGAAAGGGAAACTAGACTTTTAAGACTTAGATAAATATATTTTTGAGACAAATAGTACAATTTTGTTCAATTGTGCAATAGAGTCAAAAAAAGTATACATATTCTGGACGGATTACAGTGCATAATTTCACAAATTGACTGAAGTTCCAATCAGATTTATTTTTCTACATGAGTGCTTTGATGGAGAGGCATTTCGAGATGATTTAGTTTTCTCTATGGTTTAATTGTGATACAGCAAGTAGCAGGCAAATTATTCTTTCAAAGTAAATTGAAGTATACAAAATGATATAAATACTATAATAGTCTCATGCATCCTAATATTTTAAGTTGGTACAAAAATTGTATTTCTTACTGTGAAAAATGTGGAAAAAAAGTAAAATATATAGAAATATTTCGAAATAAGCAAAATTTTATAATTAACGTCGCAGTCGCTACAGCTCCTCTTCCAAATTGTACACAAATTTATTTTTGTGCAAATTATGATAATAATAATAATAATAATTAACACATTCGTTATTTAAATATCACAGATTTTAAAAGCAAAGTTAAAATATTAAATGTAACTGCTTCACTTGTGTTGCAATGGGACAAAGCTGGCCGTTATCAGAAGGGTTCCAGAACAGTTGAAATTCATGTATTTTCTTCTGGCTATTTTATATTTGTTATTCTCTTTTGAATTATGTAAAAAACAGGCACTTTTCTGGGATAAAATAACACCCGGGGTCGATAAATAATGCATTAATGATTAGTTTGTAATTATTCTCAAACTATTTCGTGAATAGACAAAATCGCAAGCTCTATAACTTTTCTTTTGTTGGATCTTCTATTTGCTATATAGAAAAATATATTGTGATGCCATTTTAAATGTGAATGAAAATTAAAACCAATTCGTGTCGAAAATACATTCAATGCTATAAGTCATTAGTGACAAGTTATTAGATATTGTTACGTAATTGCCTTTCTGAATATTTTTGCCAAGGTCAATACTTGGATTCGTGTCGCTGGATTGTATAAAAAGCAAACAATTTCCTCTTCAGTTAGAACAATTGGCCTTAATTATATTTGCTCGCTTCTCACAAATTCGTCTTCGCTTATAGTTTGCTTCAGTTAGTCCGTTGTTGCACCACAATTTTTTATTTACATCCGCTTCAACTGGACGTTGCTAACACGATGTCCGCTCTGCGACGATCACTGCTCAACTGCCCGTTGCTAACACGATGTCCGCTCTGCGACGATCACTTGTTAACTCTCGTTCCTAAAACGATGTCCGCTCTACGACGATCACTGCTCAACCAAAGAAGACTAAGAAAAGACATTCAATTCCCTCCATATTTATTTACCGTTGCGACCATTTTTTTTTGGTCACACGTATAGTGTATGTGAATTTATTGTGTTTGTTGTAAAAATATTCCATATCCCTGTAGTGAAAATTATAGGCAGTCTTCAAAATATACTACTAAATTTAATAGTAAAAAATCAAATGGTTAATTTACTAGTTCAAAACTTATCTATAAGTTAACCAGTTACTGACTTCTGCTGCACTTCATTGCCGTGTATACTAATTTTTTCCTTTCTTGTCAATTTAATAAAAAAGGAAGTAAAGACAAACATTGGAATTTGAAGAAAAGCAGTTCTTTTTATAATTACAGCCACTTTTTGTAATTCCTCAATTTAGAGATAAATCTTCAAGTTAACGCGTGTTTGAAAATATCCGCAAAGTGTCCGCAAAGAAGAGTGGAAATGCGGCACATTGAATTAACATGCTGAAATAATACACTCCTCATTTATGCACAAAAATTATTTTACATGTCGAGTACACATTATTATATTATGTACATACATACCATTTTATTACATACATATATGAGTTTTACTAGAATTTTAACTAGCTGGTTTCACTGTTGGGATGTTGTCTAAAATAGCGAATATTCGGAGAAAAAAATCAGAAGAAACCAGGGCTACGTTTAAATTAAACTTTTAGGGGGTGACTTCCTTTGTATCTTAAAAAGAACTGCGAAACTTCTAAAAAGAAAAGGTGATAATATATCAAAAAAAATTTTATTATTTAATTTGGAAGTGAAAACTCAAATGTTAACAAGTTCTTTTCATACATTATAAAAATTCTTAATGTAAAATCTGATCTAACTGCTTTCCATTTACACTTCTGTTCACTGTAAACGCACTATAGTAATCATAAGATGTAGAATAATAATTATTTGGATTTTTGCTATAATATTATATTACTAATAACTAAAATATCTAATAAAAATTCATTTATATTAAAATGGGGTCCGACTGCTCCAGTGGTACCCCAAGTGTGTTTTAATATGCATGGCCATGAACGAATAAAAGTGCACAGGGGACAGTAAAAAAATTAGAATTTGGAACAGACGGAGACAAAAATTAAGAAATTGAATAATCTCAGAAAAATCTTCGAAATAGGTCAAAAATGCAGCTAAACGAATTAAGGTAACGGCTTTATGCTTTTAATTAAACAGAGGTAGTATTTCTTTCTTTAATAATGAAGAAAACAATTTTTTATTTTGTGAAATAAATTTTTTTACTTAATCGCAACTGGAATATTTCGACTTGTGGATCTTGAGGGTTCATTGACAATGAGAAATTACCAAAGAAATTGTATGTTTTCATTTATTCTGAGAAGTTAAGTGAATTGAGGAATGACGATAGTTAGAGTTAAGGGGGGTGCACTGTATTTTTACCACTACATACATTAATTTTAAAAACTCTTCTCAGTAGCAGAAATCGCACAAGTACATTCGTATCAACTGTCTATTCTTGTATGTTCTTTGGCTCAACTGCCCGTTGCTAACCGATGTCCACTCTACGACGATCACTTGTTAACTCTCGTTACTAATACGACGCTCACTATGCTTGCAACCACTCTCAGGATTCGCTATGATCACTTTTCACTGCTTGCTGCCAACGATGTTCACTTTGCAACTATCACTGGCTAACTGATCTGCTATTTCGATGTTCACTCTCGGCTAAGCTCACTGTTCCACTGCTGATGCTACTACGATGTTCACTTTGCCACTTTCACGTGTTCACTCCTCTCGATGTCAGTTGTGTAGTCGCTTATATACTTCTTGTATACCAGAACTTCCACTAGCTTTTGAACGCAGTTACGCATGCCTTCTCGCGTGTGCATTTGTAGGGGCTGAAAATGACGCTTACCCTAAAACTATGCAACCAATCAGATGGCGTGTTGATTTCGTAACATTATATTGAATGTTTTCTGGTATCTTGGCTTGAGCTAATATAAAACCTATTAATATAAAATCTATTGGATATCAGTTTCCTACAGAAAATAGCACAGCATGTTGTAGCAGCAATGACAATACTGATTGTTGTACTGAACAAATGATTAAATGAAAAATAACAATTCACCCTAATTCCATCTTAACAAAAGTTTTCTTAAGTTTGTGAATTTCATAAGTATAAGTATAGATTGCTCAAGTCGGGTTACACCAACCATGAGATATAATATACTATAATATATGTTTATATAGCTTGCAGTGATTTTAAGCTGCCATTTTTTCTAAAACCTTTTATGAAACATTTAATATTGGCATCATAAATTATATAAATACAATGTAGATGGTGTGATTGTAGGAAGTTATCAGAATTCTATATATATTATGATCCTTCACATCGCATTTCGTCCGTAAGTTTTGTACAAATCACAAGTTATAAAAGTGTGGTATTAGCGAACGTTATATATGCGGTCCGTATTTTGCTCAGAACTTGGTATGGATATATAGCAATATGATGTATATTACAACAAATCGTCTACAGCATTGTTGGCATTTTTATATATGAAAGTTGAGTGAGTAGTTTCTTCGATTTAGATCATATTGTAATTTAAGTCCGCAAAAGCTTCAATCTACATTAAAATATCTCTGGAAGTTTATTATTGTAATAAACGGTAAGACTCAAGGTCCTCTGGATTAAGGCACCCTTAATATAGTTGTTAATTTATATATTTGCATAATTTACGCAAAAGCGCTTAAAGGAGGTGCTAATGTTTTAGCTGGAATTTTAAGAAATAATAGTATTGAAAACAATTTTGAAACAGCATATTTTAAGTTCTTACACTGCGGTCACACGATCAATTTCTTGCCCATCACATGTATTGTCTGTCAAAACCTGTTCAGGTTGCGTCTGTGACGTAGGCTGCATTCAACTTGATGGGCAAGATGGTATTCAATTTATTTTCAAAATGCCGTCGTCACATATAATAAAATTTTTTATTTATCATACATTTATTATATATTATTATATTATCTATATTTTTATTTTATTGCATGTATTTTAAAAAGGGGTTGATACATTTTTTAAAATTTAACCTGGGTTTTCCTTTATTACTCAGTACCTACACGAAACAGCTGACAGATAATTGAAAGCCGAATTGATTCTCGTCTTGAAACATAAATTGATCATCAAGTCGACGATCAAGTACTAAAAATATGTTTGTGTTTGTAAAAATTATGAGTGTATTGCGACTTGATGGTCAATAAATTTATCGTGTGGCCGCAGTGTTAAGGAAATTTCAAGAAAAATGAAAAATTATATATTACTTACACTTTACTTAATTGTGTGATAAACGTAAGATGTTAAATTTCAACTGACACTACTCAATATTACATTATTACCCCAAAATATTGTACACTCATACGTGGTAAAAAAACTGTCACCGATATGTTTTCTAATTTATTCTTGGTATATCTCTTTGAATGGAAGGACTAGTTGGTAGACCTTGAATATATAATTATTGATTGAATTAGTAATATTTTGCGTATTTTAATGTTCTGCGTGACAAGCATATCTGTTAATGTTGGTTTGAGCGAGAATCATTAAAGGGTGTTCAACACCCATGCAAATTTTGTACTAAATGCCTTATTTGGTCATATACTTTTAGCTTGTCAAGTCTTACGGGCTACTTTGTTTTCAAACGAAACGCAGTCTATTCCTTTTAATTAGTCATGTCACTATCTCTCCGAATGTGCCATTCTGTTCAGTGGTCTGGTAATGTAGAAATGAACTCCCTGCAGCTGCTTTGTTGGCTGTTTGAATTATCTTCATACCAAATGTGTGAAGTGTGTGTCATTGAGTTATTGACATATTCAATTAACAATTGGAATTGCTGGAAAGTGAAAGTCTCAAGAGCTATAATAAGACCACAGCAGGTGAATGTGGGGTTATAGAAAATTTGAATTAATCACCCGTCACACATCATGTGAAGTAAACCTTTCTTTTAATTTTGGTTTCGTTTGTTTTCTAATTACTAGTAAGCAAATTGAACCTGTTGCACATTAATTTCGAAATAAAATAATTTCAGCGAAGAAAACAATTGAGGTACATTACATTGCCGCATTTGTGCAATCATAATTAATTTGAGTAATTTGCGTTAAGCGGTCTTATAAACCTTCTGTTGATTCAAACTTTGACCTGATCCTGTTTACGTTGTATTCGTTGCTCGTCGTCGATTATTTATGCGGAATAAAATTTTCCCTGTACACCCAAAAGGCACTAAGCAATTATGAAAATATGACGGTGATAGTGCGCCAGCAGACATAAAAGAACAATGGTAGCAGCAATAGCAACAAAACATATCAGAAGAACAACACCGACAATACAAAAAAACGCAGCTGGAGAAGAGTTTGGAATCCTTTAAATTGATCAATATTAGAGTGGGTTAACGTGGCACAACAGTATTCAACGCAATGCAAGCCACGCGCACAGCACACCAACACGAACTAACACGAAACAGCTACCAAAGTTCCCCGACAGTCGCAATTAACCAGCACAGTTAAAATATATGAAATCGATTTATACCGAGGCAAATCACATTCGTAGATGACACTTTAGCATTTAGTGTATACTGGCATAGTTCATCTATGCGTTCAGAGAAATTTAAATTTGAAACAGACTCATATGAATCTATTTGAGAGATAATGAGACATTTGATGAATTTCGTGAAATTTTCTTCAGCTTAATTTTGCAATTGTTTTTTGACTTGAATAAAATCGTATCTTACATTTCTCTGCATGAATTTAATTCTATTGGATTGAATTTGTTATCTCAATGTTTAAGAAATTTGGTGGAACTCGTCACGTAAAAAGCTAATATCGCTTTTTTATACCCTTTACCTTTAAAAGAGGCAAAGAAGGGTATATTAATTTTGTGCTTTTGAGAGTGGTTGCAATTTCAAGATGGAGGAGTGGTAGGTATGGACATATATATACATATACGATATGATAACAATCATTTCTTGAACAATTTTAATTTGTCCCTCCGTCTGTCTGTCCGTCTATCCGTCTGTGGTCACTTTTTGCTATACCGTTAGAGCTATCTTAATGAAACTCTGCAGAAGTATTGGCCAATTTGGATAAATACTACGCCTACCTCCCACATAAGGTACTTCTTCACGTTTTTTTAAAGTGACTTTACCTTCGGTTCAATTGATGGATGTGTGACGCAATTTCGTAGTTATGTAGTTGTGGGTCCTAGTAGACACTATGCAAAAAGTGGGCGGTATATAACTGCTACGCCCACTGTTAACAAATATTCATAACTTATAAGAGATTTTTGGATGAAATTTTAAGAGAAGCAACATCTGGACATTATAAAGTTAACTGCAAGAAATGGGGTTAATCAGAGAAAGGACACGCGTACTTTTGATATAAAGAACTTTTGGGCTTAAAATTAAAATTAGGCTACCTATGCTCGTATTGATGCTATCGGAATAAAAATTAACAGAAACTTACATGGGGTCGATAATAGTGTGTATGCAAAATACTACTAGGTTAGGTTAGATTAGCGTGGCAGCCGGTCTAAGTACCAGCTCACTCGGGTCCATTGTGATACCACCGCGCAACAACGCACTTCCGATTCACTCGTCGAACCATTTCGTAGCCCTAATAAAGCGCAGGATTTGTTTGACCTTCGCGCTAGACACTTCTGTAAGAGAGCTAAAAGCGTATTTGCCTAAATAGCCCGCTCTGCTTCTAGCCAGAGCGGGGCACCTACAAAAAAGATGTTCCACAGTCTCCTCCTCATCCCCGCAGCTTCTGCAGTTTTCATGAGAAAATACTCCCAGCCTGAGAGCAAGCCCGCCGAACAGCCAGTGACCAGTTACACAAGCCACGACCGTAGAGATATCCTCTCTCGATAGGGCAAGCAAGTCTCTAGATTTCCTTCTATTAAGCTCCGGCCACATTAGCCTGGTCGTTAAACAAGTGCCCTCGTGTGCCCAAGACCCATTGGCCTCACTCACGACCCTATCCTTCAGCATCAATTTACAGATGGTAATTGGTATTCCAACATCGCATCTGTCCGTGCATAAAGGAAGGTTGGTGCCCCGTCTGGCCAACTCATCAGCCCTACAGTTCCCCTCAATATCCCTATGTCCCGGAACCCATATAAGGCGTACCCTCAAAACGGTACTGATATCATTTAGGGCTGCCCGGCAGTCCTGAGCAACCTTTGATTTCAGTGCCACCGAGTTCATTGACATGATGGCCGCCTGGCTATCCGAGTAGATATTTACAGTATTCTTTGTTACGGCATGTCTATTTAAGTTGACGGCTACCGCCTTTATGGCTAGGACCTCTGCTTGACAAACACTGCAGTGGTCGGGGAGACGGAAAGAAAGTTTCAGTCCCAGTTCTTTTGAGAAAACTCCAAAACCGACTCTATCGTCAAGTTCCTCCATGGCATAGGTGTTTGCCACTCTCTTCTAGACGGAGTATATGTCTGGAAGTGCCTATCGAAGTTGAGATGAAGAGTGGTCAATATGTTGGATAGAAGTACTCCAAATATGCGCAATAGTCGAGTGATCAATCTGCCAATCATGCCATAGCGCCGCACAATTAGTACTATGTTCCTAGTAAGGATTCTCCACCGAAATTTCACAGGAACGTTGCAGGTGCTAACATGGGCGGGTTATTTTTAAAGCCACGCCCACTATTGACATATTTTTATAACTATCGACCTATACACAATATTTTTGGGCAAAATTTTATTATTATTATTATTATTATTATTATTACTAGAAAAACAATAACTTAATTATTATTTTACATTGTAAGGGGAGCACTAGCTTTTATACTAGTACGTATATTGACTCCACAAAGCCACGCAAAAGAAATAGGGTCGATCAGATAGAGGCCACGCCTCCCTCTATTATAATCAACTCAAGGCACCCTACCGAAAATATGCTTCTAATGATGATTTATGAAGAAAACATCCCCATTGTACTCGCACGCACAAGGAAAGGTATTTCGAATTCGGTCTAACTTGACTTCAGACTTCTTTACTCGTTTAAAATCTCTTTGACCCAAAAAAATGACGGGTCATTGTATTATTGATATAACGATTCCATTTTTAGTGGAACAACACGTTTGCATAAGTCCTTATAATATCTTCTAATATCTTCGCTTTAAATGCACTTCTTATACATACTCAATAATTGCCTATGTTAGTGATTTTATAATAGGTAGGAAAAGTTACCATATATCTCTCCTACATTTTATAAATTTGTTTTTACTATCTGTGTTGACATCAACTTCTTCCTGTAGATTCGAAAGTTGAATTAAAATGACTATTTGAATTGTAATAGGTTATAAAAAACCTATTTCGGCTCCAGATTTTTATCTGCTCAAATCGCACATAAAATGAAACTTTCAACAATTAAATGGAAAAATTCATGGATACTGAATTCCAGTGTTGTCAGTATACGAGAGAATGAAGAACTAAAAGCCAGAATATATGATTAACATAATTTGCCCCATATATGATTAACATAATTTCAACCAAGTTATGCAACTTAAAGAGAAATGCTTTCTAGGAGACACTTTTTAAAACAGAGTATCAAGTGTAGAATACAGTACCACACCATGATTTGTATAATGTCATGATTTGAGTATAGTATCGTGAAATTTGAAAGCTACAACTTGCGTGGTTCAGACCCATTGTGATTGACTTGAATTCCATTCGAACCTTCGTATCTTCCAATTTGCTGTTACTACATTTTTGAAATGGTTATTCAAAAGTCTACATATTGCAGATACGACAAAAGTTCAAGATCATGCATTTGATAAAATTATTTTGGCAATTAATTCAATGCAGCGATGCTAAATTGCAATAAGAGATGAACTATTAAATAAGTATTTACTCCTAATATAACTTGAGTTACCATACAGCATCTAAATGGAACTTATTGCTAAGCCATATTAAACATGGCAGAGCTACAAACTCTCAATAATTCTTGAATCTCAAAGTGGTTTCGTACTTAATGGTAAGTACTCTTTTTAAACTAGCTGTAGCTTTGTGGGTAATTTAGAATTGTGCATCTGCAGTGTCCCTTTGCCCTCAACAAAGTACATCATTCTACATCATCATCGCTACTGTGTTCAAGTGAGTGTGCTATGCTTCTTCAAAAGATTTTGAAGAAGAGTATGCTGCAGGAGATTATGTTATAGAAATTTTGTGTTGAAAATTAAATTTCCTGCCTTCCATTCTGCAAAGCTTACCTTGAGCTCGTCCGGTGCCACGCTTCCATTGTTAACTGAATACGGAGTATTGTAAAGAGAATTTACTGGTAATTAAAGCATGGTTGCCAACACTAAGTTTGTAGGAGCAACTTTATAAAATTCAACCCCTTTAAATTAGGTGACACTTTAAAATTCTCCTCCGAAACATTCGATGAAGTGTGTTAACGAGTTTCAGTTCAGAGAACGTCACTGCATAACATCAGTTCACTCACACTATAGTATAGCAAATCAACGATGTGAGACCAATAATACTGGAGTTAAGTAATGCATCACTTTCAAATTTATTCCCCTTACTAATAAAGTTTTGAAGTGTTTCAAAACTGGATTATGTGGAGTTGACCCACTTAATCATAATGTTTTCGAAATTTCAAGTGCATCTTATAAGAATGACACAAAAATAGTTTACAACATATTGAGAATGAAAGCTTGTGGACATTTTTCTGGAATGCGTACTTTCCAATAATATTGTCTATTATTAACCCCAATTCGCCGAAAACAAACAGGAAACTTGGAAATCCGTTACAAGGGACACAAATAAAGCTCTCACTTGCGCCAGCATGGATAGCAACACTGAATTAAAGTGAATCCCTTCCACTGACTCCGAATACGTTTTATTGAATTACACGTAATGTAATCTTAAAATTCTATAAGCAAAATTTTGCTCAATGTTTTGTGCAGCCGTAATGTCGTGTGTATAAACGGAAACGCACGTTCTCTTATTTTCTTATGTAACTTTTGGGGCCGCTTTCGGGAACTGACTGGCTAGAAGCCACTTCGAAAAGTTTTGTAGCCATTATCTGCACCGTTCAAGCGTAATTAAATATTTTGAACAAAAAATAAGGTAAGCCCTCCAAAATCACTCTGCAGGCAAACAGGAACAAATGACCGAGCAAAGAACGCCCACCTGTCAGAAAGATCTCATCAATTTACGGCATGTCGAGTCGCACTTCCTGAAATATTTATGTGAGCACACACAATGCTAATGTGTCGTGTACAAGCGACAAACGCCGGAGTTACGGTGAGTGTCGAATATGCGTAGTCTCACATAATGCTTTGTAGAGAGGATGAAATTAAATTTGTTAATTATAAAAATAGGTTTGAGTAAGGCATGCATTTTTACTTTCCATTAATTGCGTAAAGGAGACGAAAACTTCCCCCTTCCTTCCTCTTTTCCTTGCTTCCGTCCTTCTTTCTTTCCTGTATTCCACTCGTGGTGTATACAATTGGAATTTGGATATTTAGAGCGCGGCTGCGTTATAAGGATTTAGCGACATTTGATGTCGCTTGTACGCGTATTAGCGAACATGTCCTTGTATTGTACTTGTATTGCCATGATACTTAAGCAGCTTTGTTTTATGCGAGTGGCATCTAATCAAAAATTAAAGCCAGGTGCAAATGTACTAATTGGGAGGAGCAACACTTGCGTTAATCAATTACTTGGATTACAGGGCTTTCGTCAGGATTGTGTGCCTCTGCATGACTGCGTACTTGTTGAACACAGATTTGTATGTCGAAGCGGTTTTCCTTTTTTCATTAAATTTATTCTAGCACTCGGATAAGACCAAGTGAGTGATTTATATGCAGAAGTCTGCGGCGATAAATTTTTCATTTATTTGTTTTGTAGAGATTCACGCCCATGAAAACATTCGTCCCTTTTTATACAGACTTACTCTAAATTGTAAAATTCGATGGTTTTTTTACTTTGGTCGTGTTTTCACTTGTAAAGCAATTGCGTGCTTTGAGAGTGCCTCTACGGCCCTAAAACGTAAATCAAACTTGATTACATTTTTTGCATATCGCTGCAGTCTCCGCTACTCAACTACTTTCACTGAAGTAATACAGCTGTTTAACCCTCGAAATACTGAATACTTCTGCACTAATACAATTTTTCAGGTTGATATTCAATGTAGTTCTGCTCACCTCAATTGATTCATAGCCGCAATAATTTGTTCAAAAATATTATTATTCGATTCCCGGATGCACTACTTTTTTAAAGTTGAGAACTATTGTAGCGATTACATTAATTTGGTTAAGCTTCTCAACTTAAATGGAGGTTGGATGTTTTTGAGATAAGGTTCCTATAAATTATCGCAGTTGAATGAAAATAAATTTGAAAAATTATTTAGGCAGATGTCTTAAGTGCAAATCTGAAAAAAATCCAACAAAAATTTGTATGAAGTACCACAAATGTTGCTAAGTATTCGATAACTGAATTTTGTTAAATAATTCAAAATACTTGTTTTATAAAATAGTTTGATTTAAAAGCATTTCACTTAAACAATAGTTAACAAAACATATACAAAATTGCCCTCCTAACTATTTATACTAACTCTCAATACTCGAATTCGTACCACTGGATTGTGTAGTAATCTAACAATCGCTTGGTTAAATTTAAATAATTAAACTGATTTAATTATTGCAATTTATACACTTAATCGTAGGCTTAAAGTTTACTTTAATACAATTTTGCACTTTATTTAATATTCATTTAATCATTTTATTACTTCTTAATACTGTTACTGTTGCGATTGAAATTCACGATGTACACACTGCTATGATTGCTATTCAACAGTGTCGACTGTGTTAACCTTACCATGCCTCTCGTATGTTGAAGTAGAACATTCTAGAATATTCTCTACTTCGAAATAAGTTTCTGGAACATTCTAGAATATTCTCTACACTTCGAAAGAAGTTTCGAGAAAATTCTAGAATATTCTCTGCACTTCGAAAGAAGTTTCAAGAAGGTTCTATAGTGTACTTTTACTCATAGATTGTGTCTTGGCTCATATACACCTCTGGCGTGGTGACTACAATGAATAGACCAAGTATGCAATCATTCATTTTTCAATATTACATCTTCTCCTTGTAATTGGCAAGTGCACACACTCACCACGAAGTATCCCACTTTTATTTTTGCTGCTTTCTAGGTCATTCTACCATATATCACAAGTATGACCATTATTGCAACTCATCTTTTATGACTCGCTCTTTATAACTTGCTGTTTGTGTTCTTTTAATTAATAATATTTTCATAAATACTTCCTACTTATCACTAATGCTATTTTAATATCAGTTTGACGTGTGAGCATATTTAGTTACGAACGACGAAAAGTTTTGTTGGTTACAAAATTTTGTAATAATGTTTAGGGGTCATATTTAGGGCTCATCGAATTTTTTTTATTATTCAACAGAAAGGATAACGTAATATTCTTAAAAAGAAACTTATATAAATACATCATCAAAATGCAACTAGCAAGCATTTTTGTTTTAATAAATAAATTCAAAGTAGATAGGTTCCTAACATGGCCCCTTTTATTTTATTTACTTAACGAGGTTATCGGGTTTCGTCTTTTTCAGTCGCCACACTGCATCTGAAGGATTGGCGAGTTGAGTAGCTTCTTTATTTACGAGGGCGGATTGGTATTGAAGCTACCTAAGTAGGAAAAAACCATTTTTTTTCTCAAAAACCATTTATTTCTCATTTAGTCTCCTTTTACTTCGACACACTTAGTAAGACGATATTCCAACTTTTTTATACCATCTGAATAATACGATTTCGGGAACACCTCAAATAAGCGTTAGTTTCGGTAATCACTTCTTCGTTTGAGATGAATTTTTTTCCTGCGAGCCATTTTTTTCAAGTTTGGAAACAGGAAAAAGTCACTAGGAGCTAAATCTGGACTATAAGGTGGATGATTAACCAATTCGAAGTGGATTTCACGTAATTTTAGCATCGTATCTAATGCTGTGTGAACCGGTGCGTTGTCTTGAAGAAAGAGCATTTTTTTTCTTTAATCAATTGATCCAATAAAGCACGATAAAACTTTCCTGTGATTGTGGATCCTTTTACAATATGATCGATGAGCAATATTCCGTGTGTATCCCAAAATACAGTGGCCATAACCTTGCCAGCCGATTTCACTGCCTTCGCCTTCTTCGGAGCACTTCCACCAGCTTCCACCCATTGTTTCGATTGATTTTTGGTTTCAGGTGTGTAGTGGTGGACCCACGTTTCATCAACAGTTATTAATCGACGCCAAAAATCAACAGGATTACGGTTTATCATATCCAAACACAGCTGTGAAATGGTCTGTCGAACTCGTTTTTGTTCGACACTGAGCAAACGCGGCACCCATCTTGCCGATAGCTTTTTCATATGCAAATGTTCATTCAAAATGTTGAACACACGTTCATATGATATGTTTACCATTTCAACAACCTCACGCAACTTGACTCGGCGATCATTCATAACGATATCGAGGATTTTCTTGATATTTTCTTCAGTAACCACCTCTTTTGGCCTTCCTGTTGATGGTATTGTTGCAGTGCTTGTTCGGCCGCGTTTAAATTCAGCAATCCAATATTTTACCATGTATTCTGACGCAGCAGACTCACCGTAATGTTTATCGAGCGTTTCTTTTGTCTCTTTCGCCGTTTTCCCTTTCAAATAATAGTGTTTAATCACTGCACGAAATTCAAGAAACACAAAAGTTGCTTACTTCAAACGACTACAACAAATAAACTAATCGATGAATTTGGGTGAAATTTTAACAGCTGACGTTTGACAGATCGCAATTTCTAAAAAAAAAAGTTTTTGTGTTTGTGCCGCCCTCGTAAATGATGTTTTAATTTATCTATATGTGTTACAGTGAAAGCTTCTGCCACCAATTTTACTATTTCTACAGCAAAATCACGGTGCAGGTGTCTGTTGTACGCATACCAAGGCGCATTCACAAGGCATCTCAAATCCTTATTTTGGAATGTTTGTATCGTCATCATATTACTTTTTTTGGTGCAGCCCCACAACTGTATACCATACGTCCATACAGGTCGAAGGATTTGTTTATATATAATGAGTTTATTGTATGTGATAAAACTGAATGCCTGCCAATAAGCCACTGCATTTGTTTAGCTTCTCTTCTCTTCTTGTTTCTAACTTCTCCTTTTTTTACGTGCACTTTCCGTCGGAGTTTTGCATCCAATATAATTCCTGGATATTTTGCAGTATTAGCATGAGGCCCATTTATAAAGAGTTTTAGATGCTGAATTTTCTTGTTAGTGAAGTCAACATGAATCAATGTGGTGCTGTTCACGTTGAGTCGCCATAGTTTCCAGCTATAGAGATTACTTACAGCGGATCGTAGTGCTTCTGTAGACACTTTTATGTCAGAGCCGTATCAGCAGCAAGGCAGTATCATCGGCATTATCATTACGTTGACAAATCGATGACTCTGTTCAATAGTGGAGTGTTTGGTTCTGAAGCCAAATTGATGGTTTGGAATCAAATTTCTCTCTTCAATTATTGGCATTAGCCGCTTTAAAAATATTTTTTCCAAGATCTTCGATAATATCAGTAGTAATGAAATTGGCCTGTACGCAGATACTTCACGAGAAGCTTTCCAGGCTTAGCTATCATTATAAATTCAGCCACTTTCCAGAAGGTGGGAACGTATTTTAGCTTGAAACACGCATTAATGATTTTTGTCAGGATACAGATGCTTTGGTAGGGTGCATTTTTCATAATTTCAGCTGTTCTTAACTCGAAACCCATCGCTTTTTTTGTGCAAATGGACGGTTACTTGCCGAAAGGCTATATCCGAAAGTTATCAGATTATGAGCTGACTAGTACATACGAGAGGGTATGGTATTTGCTGTTTCTAATATGAAGAAACCTGGAAAGCTTCGTATTGTTTGGGATGCAGCTGCACAAGACGATGGCCTCTCACTAAACTCCATACTCTCAAAGGGACCGGATCAGCTGATTGCGCTTACTTATAATTTGTATCGTTTTAGAGAGAACCGGGTTGCAGTTTGCGCAGACATTCGCGAAATATTTCATCAAATCAGGGTGCGTGAAGCAGATAAACAAGTGCAACGTTTCTTGTGGAATCAGGATATTGGCAGCTGGAAGCAAAACGTTTATGTTATGCAGGTTTTAACATTTGGAGCAACCAGCTCGCCCAGCTGCGCCCAATTCGTTAATAATAAAAACGCACAAAAATATAAACAAAGGTTTCCGAAACAGCTGAGTCAATTATCCAGAAACTTTATGTGCACGATCTCTTAATCAGCGTAGGCACCGTCGACGAAGCGATTAAACTAGCGAGCGAGGTCGAATACATTCATTCAAAAGGTGGCTTCGAAATCCACAACTGGATCTCCACTCAACCCAACCAAAGTACTAGAGGCGCTCGGTGGTAAGCAAACGCAAAACTGAAGCATCGGATCTGAAGAGTCAATACCTGAAAGTGTTCTGTGGTGGTGTATGTCAACTGACAGCTTTACTTTCAATCTGGCTACAGAAGCATCACTTCTTCAGCTTCTGAATACAAACATTCGTCCAACGAAGAGGCAAGTTCTTCGCGTGATGATGGCCAACTCGAGCTTATAGCATACTTCACTGTATATATTAAAATTCTGATGCAAGAAATCTGGAGAGCTTCTCTAGAGTGGGACGAGTCAGTTAAAGACATTCAGTATAAAAAATGGTGTCTCTGGGTAAAATATTTAAAAACAATCAATGAAGTTAAAATTCATAGGTGCTAACTTAACGCCATAAAACTGAGAGATCACGCTGGTCCGCAGCAGTCGCGTAACTCAGAGCTTCTAACGAAAGTTATGCAGAGTGCAACCTTATATCAGCAAAGATACGGGTCGCTCCTCTGAAGATGATGTCTATTTCGCGCCTGTAGCTGGAGGCAACAACACACAAAAAAATTTTCGCAGCAGATGTTCTGGTCGGACTCAAAAACCGTCCTGAGTTGATTCCAGTCAGTACCGCCATTTCCTTGCCTTTAGAGTTAGTGAAATTCTAGAATTGACTGACATGCAACAGTGGAGTCAGCGAGCTGAATTGCTAACACGATGCAATTGTCTTTTTACCAACATTTTTCCTTTTCCGTTTGAAGCTCAGGGAAAACACGCGCATTATACAGGGTGGCCCAAATGAGACCTAGTGACGTTAAATACGTGTAACTCTTGTAATAACGGGTTTTTTAAAATGATTTATTTTAATATGTTAAATACATTTTATGGAAATTTAACGTGACTATGTGTGAAATATGACATCAGACAAATGACCACCATTTTGTTCGATACAGGCATTGGCTCTTTTTAGCGCATTTTGCATTACACGGCGTAATATTTCTGGTTGCAGGCGCCGTATTTCGTCTCGAATATTCTGCTTGAGCTGTCCAAGTGTCTGTGGTTTGTTAACATACACTTTGTCTTTTAAATATCCCCATAAAAAAAAATCGGGAGCAGTTAAATCTGGTGAACGAGGAGGCCAAGGGAAATCTGAATTTCTTGAAATTATGCGTTCACCAAAAATTTCACGCAGCATGTCAATAGTGGCTCCATCTTGTTGAAACCACAAATTAGGATGTTGCTCCACCATTGGCCGCAAAAAGTTGTCGATCATTGTTCTGTAAGAAGCCCCGGAGACCGTTTCTGGCGTTTCATCCTCATTCTCAAAGAAATATGGGCCGATGATTTTTGTGACCATAACACCGCACCAAACAGTGCATCTGATTGGGTGTGACTGATGCTGATGGATTGCCCTTAGATTTTCGGAGCCCCATAACGGCGAAGTAAACTTGTAATCGTGGAAGATGTGGGCGCTGATCTTACGTTAAAAAAACGGCGATAATTTCGCTGCGTCAGAACAATTGATCGTTGAGAAGAATAATAAAATTCGATAATTTTAATGCGTTGTTGTGGACTGTACGTATTCATTTTAAATTTCCAAGAGTTCAGTTATAATCTGCACAAAGAAAAAATAAATTATGTTAACAAATAAAAAAGTTATTTGTGTTTCACATCAGCTGGTTTTATTTGGGCCACCCTGTAGATAGATAACTCTAAGACTAAAAAAGTAAAATTTAATAAAATAAAAAGCTTGTTATATTTCTATCAACTATCCATTTTACAGGAATTTTAAAGTACTATCACTAATCAAGTACTTTAAAATCTGAACACCCCCATTCTCATAAATTTGTCCAGGCTTAGTACAATGGGCATCATTGCTTGGAGGCCTCCGTCTTTGTTGGCTCCCGGCCTACCCCACTTCTATTTATCTATCTGTCTAATAACGTATAAAAAAAAATGGAATGAGATCGCCTACCAAAGCTGATCTGCATGTACGCCTAACTCATTGAACACAGATCTATTGCTACCACCGAGGTCATATACGAGTACAACAAGCAACCACATTTTAACCGGATTTTTGCGTCGTTTGTAAAATGCTCTGGAAAATGTCATTCGTCATCTTGCAGTCATAATCAACGAGTAATGAAGTCTGAAGTCAGGTAAGACCGACTTCGAAATACCCTTTACCTATCTTGTGCGTGCAAGTTCAACAATTGGGATGTTTTCTTCATTAATCTTCATTAAGAGTATATCAACGGTAATTTTCGATAGGGTACCTTCAATTGATTATATTAAAGAAAGGCATGGCCTTTATCTGATTGACCCTATTCCTTGCGTATGGCTTTGTAGTGTCAATATACGTACTAATATAAAGTTTCACTCAAATATATTGTATATGTCGTAAGTTACAAAAATGCGCCAATAGTGGGCGTGACTGTAAAAATAACGCACCCATTTTTTGTATATGCTGTTTAACCTTCGTGTGAAATTTCGTTGATAAATCTGTAATAGAAACATAGTAATGATTTTTGGTTAATTGTGGGCGTGGCATTAATATTTTGCATACACTCTAAAATGGACCCCATGTATGTTTCTGTTAATTTTTATTCCGATAGCATCAACACGAACATAGGTAGCCTAATTTTTATTTTAAACCCAAAAGTTCCTTATATCAAAAGTGGAAGTGTCGTTTCTCTGATCCACCTCATTTCTTGCAGATAGCACATGTGGCTTCTCGTAAAGTTATCCAAAAATATCTAATAGATCTTAAGTTATGAATGTCTGTTAATAGTGGGCGAGGAAGTTAATATACCGCTCACTTTTTCTAGGACCCACATCTCCATAACTACCAATAGCGTCACTATTCCATCAATTGGATCAAAGGTATAGTAATTTTAAAAAAGGTGAAATAAGTTCCTTATATGGGAGGTAGGCGTGGTCTTTGTCCAACTAGGCGGCTACTCCTACCCACCTGCCTAAACACTATACAAAAATTGGGCGGTATACATTAACAGCCATGCCCACTATTAACAAATATTCATAACTTAAGATCTATTGGATATTTATGGATTATTTTATTAGAAGCAACATTTGGAGATTATAAAGCTATCTGCACGAAATGAGGTTGATCAGCGAAAGGTTACGCCCACTTTTCGTATAAGGAACTTTCGGGTTTAAAATTAAAATTAGCCTGCCTATACTCGTATTGATGCTATCGGAATATAAATGGCAGAAATGTACATGGGGTCTATAATAGAGTTTGTGCAAAATATGAGGATCATAACGCTACTGACACGCTCACAATTAACCAAAAATCATTACTAAGTTCCTATTAAAGATTTTTCCTAGAAAGCTTTGCACAAGAAATGGGGTCGATCAGATAGAGGCCATGCCTCCCTCCATTATAATAAACTCAGGGTATCCTACTAAAAATAACCGTAGATATACAGAGTTATTTGAGAAAACATCCCCATTGTTGAGCTCGCACACAGAAGGAAATGGAGGCCAAAGGGAGTACTCTAGGATTAATGAAATCTCCTCTTGGAAACTATGGGGAGTACCCCGAGTATGATCCCCATTTATGCTGGGGTGTTCTTACAAGATATGAACGCAGAATGATGCACATGGAGATGGTAACGGAATATTAATATTCGCCATCGTAGCAGATATAATTATAATCATTAAAATTGTAACTCAAAGGGCTTTGGTTATTGGCGTTGTACATACTAAAAATTCAAACGTCTAGATATATATTTACGGATCACTGATAATGCAGTAATTGTGCAATTCAATGCACTAAAATTGTTTCATTTAAATAACTCCCAACAAAGTCGTCTTCACACAGTTTCCTCTATTTGCTTCTACTCAACTCTCCAAAACTGCGTTTTCTACATATTCCTTACCCATTTAATTTCATTGTCTGCATATCTCCTATCTATAAGTTCACCGACAGTCTGACTGATTAGAACAGTCAAGAATTTAAATTTTCAATATTTGTTATTGCTGCGGTGGAACTGTTTGTATTACCAACCAATCAGTTCTTAGCCATTGCTTTGGAAACATGCATCAACTTTCAATTTGTTTTTTACCCAATAACGCTTTGCTTCTCATTCCAATGCATTGAAATGTGTGCAATATTATATGGTACGCTGTAGTCAAACGAAAATGAAGGTGCCGCATATCATTCTGAATGCACTCCTTTTTAATTTAGTCCGTTGAGAGTTTACAATTGCTCCGGGTAAATGTGTATAATAAGTTTATTAAAAAGGGAAAAGGCGGCTAAAGTGTGTTAGCTGTACGTGCTTCCATTGGGAATGTGTAGTGCACGTTTACATACTGTTGTATGTAAACGTGCAAAAGAGAAAAATTACAA
Source organism: Clusia tigrina (assembly GCA_920105625.2). Lineage (NCBI taxonomy): Eukaryota > Metazoa > Arthropoda > Insecta > Diptera > Clusiidae > Clusia > Clusia tigrina. Next base: position 371,136,914 of record OV050030.1, read on the forward strand.
TGGCGATGAGAGCGCGTGAGAGAATTGAACACCGTTGTCGAATTCTTTCAATCGCAATGCTTTATCTATATTACGAATTGCCGAAATGAAAATATTCTGACAGTATAAAATTATAAATTTTTGTAATAACTATTAAAGTGACTAAATGTGTACTCATAATCGACCATGGTTGTAGGTACGCATTTAGACATATCTCTAAATTCGCCATGTAGGGAACAACGATATATCAAACACTAAGGAAAGAACAACTCAGTTTCTGTTCACGCGATGCACATAGTAGATGCAGTTTGAAAGTGTGAACTCACACTTATATATTAAACAGGCAAACTTTCAATAGTTCCGACCGCCATGTAGGCACGATTTTTTTCAGGTACATATTCTTTCCATAGATTGGGTCTTTCGATTTGATTTTTATTAAGTTTGAATCAGTTATTGCAAAATATTTTCTAAATAATGAAAAAAAACTTAAGTCCTCCACTAAGCATACTAGGTAGGTAGGCAAAATGGCTCAATTAGCAATAGTGCCATTTTATTGCCATGTCCCGTCACAAATATAGTGTACGACTGTTTCTTTCTCCTGTGGGTCTTAACAGCTCCAATAGTGAGCATTGAATGGGATGCCCATTTTTTCAGCGTGTGTGCCGATGGTCCAATGTCCCGTACAGACAGCTATAAGGTTTTTACTTGTGTGTCTTTGTTTATTGAGAATACGGTAAGTTCTTTTTGCACTGTAATCAGGCCACATCTTTCTAGAAATGGCACGTGTCGCTGTGCTTTTTCTTCTCTCGCGAGCCTTGCGGAGAAAGTGATTATAAATATTTCCCTTAATAACAGTTAGGGGGACGCCCATGTCCATATAGGAAGAAATTTTATCGGTTTCCGAAGAGCCTCTACGTGCTAGCTCCTCAGCCCTCTCCTTGCCTTGAATGTTCCTGAGTCCCGGAACGCAGACGAGGGACTCTATAGTGTTTGTTTAATAATAGTTTAAATTCCTCCTTGCAGAGGCCGACCAGCTTAGAGCTGGGAAATGGTGACACTAGCGCCTTTAATGCTGCTTGACTGTCGGAGTAAATGATATTGTTTTGGTTAGCATGCGCCCCCTCAGCGCCCCACATGCCTGCCAAATTGCAAAGGCTGTGCCAGAAAGATACTTGGTGTTGTTAGCAATTTTAAGGAGAGTAGAAAATTCAGAGATACGGAAAGTATTCCCGCACCCACCCCAGATTCCATCTTGGAACCATCGGCGAAAATGGCGTACCCTCTTTCGAAAGTACCTTCTTCCAGTCATTCCTACTTGGTAGAACTGTGTTTACACAGCTCCCAAAATCTAGATTGCGAACAAATAAGTCGGTTCTCAAGGATACTATATCTGGTGGCAGTGTTTAAAATGCTACTATGGCCTTACAGGGTATCCCTCCAGTTACCGGTTACCCTTAGTCTTAGTGCACTTTGTGCGGAAATACAATAAGGACAAGTGAGACAGGTTCCTGCAATTCCAAGGCACACGGTGCGCTGGATTCTTTATAGTTTCATGAGATTGTAGCCCTTCCTGAGAGCTTTCCACCAAACCACGGAGACGTATGTTAAGATCGGACGCACCACCATATTACCCATCCAGAGTACAATTTCGACTTGCAAGCATAGAAAGCCACACAGGCCTTCCGTCGCAGTGGTCTTGCCAGGATTTGCGTTTCGCATCCCGTACTTTTTTTGTATGTGTTTAAGCTCTCTGTAAGCTTGGAAATTTCGACTTATGTAAAATTCGTTAAAGACCCTTCTGAGGCTTGATCTCAAGCCTATTACTATTTCCCACCCACTTGAAGTTTCCGAGCCGGGGAAAGTAAAAGTAGGAGAGCAGCCCATGTAGTATACACTCAGGTTGTTATTTATAATAAAAACCTCCTTAATTTGTCACGCTGCTACCCTACAACGTGTGTCTCTCGTTGGGGTCACAGCCTACCAGAACAGCGTCTTTTCTTATGACTGTTGGTGCAATGAGTAGCCGCAACTCCTCCGGGGGCGCCTGGCGATCATGGGCTATATATGTCGAGACGACTAGAATACATTAGCCGCCCACCGGTTCTACCTTGACCACTGTGACATCTAGCGAGCTGTAATTTGGTAAGAGGAAAACATTTAGCGTATTTTTGGCTAAAATTCATGACCCATAACTTGGGATTGCCTGACCCATGGTTCTTGGATCTGGCAGATGTCGATGTCCTCCTCTATGAGAAGGACAAGTGGCTTATTTGGAGTGCTGGATGTTAATCTGAGCTACCCTCAGCAATCTTCTTGCCGCTCCATTTTGGGTACTGATTCACATACTACATCCATCTCTGATAGCTTGATGCCTTCCAGCAGCTTGTTTGCCTCCGCCACCTCCTCCTGATTGTCGTCCGGAGCAACAGAGACGAGAAAGATTTTATATTTGGACTTTCTGATGCCAAACTGCAACCTATGTTGCTGCTTCTCGAGTACCCCCAGAGACTCCTCACTGATCAGCAGCAACACAGGTTGACTATTCCTCTGGCTGTCCTCTATTTTAAGGACAGACCAGTCGTCCATTGGAACCCCAGGGCTTTGCAGCCGTAGGCACTGGATGAACTTCGTGCTCTCCAGCCTCATTTTTGGCAACCAGATGCGCGCCCTAGGTATCCCCGGAATCTCCGAGGCTGGGATGATTTTCAACGTGAAACTGTATCATGCATTGCTGATCACAGCAACGCATATCTCTAGAAACTCCTTAGAGAACCCATCCTCACACCTGATCACCCTACAACCTCGGCACACCGACTCGCAGTAAGCCATCCTCGCGGATGGCGTAGCATTCGTGGAAGGCCCTCCTCCCGCTTGGAGACATACCTCCCTCTCTTTGCGGCGTGATCGATCACTTCTTGCGACCGATTTCTTTTCGCTGCTCAGTCCGGTTGTGGTATTGGCTGTTGTTTATTATGTACCCCGGTCGTCTCACACTCCCGGACAACTGCCTTATACTTAATCATGTCCTCGTCATCGCGTTCGTGCTCTTTACCCTCCCTTTAGTTCTTGGCAATCTTCTCAATAATAAACAGGGCCCTCTTGTATCGCGCCTTCAGCTCGGAGCTAGAAGAGCTATTTTTCTGTTTGGCACAGCCACTTTGGTTTGTGGCTGTGCAATTTTGTTTGTTATTTGGCTTGGTGGTACTATGGTGCTATGGCTGGCATCATTGGCACCACCGACTACTATACTCTCATCCTCTGAAGAGTTGCCAGCACCACCACTCCTTCTGTCTTCTTACTCATTTTAATTTAAAATTTTTTTTCTTCCATATTTGTTGTTGTAATTTTGGTCCCGCCTCGGCAGAGCCCACATTCCAAGGTAAGGCACTTAATACAACCGACCTTGCCTGAGCATGGAAGGGGACCGTTTGCGACTGGTTATTTACACACTACCAGCCATGCAGCTATCGGCACGGATACCTTCACATCTTAGCTTAAAGTGTTTTCTGTGATAGGGAGCAAGCATACTAAGCAATGTTGGATCATATTCCGCACAAATTGTTGCTGGCTTTCTCAGGCACAACTTTCACCACGACTACTGCCAATTTCTTATTTCATAATTTGAATATTAATTGCACCTAGTTGCAATGTTTCCGCAGCGGAACTATTTAAATACATGCCAACGGCAGCGAAAATAAGTTGCTGGACTGATAAAATAAATGCGAGCGGTATTCCTTGATGACTGCTAAGGGGCCGTTTCAACAATTCGCCAGTTTGCCATTTGGCTCCCAACAAAGACACACATTTACAAACTGGAACAAGTTGTTTTGAATTATGCAACATTATAACAATAGCGCAGCATAAACCCCACCCAATTAAAATGCTGAAATTATAGTACAACAACTGACACAGCTCTGACATTCTGATTCAGAAAGAACGGCGGAAGCTGCAACCCTCTCGAAGCAACTAACTAGCGCTGGTGCACTGTGTAGCACTTTCACCCTGCAAAGAGCTAGGCACAGCTTACTGAAAGAGTACTCAAATTTCGGTAAAAAAAAGTCAGAGGTGCTTTAAGAGCACACAGGACGAGTTGAAAGCACAATTAGCACCTACTGCTACTACTACTGCCTGGCGCCATTGCTTCGCACCAGCTTGCCACGATGCCATTCAACGGAGGTTGCTACACAACCCCTTCACGGCTTTCCCAATGCTATACAGGCGGAAAAACACACAAAGCACTGGCACCCCAGGCCAGTAATTTCCGTCATGACGCTGGGCTCATTTATGATTTCGGTCAAATCAAATGACAGGTGCCCATTTCACACTTTTCCAAGTTTGTGTTGAACACAGTCCTGTAATTACAAATTAATTAATTGAAAATTTTCATTTCCCTTAACCCCCCAACAGTTTCCATAATTTCCAATATATATATATATTTTTTTTTTTTTTTGTCGGAACAATCTAGTAAGCGCAGCACTCAGACAAAGTATATATCCATTGTACTGCACTTAAGGTTCCCTTTTACTCTGTTTTAAATCTACCCGACCTCCGAAGAAGTAGAAGTAGATCCTGTGGTGCCAAGGAGCCAAGTTGGTTACTCCTCAGCACATCAGTGCCAAAAATCCCGAACCTGATTCGAGCAAAGGCAGGGCAGACGCAAAGAAAATGGTCCGCCGTCTCGTCTTCCTCTCCACAGGCTGGGCACAGCGCACTGTCTGATATGCCAATCCTTTCCATGTGCCTAGCCCATATAAAGTGCCCTGTCATCACGCCAACCAACAGCCTGCAGTCCCTCCTACCTAAAGATAGAAGGAACCGTGACCATCGGTCAGAGATAGCAGGTAGCATAATTTTCGTCCATCCGCAGCCTCTCTCAGCCTGCCATGCTTGCTTGTGGGTCGAAACAACCCACTTGTTTGCAGTGGCTTTGATGGCAGCGGAAGGGAGTGGCAGAACAGGCTCAGGGCCAATAAAAACAGCCTCGGAGCCCATCCTGGCCAAGGAGTCAGAGGTCTCGTTACCCGCAATGCCAGCGTGTCCCGGGACCCAAGTCAACGTCAGACTATTATGTTTTCCAACACAATTTAGCCTGGATTTGCAGGACCTGACTATCGTGGAAGTGGTGGTCGGACTATCCAAGGCCATGAGCGCAGCTTGGCTGTCACTGCAGGCACAAATAGATTTGCCTTTCCACCTGTTTTCCACAACAAAGTCCATCGCCTGAAGTATCGCATACACCTCCGCCTGAAACACAGACGCATGCAGACCAAGGGCAAAGAACCGACGGGTCCCACAGGATTCCACGAAGACACCAGAACCTGAACCTTCTTCAGTCCTGGAGCCATCAGTGAAAATACGGCAGCAGTGTTTGCCGGGCTCGTTATCGGGATCTAACCATGAACGAGCCTCTGGCAGCAACACATTGTACCGCTTTTCTAGTATGACGGTTGACGACATGGAGTCCGGGGGCATAGACAGGATTGCAGAATCGATGTCAGTGCCTGCGCCGTCGTCCAACATCGAGCACACCCCATACCAGTGGCCACTATGTTTCACTCTGCAGATGGCCTTAATGGCCTCTCCGCGGATGAAGACATCTAGTGGCGGGAGATTCACCAAAGCATCAAGTGCCGGGCCTGGAGTAGTCGGAAATGCTCCGGTACAACATATGGCCACAGCACGTTGTAGTTTTGATAGAGCTTTTTTGACCCCTACAAGAGAGAGTCTGCTCATCCAAACCATCGATGCATAGGTGAAAATAGGTATTACCATAGCTGTATAGATCCATAGGACCTTACTAGGGGAAAGACCCCATGTCTTACCAAATATACCCTTACACTGCCAAAAAACTGACAGTGCTTTGGATGTCTTCAGTTCGACATGTGTTTTCCAAAGAAGTTTGTTATCAAGGATGACTCCAAGATATTTGATTTCCTTGGATAGCTGGATAGTGACTCCTTTCAGTGTAGGCAGAATAAGTCCATCAAGCTTTCTCCTTCTGGTAAAGAGGACAATACCAGTCTTGACAGGATTAGCCGATAGCCCATTCGCACTGCACCAAGTGTCAATCATATCCAGAGTTCTCTGCACCCTTCTGCAGACAATCATAAGGGATGGACCTGTCACAAGACAGCCAACATCATCCGCATATGCCTGAGCGTATACCGCCGAGTCATTAATGGCGTTAAGCAGGGGATCGATTACCATGCACCAGAGCAATGGAGACAGTACCCCACCTTGGGGACAGCCTCTATTAACCCCAGACGACACCAGCAAATCTTCCTCCGCCCGCACCGTTATGATTCTCTGGGCCAGCATTGAACGTATCCAATTTACTAGGACCCGGTCTACGCCATGCCGCCTAGCAGAGCCGCACATACTGTCGAAAGTAGCATTGTCAAACGCACCCTCTATGTCCACAAAGACGCCTATTGCGTATTCTTTCCTGTCGATGGCTCGCTCTATCCTTCCAACAAGGTTTTGCAGAGCCGTCTCGCAGGATTTTCCGCTTTGATAGGCATGCTGAAATGGAGATAGTGGATGCGTCTTCAGAGACTCCCTACGCATGCGAAGCTCCACCAGCCGTTCTAAACTTTTTAGCATGAACGAGGTCATACTAATAGGTCTGAAGCTCTTGGGATTGGTGTAGTCGTCTCTTCCAACCTTAGGAATGAAGGCAACCCTCACCATCCTCCAAGAGCGTGGTACATAGGCCAGTGCGAGACATGCAGTGAAGATCTTCTTCAGTGTTGCCATCACTAGCTCAATGCCTTCCTTCAACACAATCGGATATATGCCATCCAGTCCGGGCGACTTGAAGTTGTCAAAGGATTTGATAGCAAATCCAATAGCAGTCTCATTCGCCACAGTTCTGGCGACATACCAATCATGTCGAGAGGGCGCAGCTGCCCTGACAACATTTCCGACCAAAGGTGGTTGTTGACGGGCTATGCTTACCTGATTTCCTGGAAAGTGTGACTCCAACAGCAAGCTGAGTGTCTCACTTTGCCTCTCCGTATAGGAGCCATCAGGTTTCCTGAGCGACCCCAGCTTAGCGATTTGGTCCTTTTTCAGGACTTTCACCAGTTTTGCCGTGTCACTCAGGGATTCGACATCACTGCAGAAGTCTCTAAAATAAGTCCTTTTCGAATCCCGAATTAGCTTCTTGTAGTCCCTCTGAACACGTCGATATCGTTCCCAGTCCTCATAAAGATTCGTCTTGAGGGCCCGGTTGAGGAGTTTTCTAGACTCACGCCTCAGCACCTGAAGCTCTCGGTTCCACCATGGAACAGGAGTCCGGCTAAGAGGAGGTCTAATTGGGCAGGCTAGCTCGAAGCAGTTTGTTAGAGCGGTGTTGAGATGCTCAACAGCCGCCTCAATGTTCTGCTCCTTGCGAAGTCTCAGTGGCGTCACGTGATTGCTACGCAGTGCCTCCCTGAACTTCGGCCAGTCTGTTTTTCTTGGGTTTCTGGTGGGCAATGGTATCTGCGCCCGCTCGCCACACTGAAACTCAATGTATCTGTGGTCCGAGCACGAGTCTTCGGCGAGGACCCTCCAGTTGTTGATCGACCACCCTAGTCTTGGATTTGACAGGGTGACGTCAATTACCTCCTGCCTTCTCGCAGTCACAAAAGTAGGCTGCCTGCCTACATTGTGGATGTTCAGGCTGGAGGAGGCAATATACTCGAAAAGTTGAGAGCCCCGCTCATTGCACTTGCTGCTGCCCCAGATCGTATGCTGGGCATTAGCATCGCAGCAAAGAACCAGACCAAGACCGCGCCGCTCACAGAACCCTACGAGAGTAGCGACCTTCCCAGGTGGTGGCGCCTCCAAAGCATCGTAAGGAAAGTAAGCAGATGCAATCACAAACCTCGACCATCCGTGCATACTCTTAAAACTAATCTCTGCCGCAACCAGATCCTGACAACAGAATGCGTCAAGGCAGGTCGCTGCGAGATGGGATGATATTATAAGGCCGGCTCTTGGTCTAATCGAGTTTCTGTCATATAATATCGTGGCCCCTTTCAACAAGCCAAGGCCACAGAGGCGACCCCTAAAGACCCAGGGCTCTTGTACTGTTGTTATGTGAGGTGATGCGTGCAGCTGGGTGAGTCGTCTACTTAGGAGTACAGTAGCGGCTTTAGAATGCTGCAAGTTGATCTGCGTTACCGGCAAAGGACGATAGCTACGAGAATCGTCCGAGCCACTCATCTGGGAAAGACATGAAAGGTCACAGTCCCAAAGAAGAGACTCAGACGGCTCCGGTACCGAGAAACCATGACATCAACAGTGGCCTCATCCACTCGCACCACAAGACTAGCACCTTCTTTACCATCCCGGTTGCTACCCCTGGTGTGCGAAAGAACTCTCCAAAGCCTCGTGTTGATGCCAGGGTTCTGAGCACGCAGACAAGAAAGGACATCTGTGGTCGTCAGATCGGGATCCGGAATCCAGCAGATGGCCTTCCTGGGACCTCCAGAATCCGTGCCCCTGCCGCCGAAGCGGGTGGATTTCCACATGCGTGGGTTCCACCTGGAGTAATAAATCTTTTTTTGTCCATCGCCAGACAGTGGTTTTTGTTCGGGACTCCTCCCTAGCCAGTTTGGTCCGCGGATGGTACCCATTCTCTATACCATCATTGTGATAGACAGACAGCCATAACTCCCGCCCCTCCTAAGAGGTTCAGAAGTAATGTCATTTGCCTACCAAAGGTCCCCCTATCCGCCACCTGGGGACGCGTCCGATGGGATGTCAAGCAAATCCAACACGGATCAATTTCCAATATACAAATTAGTGTTTAATGACTTTCCAAAGATCACGAACAATATAATACTCGTTCAGTCGGAAAATCGCATCGCAGTATCTTGGAACTGTGTTCACTAAATTCGGTTCATTTTAAGTTTTAGTGTATTCCACCAACCATATTGGAGCTTGATATTATACCTTATATTTGAAAAGCTGCGAATCTCTAACCTGGCTCATATCGCCTCTGTTAAGTGAATATATTGCAGCAAACAGCGGAAAGGCATAATCAAAATAAAGTTTTTTACGAAATTATATGCTTCGCAGCTGACTGTGATATTTTATACATAGGAACATCAATGAGAAAACTAGAGTGAAGAATAAAATCTCGGTTCACATTAGAAAATTTAGTAACACAGCAGAAAGCAAACAGAGTGAATAATGCAGTGGGAAGACAATCTGGATACATGGCTCAATTTTCTGATGATTATTAGGATGAACCATTTCGCTGTGCTTTCGTTTTTTGCTTATAACACTGTGCAACAAAAACTAACTTTTTCCAAAATAACAAGGTTCCGACAAAGGATTCAAAAAAAAATATACGTACTTGTATTGAAAGTTTACGTCTGAGTTTTCTTTTAGGGGGGTTCAAGTTACCCATCTTTTTCATCACATTATTATGGTGATTCGGCATAGGAGACCATGTGACCCTTTATGTAAAATTCTACGACGGACATTTTTGTGGAACATTTTAACCCGTTATATCCCCGTTTTATGGGTCTTTTTTACCCCTTTTGAAAAAGGGGGAAAAATATGATATTGAAGGCTTAATGACTGCAATGAATATCGAATATATTCCAACAAAATTCTATGTTTTTTTATTATTTGGTTTGTTTGCATTTTCTTCATATTTTTGTGTGTTTACCAATCAAATAAATTAATAGTTTAGACATAGGAAGTAAGCGATACATAAAGTAATGAAAAACAGCTATTAATAACATTCTAACAAACTAAGAGGAGACCTGTGAAATTATAACATGGAAGATTAGAATTTGGTTCGCAGGAAGAAAATCCTTTTGGAGAATTGTTGGGGCACAGGGAAACAACTGAAATCCTTAGAATCCCAAAACACCGTTAAGGTTCTGAAAGATAATTCATTAATTGAAATACTATAAATCTTACGAGCAATACAATGACTCCATTTTCCCATAGTTTCGTTAAAAATTTAGATTAACTGGAGTTTTTCAATAGTCAATCATACGATTTTATAAAGCCCATACTGAAACACTTCTAGGAATTATATGTTCTTATAAAATTGTCAAGCATTATAATACGTTTAATTCCCTGGGCAAAGTTTTTACAGAAACCTTTTATTTCTGTTTTAGTTGCACTGCGATGCTCTTAATATTTTTACTAATTTATTTTACACTGTTACAGTTCAAACTGCATGCAGTTGATAAATAAAATATTTTCAAAAACTATTTTTGATTGATTTGGTAATTTTTCTGCTTTTAGAATACACCAAACCCGCGACAGAAAATTTACATTATATTAGAAGTTCTGACAATACTAAATAAATTTTTATTATTCCCTTGCAAATACCGGCAAGGATGCGGAGGAGTTGTACTCGATCTCTGCTTAGCTTAAATTGTATCTATTTAATTGTTGACAAAGAGCTTCTTCTGCTTTGTGAATAACGTGAGGCCGCTAATTGTTTGAATCGATATCAGATCCTCAGAATGTCCTCGCGGTGCCATAAAATAAATAAACGGAAATATTCCAGTTGCAGATAAAAATCTTCTAAATGCACAATCCATTTATTACGCATGTACTGTGATTAGGGGATGACTACTAACGTGTGCGTGCAAATGTCATGCAGCATGTGCTGCATGTGGGACTTTTACGCCAAATGGCTTCTGCATTAATTGCAATCATCACGTAAGCTAATTAATTGACTTTGATTATAATTGGGCGACTAAAATTTTTACGATCCTTTGTTGGACTCATATAAGCAGACTTCATTTACATTTTTGTCATTACTAATAATTAATTCAAATGGTATCAATGTGTATACGAAATAAAGTTACTGTGTCGCTTTCTGCAAATCTTTTATTCTCACGTTTCTTTGTTTTTCCATTAAATTCTGCAAGCTCTTCCAGTTCACCTGCTGCAGCTGTAGGTAGCTGGGCTTCCTTCTATGCGCGCATTTTCTGCGTATAATTGAAATCTGAAGTGGCGATAATAAATTGGAAAATTTAAATGCAAATAAGAGGGAAAATCTGCAGTATCTCATGTGCCAGTATGCAGATCCCATTGTATTGAACGGATTCACTACGAATTGAGCTGTGAGAGGATATGTAAAAATTTCAATTAAAAATTTTTAATTAAAAATGATGCATACATGAGAAAGAGCCCGAAAGTAATCAAATTAAACAAAAATTGTCATCTAAAAGAATCCACACAAAATTTTTAAAGTAAGTAAGCACCGCACCAGCATCTGCATGTTAATCGCGCATTGTGTTCGAAAAGTGTCCCCATCAGTTTTAAAGCATAACATCCATAGAGTAAAACGAATAAAGAAGTCTGAAGTCGGGTTAGACCGACTTATCTTACCCTTTTTACCATTTTTTAGGGTTACAATTCAAAAATTACCATTTTTTAGGTATAATTCGAGAACGTTGAAAGCTTTTTTTCGAATAGATTCTGTTTTGATACCTCTCTCGTAGTAACTTAACTTAATAGAGGTATCCTAAAAGTATGCAATCATTTATGTTTCACTATGTGTATGCATCAGCATCTGTATATGTATATTTGTATGGATTTGTATATTTATATGTATATGTTGTGTATGTGTATAGAAAAGGATTTTTGTATGCATATGTATATTTTTATACATATTTGTGTTACAACAAGTACTCACTCACACAAACTTAGGATATTATACATTTATGCATATGACAACAATTACATTAGATTCGGCGGCCGTCTCTTCTTGAAAAATCGCAATTTTAATATTTCTACCGTAATAAGTCAATCAGGTGATCGAATTCGCTTAATTTAGTGATCTCGAAATGCCTAACTTCTTTTAATTAACGTCTTATTCCTTGGATTGAGATCGGAATACGAATCATAAGTTCGTGACTACGATGCCGCATCAATCTCAACAAAATTAAATTTTAGGACAGAAAATAATTCATAGTTCTATTACTTTGAAATTTACTCCAACTCAGTCATGGTCTATTCTATTTGAATTGGAAGTTAATATGAAGCTGCCGGAAGAAGCTGAAAAATGTCGGTTTACGATTGGCATTTAATATTACGAAACTTACTTACGAGTCAAGTAGAGATCTGTAAGTATATCCATAAATATTTCTGGCATGTGTCGCTACAAATATTCTTCTCGAATATTCTCGCAAATACTATACAAATAAATCATTCCAATAAATCATTTGAAAGCGAAACGTTGGCATGACTTCGTTGCACCCCAATAGATGCACATGAATGAGCAATTTCCAATCGAATGCCAATTTCACCATTGGGCTTGAGAGCACAGCTCATCCAAACAATTTAAACTGCTTGAAATCTAATCGCATCCAACAATTATAACTTATTTCATCGCTCTCGTACGATTAACACCAGAACTCCATTTAAATTTTAGTAATGTAAAAAAAAAATATCTTTATGAATATTTCTATATTGATACATAAATGAATCCTAAAAGTATGCAATCGTTTATGGGTATACTCTATTCGTTCTTATTATTCGCACAATCTACGCGTAAAAGCATACTCTAGATTCTAGAATCTAGATTATTCTCGAAACTTCTTTCCAGAAACATAGATGATATAATTTATGTTTCTGGTTTCTGCATAGACTATTTCAATAGTAACAGTAACAGTATTAAAAACTAATAAAATTTATTAAATGAATAAATTAATAAAGTGCGAAATTATACGAAAAGTAACTTTAAACCTAAGACTAAATTAAATTGCAATAATTTAATAATGTTAATTATTCTAATTTCACTAAGCGATTGTTTGATTACTACTCAATCCACTGGTGCGAATTCGTGTATTAAGAGTTGGTATAAATTTTCAGGAGGGCAATTTCGTAACAATATTGTTTTCTTTTCATGTGTGTTAAATTTTGATACCAAGAATAGATAATGTAGAAAAAATATGATTATATTGTTTTTGAAGTATGTGTGAAAACACCCAGAGTCTTAAAAACCTAGTGGAAGTATATTAAGATTAGAAATGGTAGCAATGAGAAAATTGAAGACTTCTAGTTTTTTCTGGTGCCAATTTTCCTAGTTTTACAGTTTTAAATCAATGATTCCATGTATCTCCACTTGATATTGTTGCTCTATATATTGAAGGCATTCTATGTCTCTATATATCTATATAATTACATAATATACAACCTACAAAAAAACATATTTATAAACCCGTTAGTAGTCTCAATATTTACAGAGACAAGTAAATGTTGGCATTTAATTTGACTCTAAAGCATCCCAGTACCACTACTTTATACCGTTCGTAAAAACCCATATTGTGAAACCAAAATCTCCTAAATACCTTCTGCATGAATATTGAAGGAGAGGAATGAAAATGCAAGGAAAATCACAAATTGAAATCAAAAGATGTTCCATTAAAGTTTAAAGTTTAAGGATTGTTTGTGTAGCCATGGTGTACGGCAACCAAATAACGGAGAAAGTAACGTGACAGCACGTTTCGTTAGTATGTAGTAGGATTGCAAGAAGTCACTATGGATACTTCCATTGGTTGAAGACAATCTCGTATTTCTTTGCTGTTTGGTATGCAGCCACGCTCTCAATCTTGTATCTCCATTTCTGTTCGCAATTCGATTACACCGCATATAAAGTGAGCGCCAGGAAAAAATATGTTGCGCCTTTTGTCATTGTTTGTAAACGTTTCGCAGTTCCAGTCGCTGCCGACGTTTCTGGCAATATATGAGACATGACACGAACGAATATGTATATCTAACTGGGGGATTTCATGCTGTATGATTGGCAGTTTTCACAAAACAAACTCAAGCTCCGTGGATGCCATGGCTGAAATCGAGACATTCAGTTGGATTTTGTAGCATTTTTCATAATATTTCTTTGTTTTGGCCATTCAAATTTGTTTCAATAAGACAACACTTCCAACTTTTGCAGCTTGAATTTATGTGTGTGCTTTGGCCCTTCCTTCCCCGTTCAATCGCAAAAGTTATACAAATATAAATAAAATGTTTAAATGAAGTAGATGTAGAAATATCATTCCGGACATGTGTGTAGAGCAACTTTTATTGCACTAAATGTTGCAGCATAAAAGTTAACCAAGTGCATACAATTGTGGTGTGTCCATATGAATTGTATCCACATCAAATGGAAGCAGAGATGCATGGATATATGACTACGAATAACTGTGTGGGTATGACATTGCATCCAATTGGAGGAGGATGCTATAAAAGCACACTCAAAAGCTGATAATTGTTTCCTTAGTGATATTGAGATGAAACTTATATCTTTATAAAATATTAGCCACCATATCAAGGGACTGGCTATATATTTTTGTAGTTGTTATAAAAATGTCTTAAAGATATTCCAGAAATTTCTGAGAGATTATTTCATTTTCTCTTTCCAAATGAATTTGTATTAATATATTTTGCAGCCTAAGGAATACGTGAATAGCACACTCGTTTAAGGACGTCCGAAGAATGAGAAAGAAAATGTGATTGTTTATTATCAGTTTTGCGGCTTCAGGAGCTGTTCTCTTTCTACTGTTTTATTTAATCAATCAATCCCAATATAACCATATCTGCTCCATTATTAACTTTTTACCATAATTTATCCTTTTTACTTATTCAATGCAAATGTGAGAAGTTACAATATGCTAAGTAAAAAGCTGCTGACACAATAGGGCGAGTAACAACTACATACTACGCTATACTCGTACAAAGGCACATAATTGTTGCCATTTAATTCGTGTCACAGAAAGAAAAATGTAACTCAAAGTAGCAGGTCTGAGGAGACTGTCTCAGTGACAATGAACATTTTCAAAGCTAAATTGTAATACGGTATAGTCTTCGCATACCAGAGAAACATAATAATAGTAAAAGCATATAGAATAACAAAAATGGAGGCTCCTAATGTCTTCAAAATATTTCACACCAATCCCTCAGCGACTGCGACTCTATTTTGAATTCAGCCAGTCCCACAATGAGTATTATTACGAGCAGATGAACTGTTAACATAAAACTTTTTTTGTTTGTGTATGTAGGTTCCGACGATTGTATTTTATACACAATTTATAAAAATACCGCAGTACCTTGAGTCCCTCTCATTGTTGGTAATCCACAATTAAAAGATTTTGCCAAAAAGCTTATAATAATTGCGTCATCCCTCTCTCTCTATATATGAGCCTTTTAAAGAACATATCTCAAGAATTTTATATGCAAAAGTCTGTTCTTTCATATAAAAGAACATTACCTTTTTTATGCATGACTCGTACAGTCTACTACTAGAAGCACTTATGTTTTTATGATATTGTCACGAATTTGTTTTTTTGCTAATTATTCGATAACTGGATTGGTTCAAGTAAGACAAACATACTTGTTTGGCAATTAAAATTTATTAAAATTGAATTAATTTTTAATAAGGATTCAGCTACGAAAGTTATGTGTATAGTCAAGAAAATTTGACATTAGAAAGCCCATGGCTGCATTGACATTTGTTTTTTTTTATTCGCCTTGCAAGAAAGAAAACATTCAACAGAAACATTTTTTCACACTTTACTTACTTTTGTTCAGGCAGCTGTCACTTTTCCTTTAAGAAATAAATGGCTATACATATTGAAACATAAATGATTGCATACTTTTATGATCCAATTTGGAGTTGGAGAATGAGTGCACCACGATATGTATATAAGTCAAGACAGGATTTTCCAGAATTTTCTACTTCAACCATTCAATACTTTTTGTCAGACAGTACTTGGTCTCCATTTCACATATGATTTCGATCCATATTCGGGACATCTAAGAGAATAGTTTCAATACTTATGTCACGTACGCACGTATCTGTAATGCATTTGTTGACTATGAACTTTTTGAAAGCAACTGCTTGCTGCCTAATTAAAAACTTCTTTCTTCTCCTTTTAATTCAATTTTAATTTGCTTAATACTGGCGCTATTCTAAAAAAAGGTTATTCTCATAAAAAATCTGTTAACCTTCAATTACTCTTATAGCTTCTATTGTCGGCAGTTTCAATGCGTGTTTATGTCTTTAAGTCTCAGAAGCACCAAAATGGTTGGAGTTTGTGTTGAGTTTGCTAAGAAAACATTAATTTCATCAAACTCCACTCAGATAATATAAAATGTTCAGCATTCGTGACCTAATAATTATCTAATCTGAAAAAATGCTGTCTATCTATTTTACTACATTATTTAATCAACAAACGAACAAGTTGGTGATATCCCTTTCCTAATTGAAAAAATGCTTTTATTAGAGACATAAGTCCGGCGAATTGTTTATTGTTGGTAATTGAAAAAAACCATTTTCGAAAAACAATAAATTAATTATAAATTTTGGGTTGCATTATTATTGGAACTAAAATTGCGACAGTTAGAAATGACAGAGTTATAACGGCTAGTAACGAAATATATGTGAGGCATAAAACAGCCGGCAAAAACATCTAGACTTGGTTAGACATTGGTTGAGAGAATGGAAAATAAAGGTACGCAACAAAATGAGATCCAGTGAATTATACACGTAGATCCGCAAATGTCCGCTGCAGTAATATTTAACAATTGACACAAGCAGACATCGCCAAATACCCTGGCGTACATCTCAATTCCCACTGAACCTGGGAAAAATACATTCTTATGAAGCGCAAACTACTGGGAATCAAACTAACATCCATGTATTGGTTAATAAGGCGAGGATCCCAGCTCCTTTATCATATCATACCATAATCCTTTATGAGCGTATGGATGACACTTTAGGGATCGGCAACGAAAACGAATATTGCTAACATAGCAAGGTTGCAATAAAAAAACCCAGGATGTTACCTATTTCTCCACAAAATACTACCAGTGAAATTATAGGACGACATCTCAATATGCCATCAGTGCAAGAAGATGTGGAAATTTTCAGCAATAAATATCGAGTACTTTTAAAAACACAACCTAATATTCTGACTCTACAGATATTACAAAATATCAGCATTATAAAAAATCACCAGACTTTTACATTAATGATTAATTAATGTCAATAATATTCATTTCCTTATCATTTATTTGATATTTGTAATATAGGAACAGCCTTCGTGATTAATTTCTTTATGAAAGTGGCCCATTATTCTACATCATACTGTTACGAAATTGCCCTCTTGACAATTTATTCTGTTACGAAATTGCCCTCCTGACAATTTACTCTAACTCTCTGTACTCGGATTCGTACCACTGGATCGTGTAGTAATTAAACAATCGCTGGTTAAATTAAAATAACTAACTTTATTTGATTATTGCTATTTACAAACTTAACTGCGAAAACGAAGATTTTCTGTGAATCAAGATTTTATGAATCAAGTCTGGAATTGATTCGAATCAGCGAGCGCAACAACAAATTCATGAGAAATATTTCCTTCACAGACATCGGCACGAGCAAATAGCAAAACCTGTCCGGTATATTCTGTGTTAAAAAGAAGTAATAGGAAATTCTATGCAAAAAAATAATATGTAAATCAATAAACTATTTTTATTTATTATCCAATGTAACATTTACTAATGTGTTCATAGAAATCTAACAGGTACCGTGTAACAAAAAGTTGTTAACACATTGCCCGTGAGTTCGAACACTCATTGGTTTTTTTTTATAATGAATTTCATCACTTTGCAAATCACAAAAGTCCTAAAAGTATGCAATCACATTTCACTGTGCTATCACGTTTCAATATTATCATAATTTTCCATAATATATTTGTACTACGAAGAAAGTAAACAAAATAAAGTTAAAAAAGAAAAAATGTTAGTTTTTGAAATTTTTTTCAAAATTAGCTGCTAAATAACCGTATTTTCGCAAGGTCCCATTTTGTTTTTAGAGCTTTAGTATTTGCGGAATTACAGAATTTATAATTTGATACATTTTTTCAAAACAGACTGTTTTCAGGTCATAAACAGAGAAGATATTTCACAAGATAAATCACCATTGTGATTTTTAAAGACCACTAAAATGAATGGTTCAATGAATTTCCAGAGAATTAATCAACCTTTAAAAATATTCTTATGAACCTGTTTCACGTTAATTTCTAACATCTAAAGCTAAATCACAACTGATCGGACCAGTGGATCCACACGCGATATTAAAATTGAGATTATTGAAGCACAATTAGATCTAATGCGGCCCATAGACGATACATCATGATCATACTTATATATAATAGTATGTGTGAAAAAGAGAAAAAATATGCATGTATGTGTCACATTGACATGATCTCGCTGTGATCACTGACTTATCGTTGAAAATCTAATGCGGCCCATAGACGATACATCATGATCATACTCATTTATAATAGTATGTGTAAAAAAGAGAGAATATATGCATGTATGTGTCACACAGACATGATCTCGCTCTGATCACTGACTGATCGTCGAAAATCTAATTCATTTAGATTTTGAGGGGAAATTTTATTACGATGTTGATCATGATGTATGGATGATCGTCGTTTGTGGGCAATTTACATGCAAATTTTGCTCATTTGAATTTGACTGCCAACGTGTGAAGATGTGTGCGGATAAAAATAATAAAAATGCGTTTCTGCTGGAGTCCCTTGAATGCTATTGTACTATTTCATTTGTACCTTTCTTTCATTCAAAATCGTTTTTTTATTTTTTTTCCAATTTTTCCTTGCACAGTACAAGCGCTAGCGCACACAAAACTTCGTCATCCGACAGAGACATGACAACCTCACTCAACGACGACTACGAAAAAATGATGATCTTCGATTTTGATCACTCGTCTGTGGCGGAGCTTCATTCAACACGTACACGAATGAGTATGATCATGATGTATCGTCTATGGGCCGCATAAAACTGCAAAAGAAATACCATCGCTAGACGGGTGTAAAAGACAAAGAGAAAACCACCATTGATGACTCATAGTATCTGTATTAGTGATAATACGACAACAACAGAATACCGTTTCAATATTAAGGATCCAATTTGAATATGACATTTTAAATAACGGAATATTACTCAGAATACTCGTATTTAAACTGTTTTATTTCCGCTTCCAAAAATTAATGTTCGAGAACACTCTTAGCTTATTTGCAACTCCATTCGCAAGTTGTCCAATTCAACAAGCAACAGAAATATATTGAGCTGGTTCACACTTGTACATTGGTGGATGAGCTATGGGTTTAATTTAATTGGAAACGACAATGGATTCACATAAAGAAAAGTTTAGGGAATTAAATATGTAACGCTATGCAGAAGTGGCATAGCACGGTGCTGTCTTAAGCATTGGAATGATTCACAATTGGCACGCAATTAGCTACAATGAGTGCAATTGCTCCAGAGGGAAACAAGGACTCCGCAGTTTCAATCGAACTTAGCCTATGCGCATTGTTTGCATTGCCGTTTGTTAGGGGTACACTTTTTATATTTTACTGCCGAAAAAAACAATTGCCAAGAGAGCACAAAAGGGGATTGATGGCAGTTGCCTGCATTATTTTTTCTCATTGCATCTGCTCAGGGCGCAGGTTTGAGTTTTGGGGGGATCCGAATAAAGTTAGTTTCCAGTAACACAGCGTCAATTAAAGTGAATGGCAGTTTTTATTTAGAGTGAAACATAAAGCCGCCGCAGCACTGTCGCTCGCTCCACGTGGATCCCACTACTGTTTGGCAATAATTGATTCCTATCAACTGTCCTGCAACCTGAAATTTAAATCCTTGCGCTTGCAGCGCTCTTATCTTGTTCGATCTGGATAAGCTATCTGCAACATGCTTTTCGCATTAAAGTGTTTGCCCTACCTGAGGCAATGCTGCAACTGGGTCTGGTTACTTATTTTAGTTTTGAAGTGAAACTTCTGTTGGCGTCTTTGCAGGTAAAATTATACGGTGGTGATAAGAGGAAAGCCACTCACATATTTTCCCTTGCGGTTATCGTTATTAAATTGCCAACATATAAATAATCGTAAAGTGTGGGTGTAAATCGTTTTTTTTTATTTGCAATATTTGCCATCAATTGGCTTAAATATCATTGTAATAATTTCACTCTATTTTCTTTGATGCTCCTTATAATTATTACCTATATGAATGTATGGAACATGTCAAATCCTGCGGTTTAGGAAGGATTGGACCTGTTATCCCCGTACTATGACGAACAAAATATTTATTTGATTTTTCCCACAAAAAAATCTCCCTACAACAATTGCAAATATTTGCTGAATGACAACACAAACTGCAAAGCATGGTGGCTTTAAGCAACTTGAATCAATAATCAAATAAGCTCCAATAACTATAATACTAATTTAGTAAATGGGACGTGCTGACGGCAATTTATGCTGTGAAGGTATTCTCAAAGAATTTTAAATAGTTTGTAAAAGCATAAACGAGCGACATTCACCAAAATAGTATATTAATCCGAAGTGCGACAATATGCTCCACTGAATCAAATCATTTATAATAATCGACAAAAGGAACAAAGCAGTAGTCAGGCAAAAAAAATAATACTATGGAAGGAAAAGTTTATAAATGTGTTAATAAAAGGCACGTCAGTTCCATAAAAAATACTTTTTTGGCACATTGCGTTTATTGCATGTAGCGTTTAATGCTCCTTCGTTTCGAACTAAATAGTTTATTACTGTAAATGGAATTCATGATATAATCGTTCTACTTTGAGCGATGCAATCGCTCACTACTCTACATTTTTCTAATAAATGGCCATCCAAAGGATTTCATTATGCAATACAAAAAGTTAATTATTCAAATTTCATGGCTCCATCAAATACGGAAGCTTATGTCCTGTTCGGTGCTATGGTCTAGGCTGCACTTCTTTAGTCAACAGAAATTTATATGAATGTAAATGCAAACTCTGATGAAATGTTATACACACCAACAACAATTTTGCCTGATATCCCTTTCACTCGCAGTGGTGGAAGGAACGTTTTGGTGAATATCTACAACTCTGCTGTTTGAATATCTCTACCAGTATCTTAAACTTTTATTATTACGAAGATTATTTTTGTAACGAATTTATTGACAAGACAAGTTACAACAATAGTTGCAATTGCGTATGTGGTTATGCAACCGTAATAATTTTTCAGAAGAAGAAGAAGAATTATTGAAAAATTTTTTTTTTTGGCAGATCTTATAGCTATTTCGGACACGCCACTTGTCCTCATCAGAGATCTTTCAATGAAAGGCAATTTTTCCCCAAGCATTTTTATTATGTCTCAGAAATCAACAGCACACCAATTATGAACCCTCCCAGGAATCGAACCTGGGTCTACAGCTATTGTAATCTGTCCATCCAGACAACTACGCTAACTGCAGGTGGTGAACTCACTGATCAAATTCTGTTCATGTACTGTCTCATTCCACTACACACTCTAATCAACTCTGTCTCATTATTACCCCTCTTTTGTTCCGTTAGGTCTCTCTCTCTGTTTTTTATTACATTTCAGTGGTGTCATAGTACATTGCTTTTGTTAGTGGCAGGCTAATTAAGCCTGATCACACTAACCTTCTAAGGATACATTCTATAAAGTTTACAATTTCTTGTAAAGATTCGTCAGTAGACATAGTTGTCACCTTTTTACCGTATTCATTCTGTAAATGTGAGTAAGTCGATAGTCGTCAATTCTGTGTATATGAAGATTATTTTTTTTACGAATTTTTTGACAAGACAAGTTACAACAATAGTTGCAATTGCGTATGTGGTTATGCCACCGTAATAATTTTTCAGAAGAAGAAGAAGAATTATTGAAACATTTTTTTTTTGGCAGATCTTATAGCTATTTCGGACACGCCACTTGTCCTCATCAGAGATCTTTCAATGAAAGGCAATTTTTCCCCAAGCATTTTTATTATGTCTTGTCAATAAATTCGTTACAAAAATAATCTTCATATACACAGAATTGACGACTATCGACTTACTCACACTTTTATTATTACTTTACAAACAACTAAAAAAAAATTGGTCGTTCACCGCGACCATCATCAGGGCCACAGAATTATTATTTCTGTAGTACAGTTGAATAATTGGTATGCGTTTAAGGATGGTAAAATCATCCATGTTGCATAATGGTATCGCCCCAAAATGTAACCCTGTCAAATCATAAAGTTCGAAATTTATCGCTGTGTATTTAAATGGAATTGTAATTGTGAAATAATTTAAATTTCATATTTTCGCCGGGTATTTTAGTTTTCATGCAGTACGAGTATGCATCAATATTCATGTGAATTGGTAAACGTGTAAATACATGTGCACTTTCAAGTTGCTTTAATCCTTTGTGCCTTGCGCTTATAAAGGTACAAGTGTATATTTTCTCAGATACGAAGTTTCAAGTATTTTGATGGTTTTGAGTGTCACAACGACGCTAATTAAGCCGGTTGTTAAGAGAGCACGCCTAGTTGACTGGTTCCAAATAAACATGGTCTCAGGTGTTGAAGTCAGTGTGCCTTTAAAAATTGCACTTTCTTTTAAAAATTGAGCTTTTAAATTCGAATGGCTTATTAATTTATTTTAGATTATTTCTATTTTTCTGCTGGTAGACTGCTGTGTTACAAATGCACATCAGTAGCCACCATTGTCGCATTTGTTCCCCTCAGATCAATTCACAGAGTGGCACTTGACCTTTGGCGTCGAATTTCTATGTTCATTATTTATACGTATGTGTTTCCTGGCAACCATCACGTTCTTCTCTGCTTGGCCCCTGGAATTTCTGAAAGTTCATCAATGGACACTTTGCAATCGCAGCTTCCAAATCCTACCAGAGATTTGGGAAGAGAGAAAATGTTTTTCTTTGGCTGTCAATTATTTATTGTGCCTGAAGTGGAGATTTATTTGCTGCTTGTGATTTATTTTTTTCTGCCGTTACATTTATTATTATTGTTGTACTCGTTGCGAATAATAACTATGAAATACTGCAACAAATTGACATTTTCAGTGATGGCCATTCATCTACAAAAACAATCACATTTTTATATATCATTATAAATTGTACTTTGTCTTCAAGAGAGTTTTAATTTATTTTGGTGGTTTCCATGGGAAGCCATTTTCGGGCTGGATCCATAGATGAGTTCTTCGAATCTTATTTGAAAAGAAAATTTCAGACAATAAACAGCTTTAAATTCTAATATAGGTGTATATTAAATAGAGGTCAACTATGTAAGTAGGAAGAGCAGCAGCAGTGAAATGCT